>CM022300.1:229843041-230154664 GCA_011799875.1 Thinopyrum elongatum | reverse complement strand
CTTAATGGAAATCAATACCACAATATTGCTTTGGAAAAAATAAAACAACACATCATTTGAAAAAAAATCCTGAAAGACATCACGTTGGATTGAATGTGCTGGTGACACTCTACTCATCATAAAATAAAAGTTAACTGAGCTCACAAAGAAATGTTTTCACACACAAAAGGTGATTTCCACACAAAGGGAAACAAGGGAACTTAAAAAGTTTCAAGCAATGACACCGGTGAGTCTAAGTAGTGTGGTGCCACATTCAATGGCAAAAATGGACAGATCAATCTAGAAACAACACAAAGCATAAAAAAACAAAAAACAACCAATCCTCCAACTCTAGATACCAAACGACTCTCACACAAAAAACACCCAAAAACCATAATCCAAAAAAACAAACCTAAAACAAATTATACGACCACTATAAACTAAAAAAAATAACCCAACCGAACCAAAAAAAAAATCAACAAAAAAAAAACAAACAAAAAACACAAATCACACAAACACTACCCAATAAAACATACAAAACCATCCAAAAAAAAAAAAAAAAAACTACAAAAAAACAAAAACAAAAAAAAAACAATAACCACCAAAACAAAAAAAAAACTAAACAAAAACAAAACCCAGTAAAAAAAACAAAAAAAAAAAAAATATCAAGACACAAAACAAATAAAAAAAAAAATAAAAAAAACAAAAAACACAAAAAAAACAAAAATAAAAAAAAAACAAAGTGGCTGGGAGGACGCGGTGGGTGTTTGGTTAGTTGCGTGGGTTTGTGTGGTGTGTTGGGGGTTTGTGGGTGGGGGTTCGGGGTGTGGTGGGTAAAAAAAACAAAAAACAACACAAAAAAACAACAAACACTAAAAAAAACAAAAAACAAAAACAAAAAGAAAAAAAACACCTAAAAACAAAACAATAAAAAAAAAAACAATAAACAAAAAACCAAAAACCCAAACAAACAAAAAAAAAAACGAAAAAAAAAACAAAAAACCCAAACAAAAAACACAAAAAAAACATCAAACAACAAGCAAAAAAAAACGAGACCCAAACAATGAAAAAAAATAAAAAATTAACAAAAAAAAAAAAAAAAAAAAAAACCCCCAAAACAAACAAAAACCAAACAAAAAAATAAAAAAAAAAAAAAAAAAACAAAAAAAAAAACAAAAAAAAAAACAAACACAAAAACAAAAAAAAAAAAACAAGGGGGGGGGGGGGGTGGGGGGGGGGGGGTTTTTTTTTTTGGTGCAAAAATAAATACCACAACAAAAAAAAAACAAAAAAGGACCAAAGACAATAGGAAAAACAAATACATTTGCTTTCTGCACACAACTAGCGGGCTTCTTCCTCTCTTGGTTGAAACATCATCTTGAAGTCCCTCAACACCTTTTTCGTTGATGTCAGCTTTGCCCGCTTGTAAGCAACGACCTGACGAAATTGAGGAATAATTCCCTGGGACAAAATGAAACAGTAAACAACACATTAGCATGCATAAAAACATTGGGGGGGATAATTTGTGAAAGAAGAAAGTATAGACCAAGAAAGAGGAAGAGTGATGTGCTGGTGACATACATCATCAAATTCCTTCATGTTCTCCCATCCAGATATCCATATACATGATAGCATAAGAGCAGAGCACAATTGTGGCTGTACAAAGGTATACATAAAATCAGCAAAGGAACTTCTTGGGTGACAGAATGTTAATTGATTATAAGAGTTAAAGACAGAAAAGTGCATGGAGCATAATGATGGTTGCTTTACTCACAGGTTTGTCTTGCTGGGGGTAGTCCTCAGGGGAAATGCACTGAAATTCTCAATATTTGTATGTGCATCCAGAAGACTTGAAAATGGTGCCCATGTTGTGATCTATATTAAAAGAAGTATAAGAATTCAACTAGTGCAGAACTTTTATAAAAAAGAACACATAGTTCAATTATGCGTGTAACTACTGACATACGGATGATGACAGGGTAAAAACTAAAAGTCACAAAAGATTTGATGTTACAAAAGGCACAAGAGTAAAAACTAAAAAGAGAAGAAAACAGACCAGATTTGATGTTAACTTATTGACTTGATTTTGAGGAACAGAACTCCTTGAATCAAAGAAATTGACAGTTTCAAACAGATTGTTAATGCAAGAACAAAGTCCAGTGGAATGAATCAACTCTGGGGAAATATAGCTGGATCGCAAACAAAGAAGTAAAATCAGTAGAGATGAAGAGAGGATGTGATAATTTAGGTTAGTTTGTTGATTGTAACTGATGTTTACCATATCACGCTTATGAAGTTCTTGCCACAGTTCAGTTTCTTGAATTTCTTACACAAGACCGAGAGTTGAAATTTTGGGATCGACAAGTAACTTCTCCTGCACATTCCAATGAAAGAGATAAGAACACTAAGAACAGAAGTTGCAAAAAGTTCAACACGGAACAAAAAAAAAAGAGAAATATATAGATGAGGAATAGAGAATTACCGTGAAGTATGAAGTAAAGCAGTATTTCGAAGGTTCCTTACTTTTTGGATCTGGATTTTCATTCTATAATGAAAACTTGGACAACAGCATTGAAGACTTCATGTAACATTTCCTATTGCCTTGAGTGAATATAGAAATGATCATATTCCACAGTAAAGCCATGATGTCAATAATGGTTGGACTGCATTTTTAAAAATTGAAATAGTTAACATACAGAATATACAACAAGATAGATTGTTTCATGCCTATAAAGTAAGATGCTCCTGAAAATACTTACTTTTCATTGTTGAAGAATTTGTTTCCAAGGTATTTTTTATAAAACTCCTGAACATGAGGTTCAACAGTATCTTTGATATCTTTTTGAGCAGATAGATCTTTTGCTTTCCTTTTCTTTCGATTTCTCTTCTCTATAGTGCTTGGGACCAGATATATTCAATGCTGCATGAGATGATTTGTGCTCAGGTACCTCCGGTACTACAGGACTCGTCCAGTGAACCAATTGCATATAATAAGCTTTGGTATGAAAAAAAACAATGAAGCATGTAAAAAGAAGGCAGGACATTGCAAAAACTGAAACAACCAAATTGGAAGTATAAAAAAAATCAAATCAGTGAAAGCAAAACAAAAATGAACAGAAGGAAAGAGCAGTTGATTTAAAAAAAGGGTGGAACTACCCTTGGGGACTGTCTTATCAAGTTCTGATTATAATACCTACGCATACTTCATGGCAATTTCAATGCCATCTCCCAGATTGTCATTTGATTGTGAGATCACATTCCTTAGCATAATGCCATCTTCAGTTAGAATGTTGACGAGGCAGGTAGCTCGTTGGAGACTCATTCACTAACTGAGCTTGTTTGCTGCAAGAAACGGGAGTTTCTGAATATGGAATGTTGTGGGTTCACATGCTGAAATTCTGTTTCATATGGCTCACTATTGACCATGTTCAACGCAATCCACTGGTTGCAATACTGACATCGGTGGGAGTACGAATTGGCTCAGAAAAGGTACCTGAGATCTCAATAAGAGTGTTAACAGCAAATTGAGTGCCATCACTTGTTTGACTATAAGAAAATAAGTTGATCAGGTGTGTTGTCAGTATGAATACCATTGTTCCCAGGTGAAATTTCTTCATTCTGAACAAATGTTTACAGCTGAAGGTGCTTGCTTAGTTTCCTCTATTGCTGAGAACTGAATCGTTCTGAATGGAACTGCATTTCAATCTGGATGTCCTTGCTGGTGTGCCTTAAGGTAACATCAGGAGTAGGACTAACTTCTACGTGATCTTGGAATAAAGATGCTCTAATTGGCTCACTGTTTATCTGGACTAGGCGATGGTTGGTGTTTAATGGTTCATTGTGATTATCATGTTGCTACATGCTGAAAGAAGAAACAACAGATTCATGGTTGAAGTTCCAGGAATGTTTACTTGGCTGTTTGTATTTCGCTGAAGAGACATGACAGTTGCTTTGAGATCTGAAAACATATTTTGCATATGCTGTTCATGAAGCTTCTTCCAAATTTCATCATGCTTTGCAACAACTTGAGATATTATATTCATAACCTATTAGTTCAGGACAGAAAAGTTACAGTGTATTAGTTCTTGCATGACACTGAAGTGACAATACTAAAATCTATTGGTAAACAAAAGGTAAAAAAAGCAGTAAACATAGAAGGAACAAATTTCTAGTAAAATCTATATGTTCAAAGCAAGCAACAAATTATGCATTGAAGAGTACTCGTATGTTGTACTGGGAGCACTGCAACTCGTTATATTTTGAGTACTCATATGTGCACTAGGAACAGATCATGCATCCAAAAACTCGCGGTGAGATGTCATTGGTAAACAACGAAAATTGGTTAGATTTTTCCTTGTGTTTGATTTTAGTCTTGTCAATTGGTGATAATATTTTTTGGGTCTCAGATTTTCAATGTCAATACAATAGAGAACCACCTAATTAACAAGCAGGAAATTACCTCTAGCAAAATTCCTATCTCAGTTGAGAGTACGAACACAGTATGTTCATTTTATGAATGCAAAATCATTCATTATTTGAGTAATCATATGTATATTAGGAACATATTATGCAATCTGTTTTGTTGGAACAGACTATAGACATATGGCAACTGATTTCCTAGTTCTGCTATGACACTAAGTGAGAAGACTAAAATGTATTGGTAAACAAAAGGTAATAAAAAGAAGATACATACTTCTGGATTACTGTTCGATGTGTAAAGGCAACATTTGAGATGTCATTGGAGTTTGGAATGAGATTTCCTCAACATCATAACTCTGTGGGGCTTTGGTCCACTTTCTTGAGCCAATACAATTGCACGAGACACGTAAGGTGTCCTAGAAATGTCTTTCAGCTGAAAAGAAAAAACAAAGTCAACCAACAAGTCTGAATGTTCTTAAAACAAGACCATGAAACCAAGAAAAATGTCATTCCAAAGAATTAAGAAGAAAACATTTGCTCCTTATGTTTGAAATATTTTCTGCAACTTTTGTCGTCAGTTAAACAAATGCCAAAAAAAGGAATAGAACCGCTTACTGGTAAGAATCCCAATGCAAACGGCTTCTTGGACTTGTGTTTAAGTCCACTGTAGCTAGATAGTCAAAGTCGTCATCATTCTGAATATATGCCATTCTAGGGACTCCATAATTGATACTTCGTTGTTGAGAAGCTTTGTGAAGTCCACAAAGTCCAGATAGACAATCTAAGAATATGGGAATCATAAGAGAACATGAAACAGCAAATCAGTGACTATAAACAAAAATTGCATAGCTTAACAATACATTTAAAAAAAATGAAAAGTAGGGAAAATTATTAAACTTACAGCAGTAAAGGTAAGCATCCACCAACATAGATGAATTGTTCAATGGAGTTTCAGTTCTATTGAATAGATTGGTGCTGAAATTATCAATTTCTTTGTTCAAGTGATCAATGCAAAGTTGAGCCAATCAAAGGTCTTCAGCTTGCTAATGTCGTGGAGCCCATAAAGAATTTTCCAATTTGCATAATTCCGAGTGGTTTGGCAGAACACAGAACTTATGAACAGAAATAATAAACTCCGGATGATGAAACCTTCTCGGTCTCATCATTCTCATGATAGTGATGATTACTATCAAATTGAATGTTCTTCTGGCCATTACCGAGATACTGAGACCTAAGCTGTTTGTAACACTCTAGCCACGACAACTGGATCTGTGCTGTCCAGAGAGGAAAGGCACAGAACCAGAATGGATCCCAAAAAACTGAATTACCATGTCTCTTTAGATGAATTATTTTATCACCCTTTCTGAAAACTCCAGTCCCATTGCAATTTAAGTGGTCCGCAACCATTGAAGAATTGGTATTGGAACCATAAGTGAGGATGAATATTCAGAAGATTATCGAGCTCATATTTCCTAACAAACGACTTTTGATTACACTTAAATCAGGAAACTGCCTTATGCCACCTGATGGTAGAAAACCTGCGCTTGATGGTACCAGCAGGATTATTGTAAAGTCTAGGCAGGTTTAGAGTTGAGGGAGACCTGTATAATAATAAAAAATAGTAAGGTCATGAAACAAAAAAGACTAATAAATACACAGAAGAAAAAGTTGACATTAAAAACATGTAAACACATTTGAAAAATAAATAAAAAGAGCAAAAAAGCAGATCAGAAGTGCCACATCTTGCAAGTTTCATCTTGCATTATAGGTTAACATCATATATGAAAAATTCAAAATAAAAAGTGCACATCTTGCAAGTTTCATCTTGCATACTGGGTTTTAACATCATATATGAAAAACTACCATCACATCTATGAATATATATCACATCACCTAATAACACTCGTCTAAAATGACAAAACTAGCACGAGAACCATCCATATGTGAAAAAAGGTAGCACACAAAAGTTATCTCAAACTATCATTTAAACATATCTTATTCATATCTTATTTCATGGTTATTGTAAAAAAGAAAAGAAGAGTGATTCTCCAATCAAATATAAAGCAGTGAATTAACAGGAATCAATGTATAAAAAAAATGCCACAAGTTCAACAACCTCGAAAAACAGCATTCACTCTTGCCCCGGGAATGCATTAAAATTATTATCTATTACTTATTCAATTCCTCATAACATCACTCTCAGGCAAAAAGAAAGGGCACAATAAAAGTAGCCACGTAGTAAGCATCAGATTAACAAAAAAATGACATATAACTTCACAGCAAACAACAATAAAGTAGCCACTGATCGTTGGTTCCACCTATTCCTACCGTTCGCGTTCGTTTCGTTTCCCCACACCCCACGCGTCGGACCCTGAAAGTCGCTTTTTGCACTCACTAGGCCATGCTAGGCTAGGGTTTTGTGGATGCATCTATGAACAACAAAGAACCTTGATGCTACTACAAAATTCAGAAAAACACAGATAAGAACTACTGCACCATGCTACACACAAGCACCTATCATCATCAACAAAACAAACAAAAATCCAAGGACAAGTGCCAGAAACCACAAACCCCCTAACAGCATCATGCGGAAACATACCCTGAATCCAAATCTCTGAACACAACCCCTAACATCATCATGCTGAATCATACCCCTAATCCAGATCTCTGAACACAACCCCTTGTCTAATCTCCAGAACATCCAAAACACCACCACATGTGACCAAAGCCCCCTACAAAAACCCTAGCAACACTTGACCAACGCTAAATGGAACAAAAAGGTAAATCGCGCGTGTACCACATAGGGAGCAAGGAAACAAAACGGGGGAATTGGACGCGTTACCTGTTGATGCCGAGCTTGACGGGGACCTAGACGACACCGAGTGACAGAACCCTAGCAGACGCCGAGCTTGGCTGAACCCTAGCCGACGAGACACAGAAAAACTGCAAAAAAGACATCCAACGCGACGAGCTCAGCCATATCTGATGCGATGGCGCGGATGAATAGGAGTAAGGAGTAGAGAGGCCGTCGGTGTACGAGGAGGTGGCAGTCTCTTGCGGAGTAGGATCCCGGCGGAGGAAGCAGAAAGAAGCAGTGGCGGCGGGAGGAAGGAAGCAGAAAAGAAGCAGCGGCCGCAACGAAGGAAAAGGGGATCCAGGCAAGGCGAGGGAGGAAGGGAAAGTTGTGGCTTCTCTGTCGACGAACGAGTCGGGGAGGCAAGGAGAAAAGGGACACGGAAGAGGAAATAAAAAGGCCGGCCCACTCGAGCGAGGGGGTGTGCGGCGCCTCGACATTTTGCCGCAATAAGCGGGAATAGGATTTTTCTGCGCCCCCTCCTTCTTCTCTTCTCTCTTCCCCTTCCTTCTCTCCTACTACTACTTGGAAGTGGGGAATCCTACTCTCGGTGGGAGTAGGACTCCTCCAGGGCGCGCCATAGCTAGGACGGCCCTCCCCCCCTCCACTCCTTTATATACGTGGCCAGGGGGCACCCCATAGACACAACAATTGATCATTGATCTCTTAGCCATGTGCGGTGCCCCCCTCCACCATAATCCACCTCGATCATATCGTAGCGGTGCTTGGGCGAAGCCTTGCATCGGTAGCATCATCATCACCGTCACCACGCGTCGTGCTGACGAAACTCTCCTCTGAAGCTTTGCTAGATCGGAGCTCGCAGGACGTCATCGAGTTGAACGTGTGCTGAACTCGGAAGGTGCCGTGCGTTCGGTACTTGGATCGGTCGGATCGTGAAGACGTACGACTACATCAACCGCGTTGTGCTAACGTTCCGCTTTCGGTTACGAGGGTACGTGGACACACTCTCCCTCGTCGTTGTATGCATCACCATGATCTTGTGGTGCGTAGGAAAAATTTGAAATTACTACGTTCCCCAACAGTGGCATCAGAGCCTGGTTTTATGCGTAGATTATATGCACGAGTAGAACACAAGTGAGTTGTGGGCGATACAAGTCATACTGCTACCAGCATGTCACACTTTGGTTCGGCGGTGGTATTGTTGGATGAAGCGGCCCGGACCGACATTACGCGTACGCTTACGCGAGAGATGGTTTTACCGCTGTCTTTGCACACAGGTGACTAGGGGGTGTCAGTTTCTCAACTTTAGTTGAACCGAAGTGTGGCTACGCCCGGTCCTGTGAAGCTTAAAAAAACACTAACTTGACGAACTATCATTGTGGTTTGGATGCGTAGGTAAGAACGGTTCTTTCTTGCTCGGGCCCGTAGCAGCAGTAAAACTTGCAACAACAAAGTAGAGGACGTCTAACTTGTTTTGCAGGGCATGTTGTGATGTGATATGGTCAAGACATGATGATGCTATATTTTATTGTATGAGATGATCATGTTTTGTAACTGAGTTATCGGCAAATGGCAGGAGCCATGGTTGTCGCTTATTGTATGCAATGCAATCGTCCTGTAATGCTTTACTTATCAATAAGCGGTTAGCAATAGTCGTAGAGAAAGCAATAGTTGGCGAGACGACAACGATGCTACGATGGAGATCAAGGTGTGTCGCGCCATGAGTGACGATGGTGATCATGACGGTGCTTCGGAGATGGAGATCACAAGCACAAGATGATTATGGCCATACCATATCACTTATATTGATTGCATGTGATGTTATCCTTTAGCATCTTATTTTGCTCTTGTTTGACGGTTAGCATTATAAGATGATCTCTCACTAAATTTCAAGGTAAAAGTGTTCTCCCTGAGTATGCACCGTTGCCAAAGTTCGTCGTGCCGAGACACCACGTGATGATCGAGTGTGATAAGCTCAACGTTCATCTACAACGGGTGCAAGCCAGTTTTGCACATGCAGAATACTCGGGTTTAAACTTGACGAGCCTAGCATATGCAGATATGGGCTCGGAACACTGAGACCAAAGGTCGAGCGTGAATCATATAGTAGATATGATCAACATAGTGATGTTCACCATTGAAAACTACTCCATTTCACGTGATGATCGGTTATGGTTTAGTTGATTTGGATCACGTGATCACTTAGATGTTTAGAGAGATGTCTATCTAAGTGGGAGTTCTTCAGTAATATGATAATTGAACTTTAATTTATCATGAACTTAGTCCTGGTAGTATTTGCAAATTATGTTGTAGATCAATAGCTGCGTTATAGCTCCCCTGTTTATTTTGAATGTTCCTAGAGAAACTAAGTTGAAAAGATGATAGTAGTAGCAATGATGCGGACTGGTTCCGTGATCTGAGGATTATCCTCATTGCTGCACAGAAGAATTATGTCTTGATGCACCGCTAGGTGACAGACCTTTGCAGGAGCAGATGCAAACGTTATGAACGTTAGCAAGCTCGATGTGATGATACTTGATAGTTTAGTGCGCCATGATTTACGGCTTAGAATCGGGGACTTCAAAAACGTTTTTGAACGGCCACGGAGCATATGAGATGTTCCAAGAGATGAAATTGGTATTTCGGACTAAGTCCGTGTCGAGAGGTATGGACCTCTGACAAGTACTTTTGCCTACAAGATGGAAGAGAATAGCTCAATCAGGGAGCATGTGCTCAGAATGTCTGAGTACTACAGTTGCTTGACTCAAGTGGGAGTTGATTTCGGATAAGATAGTAATGACAGAATTCTCTAGTCACTATCACCAAGTTACTGGAACTTCGTGTGATGAAACTATAATATGCAAGGGATGACAAAAAACGATTCCCGAGCTCTTGTGATGTGAAATCAACGAAGGTAGAAATCAAGAAAGAGCATCAAGTGTTGATGGTTAACAAGACCACTAGTTTCAAGAAAAGGGCAAAGGAAGAAAGGGGAACTTCAAGAAGAATAGCAAGCAAGTTGCTACTCCCGGGAAGAAGCCCAAGTCTGGACCTAAGCCTGAAACTGAGTGCTTCTACTGCAAAGGGACTGGTCACTGGAACGTGGAACTGCCCCAAAGTATTTGGCGGATAAGAAGGATGGCAAAGGAACAAAAGTATATTTGATATACATGTATTGATGTGTATTTACTAGTGTCATAGTAGCCCCGGGTATTTGATACTGGTTCAGTTGCTAACATTAGTAACGAAACAGGAGTTGCAAAATGAACAGAGACTAGTTAATGACGAGGGTGACGATGTGTGTTGGAAGTGATTCAAGGTTGATAAGATCACCATCGCACACTCCCTCTATTTTCAGGATTAGTGTTGAACCTAATAAAGTATATTGGTGTTTGCGTTGAGCATGAATAGATGGATCATGTTTATGTAAAATAAATGTTATTGGTGTTTGCGTTGGAGATGAATATGATTGGATCATGTTTATTGCAATACGGTTTTCATTTGAAGTCAGAGAATAATTGTTGTTCTGTTTACATTGAATAAAAAACTTCTATGGTCATACAACCAATGTAAATGGTTTATTGAATCTCGATCGTTAGTGATACACATATTCATAATATTGAAGCCAAAAGATGCAAAGTTAGTAATAATAGTGCAACTTATTTGTGGCCACTGGCACGTTTAGGTCATATTGGTGTAAAGCGCATGAGAAGAAATCCATAGATATGGACTTTGGAATCACTTGATATGAATCATTTGATGCTTGCGAACCTGCCTCATGGGCAAGATGACTAAAACTCCGTTCTCCAGAAACAATGGAGCGAGCTAGGACTTATGGAAATAATACATACCGATGTATGCGGTCGAATGAGTATTGAGGCTCGCGGCGGGTATCGTTATTTTCTGACCTTCACAGATGATTTGAGCAGATATGAGTATATTACTTAATGAAACACAAGTCTGAAACATTTGAAAAGTCAAAAGAATTTCAGGAGTGGAAGTAGAAAATCATCGTAACAAGAAAATAAAGTTTCTACGATTGATCGCGGAGGCAAATATTGAGTTACGAGTTTGGTCTTCATTTAAAATGTGGAAAGTTTCGCAACTCATGCCACCGGAAACACCACAGCGTAATGGTGTGTCGAACGTCGTATCCGTACTTTATTAGATATGGTGCGATCTATGATGTCTCTTACGATTACCACTATCGTTTGGGGTTATGCATTAGAGGCAGCTGCATTCACGTTTAATAGGGCACACATCTAATCGTTGAGATGACACCTATGAACTGTGGTTTGGCAAGAAACCTAAGCTATCGTTCTTAAGTTTGGGTTGCGAGTTATGTGAAAAAAGCTCAGCCTGATAAGCTCGAACCCAAAATCAGAGAACGGCGTCTTCATAGGATACCCAAAAGAAACGTTGGGACACCTTTCTATCATAGATCGAAGGGCAAGACATTGTTGCTAAGAATGGATCCTTTCTAGAGAAGGAGTTTCTAGAAAGAGTGAGTGGGAGGAAAGTAGAAATTGATGAGTAGTGGTACCTTCTCTTGAATTGGAAAGTAGTTATCACAGAATCAGTTCCAGTGATGCCTACACCAATTAGTGAGGAAGCTAATGATGATTGATCATGAAACTAGATCAAGTTACTACAGAACCTCGTAGGTCAACCAAGAGTAGGTCCGCTCCAGAGTGGTACGGTTAATCCTATTTGAAAGTCATATGTTACTAGACCATGGCGAACCTACGAACTATGAGGAGGAAGCGATGATGAGCCCAGATTCCGCGAAATGGCTAGAGGCCATGAAATCTGAGATGGGATCCATGTTTGAGAAAAAGTAGGACTTTGGTGACTGTCGATGATCGGCAAGCATAGAAAAAAATGGATCTTCAAGAGGCAGATCCGACGCTGATGAGAGTAGGTTATATCTACAAAGCGAGACTTGTCGAAAAGGATTTTGACATAAGTTCAATGACTTCTCGAACGATTTGAAACCATGCCGTTTTAGTACTCAGCCTCTACGCCGCAGTACGCTATATGTCCGTCGATCAATCATGTTAGAAATTGTCGCATTTTATGATTAGTGAAATTTGCAAATGATGGATGGTGAAAGACGATTCCTGAATGGGATTTCGGAAGAAGAGTTTTCTTGTATGAGACCTGAAATGTGATTAACGATCCAAAGGATGCTGTAACAAAGTGTCAAGCTCTAGCGACCTCATTAGATGGTTGCAAGCATCTCGGAGTTGGAATATATGTCTTGATGAGGTGATCAAAAAGCATATAGTTTATACAGCTTGGCGGTGAAGCCTTGTATTACAAGAAAGTGAGTGGGAGCACTACAGCATTTTGATAAGATATTATTCGAATGAATATTGTTGACGGAAATAATGTAGAATTTCTGGAAAGCATTAAAGGAGTATTTGAAAGGAGGTTTTCAAAGAAGACCCTCGGTGATGAATTGCTGTACAGATTGAGCATCAAGATCTACTAGAGTAGATCAAGACGCGGATAAGATTTTTCAATGAGTACATACCTTGACAAAGTTTTGAAAGTAGTTCAAAAATGGACAAGTAAGAAGGAGTTCTTGCCGTGTTTTAAGGGTGTGAAGTTGAGTTGAAGACTCAAAACCCGACAACGGCAGAAAATAGAAAAGAATGAAAAGTCATCCCTGCCTTAGTCATAGGTTCTATAAAGTACTATAGGTGTAACAGATCTATGTGTATACCTACATTGAGTTTGTCAAGGGAGTACAATAGTGATCTAGGAGTAGATCAGGACAGCGGTCACAATTATCCTTAGTGGAATAAGGATAGTTTCTCGATTATGGAGGGCCAAAAGGTTCGTCGTAAAGGGTCACGTCGATACAAGTTTTGACACGTGATCCAGATGACTCTAAGTCTCAATCTGGATACTATTGAAAGTGGAGCAATTAGCTAGAGTAGCTCGTGCGGAGCATTGTGACATAGAAATTGCAAATACATACGGCATCTGAAATTGGGAGACCCATTGATTCTATTATTCTTCACAAGAAAACATGATCACACCTTAGTACTCTTGGTGTGTTACTCCATGGCGATGTTTGTGGAACTGATTATTGACTCTAGTAAACCCTTTGGTGTTGGTCACACTGACAATGTGAACTATGGATATTAATCACAGGGTGATGTGAACTGTGTGGTGTTAAATCACATGGCATGTGAACAGATTATGACTCTAGTGCAAGTGGGAGACTGAAGGAAATAGCCCTAGAGCAATAATAACTTGAGTATAGGCTATTTTTAGAGTCCGTATGTGTGGGGAAACAAGAGATAGGGTTGGTTTCGGACCCCTCCTTCAAGGGCCACGAAATCCCCCCCCTCTTCCTCCATATATACAGCCCTTAGGGCACCGTTTAGACTTTGGGTTTTGTTTAGATTAAAAGTTCGCCATAGCTGCAACTTCGCGTACTTCGTTTGTGTTCAACAACCAGACCAAGACGTCACAGAACCCCACCTCGATCAATAAAGCTTTCATCTTATATTCGCAATATCCAGATTGCAAATCTTAGTTTCTTGCTTGTTCTTCGTTTGCTTGCAGGAGATAGACCCTCGGGGTTAGGTTGATTGTGCTCCGGCGTGGTCAATAACCTCTCGGAGTTGGTTTAGCGATTGCTAAGGCGCGACGTCCTCGCACGTTCGTAGTCGGATCGTCAAAGTCTACTCCACCAAAAACGATAGATTTCATCTCATCGAAAGATCGGGACACCCTCGCCTCTATCATCTTAGATATATTTTACAAGAAAAATGTGCATTTTTTTCGTAGCAAACGAGACGAAAGGCAACATTGTCATTATATTTACAAAAGCAATAGTGATCCCTTTCATGGAAATCAATCACACATCTGCTTTGGAAAAAAATAAACAACACACTTCATTGAAAAAAAAATCCTTGAAGACACTCATGTTGGTATTGAATTGTGCTGGTGACACTACTCTCATAAAATATAAATGTACTGAGTCTCCAACAGAAATGTTTTCCACACAAAAGAGTGATTTCCACACAAAGGGAAAAAGGGAACTTAAAAGTTTTCCAAGCAATGACACCGGTGAGTTATAAGTAGTTGTGGTGCACATTCAATTGGCAAAAATGGACAGATCAATTCTAGAAACTCAAAGTATTTGCTTTCTGCACACAACTAGCGGCGCTTCTTCCTCTTCTTGGTTGAAACATCATCTTGAAGTCCCTCAACACCTTTTTCGTTGATGTCAGACTTTGCCAGCTTGTAAGCAACGACCTGACGAAATTGAGGAATAATTCCCTGGGACAAATGAAACAGTAAACAACACATTAGCATGCATAAAAACATGGGGGGGATAATTTGTGAAAGAAAGTATAGACCAAGAAAGAGGAAGAGTGATTTGCTGGTGACATACATCATCAAATTCCTTCATGTTCTTCCCATCCCAGATATCCATATACATGATAGCATAGAGAGCACAATTGTGGCTGTACAAAGGTATACATAAAATTCAGCAAAGGAACTTCTTGGGTGACAGAATGTTAATTGATTATAAGAGTTAAAGACAGAAAAGTGCATGGAGCATAATGATGGTTGCTTTACTCACAGGTTGTCTTGCTGGGGGTAGTCCTCAGGGGAAATGCACTCGAAATTCTCAATATTCTTGTATGTGCATCCAGAAGACTTGAAAATGGTGCCCATGTTGATGATCTATATTAAAAGAAGTATAAGAATTCAACTAGTGCAGAACTTTTATAAAAAAAGAACAATAGTTCAATTATGCGTGTAACTACTGACATACGGATGATGACAGGGTAAAAACTAAAAGTCACAAAAGATTTGATGTTACAAAAGGCACAAGAGTAAAAACTAAAAAGAGAAGAAAACAGACCAGATTTGATGTTAACTTATTGACTTGATTTTGAGGAACAGAACTCCTTGAATCAAAGAAATTGACAGTTTCAAACAGATTGTTAATGCAGAACAAAGTCCAGTGGAATGAATCAACTCTGGGGAAATATAGCTGGATCGCAAACAAAGAAGTAAAATCAGTAGAGATGAAGAGAGGATGTGATAATTTAGAGTTTGTTGCATTGATAACTGATGTTTACCATATCACGCTTATGTAAGTTCTTGCCACAGTTCAGTTTCTTGAATTCTCTTACACAAGACCGAGAGTTGAAATTCTTGGGATCGACAAGTAACTTCTCCTGCACATCCAATGAAAGAGATAAGAACACTAAGAACAGAAGTTGCAAAAAGTTCAACACGGAACAAAAAAAAAGGAAATACTATAGATGAGGAATAGAGAATTACCGTGAAGTATGAAGTAAAGCAGTATTTCGAAGGTTCCTTACTTTTTGGATCTGGATTTTCATTCTCATAATTGAAAACTTGGACATAAGCATTGAAGACTTCATTGTCAACATTTCCTATTGCCTTGAGTGAATTATAGAAATGATCATATTCCACAGTAAAGCCATTGATGTCAATAATGGTTGGACTGCATTTTTAAAAATTGAAATAGTTAACATACAGAATATACAACAAGATAGATTGTTTCATGCCTATAAAGTAAGATGCTCCTGAAATAACTTACTTTTCATTGTTGAAGAATTTGTTTCCAAGGTATTTCTTATAAAACTCCTGAACATGAGGTTCAACAGTTATCTTTGATATCTTTTCTTGAGCAGATAGATCTTTTGCTTTCCTTTTCTTTCGATTTCTCTTCTCTATAGTGCTGGGACCAGATATATTCAATGCTGCATGAGATGATTTGTGCTCAGGTACCTCAGGTACTACAGGATCTGTCCAGTGAACCAATTGCATATAATAAGCTTTGGTATGAAAAACAATGAAGCATGTAAAAAGAAGGCAGGACATTGCAAAAACTGAAACAACCAAATTGGAAGTAAAAACTCAAATACAGTGAAAGCAAACAAAAATGAACAGAAGGAAAGAGCAGTTGATTTAAAAAAAGGTGGGAACTACCTTTGGGGACTGTCTTATCAAGTTCTGGGATTATAATACCCTCAGCATACTTCATGGCAATTTCAATGCCATCTCCCAGATTGTCATTTGATTGTGAGATCACATTCCTTAGCATAATGCCATCTTCAGTTAGAATGTTTGACGAGGCAGGTAGCTCTTTTGTTGGAGACTCATTCACTAACTGAGCTTGTTTGCTGACAGAAACGGGAGTTTCCTGAATATGGACTGTTGTGGGGTTCACATGCTGAAATTCTGTTTCATATGGCTCACTATTGACAGCATGTTCAACGCAATCCACTGGTTGCAATACTGACATCGGTGGAGTACGAATTGGCTCAGAAAAGGTACCTGAGATCTCAATAAGAGTGTTAACAGCAAATTGAGTGCCATCACTTGTTTGACTATAAGAAATAAGTTGATCAGGTGTGTTGTCAGTATGAATACCATTGTTCCCAGGTGAAATTTCTTCATTCTGAACAATGTTTACAGCTGAAGGTGCTTGCTTAGTTTCCTCTACTTGCTGAGGAACTGAATCTTGTTCTGGAACTGGAACTGCATTTTCAACTTGGATGTCCTTGCTGGTGTGCCTTAAGGTAACATCAGGAGTAGGACTAACTTCTACGTGATCTTGGAATAAAGATGCTCTAATTGGCTCACTGTTTATCTGGACTAGGCGATGGTTGGTGTTTAATGGTTCATTGTGATTATTCATGTTGCTACATGCTGAAAGAAGAACAACAAGATTCATGGTTGAAGTTCCAGGAATGTTTACTTGGCTGTTTGTATTTCGCTGAAGAGACATGACAGTTGCTTTGAGATCTGAAAACATATTTTGCATATGCTGTTCATGAAGCTTCTTCCAAATTTCATCATGCTTTGCAACAACTTGAGATATTATATTCATAACCTATTAGTTCAGGACAGAAAAGTTACAAGTGTATTAGTTCTGCTATGACACTGAAGTGACAATACTAAAATCTATTGGTAAACAAAAGGTTAAAAAAAGCAGATAAACATAGAAGGAACAAATCATTATCTAGTAAAATCATTATATGTTCAAAGCAAGCAACAAATTATGCATTGAAGTACTCGTATGTTGTACTGGGAGCACTGCAACTCGTTATATTTTGAGTACTCATATGTTGCACTAGGAACAGATCATGCATCCAAAAACTCGCGTGAGATGTCATTGGTAAACAACGAAAATTGGTTAGATTCTGTTCCTTGTGTTTGATTTTAGTCTTGTCAATTGGTGATACTATCTTTTTGGGTCTCAGATCTTTTCAATGTCAATACAATAGAGAACCACCTAATTAACAAGCAGGAAATTACCTCTAGCAAAATTCCTATCTCAGTTGAGAGTACGAACACAGTATGTTCATTTTATGAATGCAAAACTCATTCTATTTTTGAGTAATCATATGTTATATTAGGAACATATTATGCAATCTGTTTTGTTGCGAACAGACTATAGACATATGGCAACTGATTTCCTAGTTCTGCTATGACACTGAAGTGAGAAGACTAAAATGTATTGGTAAACAAAAGGTTAATAAAAAGCAGATAAACATACTTCTGGATTACTGTTCGATGTAGATGCAACATTTGAGATGTCATTGGAGTTTGGAATGAGATTTTCCTCAACATCATAACTCTGTGGGGCTTTGGTCCACTTCTCTTGAGCCAATACAATTGCACGAGCACCGTAAGGTGTCCTAGAAATGTCTTTCAGCTGAAAAGAAAAAACAAAGTCAACAAACAAGTCTGAATGTTCTTAAAACAAGACCATGAAACCAAGAAAAATGTCATTCCAAAGAATTAAGAATGAAAACATTTGCTCCTTATTGTTTGAAACTATTTTCTGCAACTTTTGTCGTCAGTTAAACAAATGCCAAAAAAAAGGATAGAACAAGCTTACTGGTAAGAATCCCAATGCAAACGGCTTCTTGGATCTTGTGTTTAAGTCCACTGTAGCTAGATAGTCAAAGTCGTCATTCTGAATATATGCCATTCTAGGGACTCCATAATTGATACTTCGTTGTTGAGAAGCTTTTGTGAAGTCCACAAAGTCCAGATAGACAATCTAAGAATATTGGGAATCATAAGAGAACATGAAACAGCAAATCAGTGACTATAAACAAAAATTGCATAGCTTAACAATACATTTAAAAAAAATGAAAAGTAGGGAAAATTATAAAACTTACAGCAGCTAAAGGTAAGCATCCACCAACATAGATTGAATTGTTCAATGGAGTTTCAGTTCTATTGAATAGATTGGTGCTGAAATTATCAATTTCTTTGTTCAAGTGATCAATGCAAAGTTGAGCCAAATCAAAGGTCTTCAGCTTGCTAATGTCGTGGAGCCCATAAAGAATTTTCCAATTTGCATAATTCCGAGTGGTTGGGCAGAACACAGAACTTATGAACAGAAATAATAAACTCCGGATGAAACCTTCCTCGGTCTCATCATTCTTCATGATAGTGATGATACTATCAAATTGAATGTTCTTCTGGCCATTACCGAGATACTGAGACCTAAGCTGTAACACTCTAGCCACGACAACTGGATCTGTGCTGTCCAGAGGAAAAGGCACAGAACCAGAATGGATCCCAAAAACCTGAATTACCATGTCTCTTCTTAGATGAATTATTTTATCACCCTTTCTGAAAACTCCAGTCCCATTGCAATTTAAGTGGTCCGCAACCCATTGAAGAATTGGTATTGGAACCATTAAGTGAGGATGAATATTCAGAAGATTATCGAGCTCATATTTCCTAACAAACGACTTTTGATTATCACTTAAATCAGAAACTGCCTTATGCCACCTGATGGTAGAAAACCTGCGCTTGATGGTACCAGCAGGATATTTGTAAAGTCTAGGCATGTTTAGAGTTGAGGGAGACCTGTATAATAATTAAAAAAAGTAAGGTCATGAAAAAAAGACTAATTAAATACACAGAAGAAAGTATGACAATTAAAAACATGTAAACACATTTGAAAAATAAATAAAAAGAGCAAAAAGCAGATCAGAAGTGCCACATCTTGCAAGTTTCATCTTGCATTACTAGGTTAACATCATATATGAAAAACTATCAAAATAAAAAGTGCCACATCTTGCAAGTTTCATCTTGCATACTGGGTTAACATCATATATGAAAAACTACAATCACATCTTATGAATATATATCACATCACCTAATAACACTCGTCTAAAATGACAAAACTAGCACGAGAACCATCCATATGTGAAAAAAGGTAGCACACAAAAGTTATTCTCAAACTATCATTTAAACATATCTTATTCATATCTTATTTCATGGTTTATTGTAAAAAAGAAAAGAAGAGTGATTCTCCAATCAAATATAAAGCAGTGAATTAACAGGAATCAATGTATAAAAAAAATGCCACAAGTTCAACAACCTCGAAAAACAGCATTCACTCTTGCCCCGGGAATGCATTAAAATTATTATCTATTACTTATTCAATTCCTCATAACATCACTCTCAGGCAAAAAGAAAGGGCACAATAAAAAGTAGCCACTGTAGTAAGCATCAGATTAACAAAAAAATGACATATAACTTCACAGCAAACAACAATAAAAGTAGCCACTGATCGTTGGTTCCACCTATTCCTACCGTTCGCGTTCGTTTCGTTTCCCCACACCCCACGCGTCGGAACCCTGAAAGTCGCTTTTTGCACTCACTAGGCCATGCTAGGCTAGGGTTTTGTGGATGCATCTATGAACAACAAAGAACCTTGATGCTACTACAAAATTCAGAAAAACACAGATAAGAACTACTGCACCATGCTACACAAAGCACCTATCATCATCAACAAAACAAACAAAAAATCCCAAGGACAAGTGCCAGAACACACAACCCCCTAACAGCATCATGCGGAAATCATACCCTGAATCCAAATCTCTGAACACAACCCCCTAACATCATCATGCTGAATCATACCCCTAATCCAGATCTCTGAACACAACCCCCTTGTCTAATCTCCAGAACATCCAAAACACCACCACTGTGACCAAAGCCCCCTACAAAACCCTAGCAACACTTGACCAACGCTAAATGGAACAAAAACGGCTAAATCGCGCTGTACCACATAGGGAGCAAGGAACACAACGGGGGGAATTGGACGCGTTACCTTGTTGATGCCGAGCTTGACGGGGACCTAGACGACACCGAGCTTGACAGAACCCTAGCAGACGCCGAGCTTGGCTGAACCCTAGCCGACGAGACACAGAAAAACTGCAAAAAAGACATCCAACGCGACGAGCTCAGCCATATCTGATGCGATGGCGCGGATGAATAGGGAGTAGAGAGGCCCGTCGGCTGCTTACGAGGGTGGCAGTCTCTTGCGGAGTAGGATCCCGGCGGAGGAAGCAGAAGAAGCAGTGGCCGGCGGAGGAAGCAGAAGAAGCAGCGGCCGCCAACGAAGGAAAAGGGGATCCAGGCAAGGCGAGGGAGGAAGGGAAAGTTGTGGCTTCTCTGTCGACGAACGAGTCGGGGCAAGGGAGGAAAAGGGACACGGAAGAGGAAATAAAAAGGCCGGCCCACTCGAGACGAGGGGGTGTGCGGCGCCTCGACATTTTGCCGCAATAAGCGGCGAATAGGATTTTCCTGCGCCCCCTCCTTCCTTCTCTTCTCTCTTCCCCTTCCTTCTCTCCTACTCCTACTACTTGGAAGGTGGGGAATCCTACTCTCGGTGGGAGTAGGACTCCTCCAGGGCGCGCCATAGCTAGGACGGCCCTCCCCCCCCTCCACTCCTTTATATACGTGGCCAGGGGGCACCCCATAGACACAACAATTGATCATTGATCTCTTAGCCATGTGCGGTGCCCCCCTCCACCATAATCCACCTCGATCATATCGTAGCGGTGCTTGGGCGAAGCCTTGCATCGGTAGCATCATCATCACCGTCACCACGCCGTCGTGCTGACGAAACTCTCCTCTGAAGCTTTGCTAGATCGGAGCTCGCAGGACGTCATCGAGTTGAACGTGTGCTGAACTCGGAGGTGCCGTGCGTTCGGTACTTGGATCGGTCGGATCGTGAAGACGTACGACTACATCAACCGCGTTGTGCTAACGCTTCCGCTTTCGGTCTACGAGGGTACGTGGACACACTCTCCCCTCTCGTTGCTATGCATCACCATGATCTTGTGTGTGCGTAGGAAAATTTTGAAATTACTACGTTCCCCAACAGTGGCATCCGAGCCTGGTTTTATGCGTAGATGTTATATGCACGAGTAGAACACAAGTGAGTTGTGGGCGATACAAGTCATACTGCTTACCAGCATGTCACACTTTGGTTCGGCGGTATTGTTGGATGAAGCGGCCCGGACCGACATTACGCGTACGCTTACGCGAGACTGGTTTTACCGCCGTGCTTTGCACACAGGTGACTAGCGGGTGTCAGTTTCTCCAACTTTAGTTGAACCGAGTGTGGCTACGCCCGGTCCTTGTGAAGCTTAAAACAACACTAACTTGACGAACTATCATTGTGGTTTTGATGCGTAGGTAAGAACGGTTCTTGCTCGGGCCCGTAGCAGCCACGTAAAACTTGCAACAACAAAGTAGAGGACGTCTAACTTGTTTTTGCAGGGCATGTTGTGATGTGATATGGTCAAGACATGATGCTATATTTTATTGTATGAGATGATCATGTTTTGTAACTGAGTTATCGGCAACTGGCAGGAGCCATATGGTTGTCGCTTTATTGTATGCAATGCAATCGTCCTGTAATTGCTTTACTTTATCACTAAGCGGTAGCAATAGTCGTAGAAGCAATAGTTGGCGAGACGACAACGATGCTACGATGGAGATCAAGGTGTCGCGCCAGTGACGATGGTGATCATGACGGTGCTTCGGAGATGGAGATCACAAGCACAAGATGATTATGGCCATACCATATCACTTATATTGATTGCATGTGATGTTTATCCTTTATGCATCTTATTTTGCTTTGTTTGACGGTAGCATTATAAGATGATCTCTCACTAAATTTCAAGGTAAAAGTGTTCTCCCTGAGTATGCACCGTTGCCAAAGTTCGTCGTGCCGAGACACCACGTGATGATCGAGTGTGATAAGCTCAACGTTCATCTACAACGGGTGCAAGCCAGTTTTGCACATGCAGAATACTCGGGTTAAACTTGACGAGCCTAGCATATGCAGATATGGCCTCGGAACACTGAGACCGAAAGGTCGAGCGTGAATCATATAGTAGATATGATCAACATAGTGATGTTCACCATTGAAAACTACTCCATTTCACGTGATGATCGGTTATGGTTTAGTTGATTTGGATCACGTGATCACTTAGATGTTTAGAGAGATGTCTATCTAAGTGGGAGTTCTTCAGTAATATGATTAATTGAACTTTAATTTATCATGAACTTAGTCCTGGTAGTATTTGCAAATTATGTTGTAGATCAATAGCTCGCGTATAGCTCCCCTGTTTTATTTTTGATATGTTCCTAGAGAAAACTAAGTTGAAAGATGATAGTAGCAATGATGCGGACTGGTTCCGTGATCTGAGGATTATCCTCATTGCTGCACAGAAGAATTATGTCCTTGATGCACCGCTAGGTGACAGACCTATTGCAGGAGCAGATGCAAACGTTATGAACGTTTAGCAAGCTCGATGTGATGACTACTTGATAGTTTAGTGCGCCATGATTTACGGCTTAGAATCGGGACTTCAAAAACGTTTTGAACGCCACGGAGCATATGAGATGTTCCAAAGAGATGAAATTGGTATTTCAGACTCATGTCCGTGTCGAGAGGTATGAGACCTCTGACAAGTACTTTGCCTACAAGATGGAAGAGAATAGCTCAATCAGTGAGCATGTGCTCAGAATGTCTGAGTACTACAGTTGCTTGAATCAAGTGGGAGTTGATCTTCCGGATAAGATAGTAATTGACAGAATTCTCTAGTCACTATCACCAAGTTACTGGAACTTCGTGATGAACTATAATATGCAAGGGATGACAAAAACGATTCCCGAGCTCTTCGTGATGCTGAAATCAACGAAGGTAGAAATCAAGAAAGAGCATCAAGTGTTGATGGTTAACAAGACCACTAGTTTCAAGAAAAGGGCAAAGGAAAGAAGGGGAACTTCAAGAAGAATAGCAAGCAAGTTGCTACTCCCGGGAAGAAGCCCAAGTCTGGACCTAAGCCTGAAACTGAGTGCTTCTACTGCAAAGGGACTGGTCACTGGAAGTGGAACTGCCCCAAGTATTTGGCGGATAAGAAGGATGGCAAAGTGAACAAAAGTATATTTGATATACATGTTATTGATGTGTATTTTACTAGTGTTCATAGTAGCCCCTGGGTATTTGATACTGGTTCAGTTGCTAACATTAGTAACTCGAAACAGGAGTTGCAAAATGAACAGAGACTAGTTAATGACGAGGTGACGATGTGTGTTGGAAGTGATTCCAAGGTTGATAAGATCACCATCGCACACTCCCTCTATTTTCAGGATTAGTGTTGAACCTAAATAAATGTTATTTGGTGTTTGCGTTGAGCATGAATATGATTGGATCATGTTTATTGTAAAATAAATGTTATTTGGTGTTTGCGTTGAGCATGAATATGATTGGATCATGTTTATTGCAATACGGTTATTCATTTAAGTCAGAGAATAATTGTTGTTCTGTTTACATGAATAAAAACCTTCTATGGTCATACAACCAATGTAAATGGTTTATTGAATCTCGATCGTAGTGATACACATATTCATAATATTGAAGCCAAAAGATGCAAAGTTAGTAATAATAGTGCAACTTATTTGTGGCACTGCCGTTTAGGTCATATTGGTGTAAAGCGCATGAAGAAACTCCATACTGATGGACTTTTGGAATCACTTGATTATGAATCATTTGATGCTTGCGAACCATGCCTCATGGGCAAGATGACTAAAACTCCGTTCTCCAGAACAATGGAGCGAGCTACGGACTTATTGGAAATAATACATACCGATGTATGCGGTCCGATGAGTATTGAGGCTCGCGGCGGGTATCGTTATTTTCTGACCTTCACAGATGATTTGAGCAGATATGAGTATATCTACTTAATGAAACACAAGTCTGAAACATTTGAAAAGTTCAAAGAATTTCAGAGTGAAGTAGAAAATCATCGTAACAAGAAAATAAAGTTTCTACGATCTGATCGCGGAGGCAAATATTTGAGTTACGAGTTTGGTCTTCATTTAAAATGTGGAATAGTTTCGCAACTCATGCCACCTGGAACACCACAGCGTAATGGTGTGTCCGAACGTCGTATCCGTACTTTATTAGATATGGTGCGATCTATGATGTCTCTTACCGATTTACCACTATCGTTTTGGGGTTATGCATTAGAGGCAGCTGCATTCACGTTTAATAGGGCACCATCTAAATCCGTTGAGATGACACCGTATGAACTGTGGTTTGGCAAGAAACCTAAGCTATCGTTTCTTAAAGTTTGGGGTTGCGATGCTTATGTGAAAAAGCTTCAGCCTGATAAGCTCGAACCCAAATCAGAGAAGTGCGTCTTCATAGGATACCCAAAAGAAACTGTTGGGTACACCTTCTATCATAGATCCGAAGGCAAGATATTTGTTGCTAAGAATGGATCCTTTCTAGAGAAGGAGTTTCTCTCGAAAGAAGTGAGTGGGAGGAAAGTAGAACTTGATGAGGTAGTGGTACCTTCTCTTGAATTGGAAAGTAGTTCATCACAGAATCAGTTCCAGTGATGCCTACACCAATTAGTGAGGAAGCTAATGATGATGATCATGAAACTTCAGATCAAGTTACTACAGAACCTCGTAGGTCAACCAGAGTACGTTCCGCTCCAGAGTGGTACGGTAATCCTATTCTGAAAGTCATGTTACTAGACCATGGCGAACCTACGAACTATGAGGAAGCGATGATGAGCCCAGATTCCGCGAAATGGCTAGAGGCCATGAAATCTGAGATGGGATCCATGTTTGAGAACAAAGTATGGACTTTGGTTGACTTGTCCGATGATCGGCAAGCCATAGAAAATAAATGGATCTTCAAGAGGAAGATGGACGCTGATAGTAGTGTTACTATCTACAAAGCTAGACTTGTCGAAAAAGGTTGTTGACAAAGTTCAAGGAGTTGACTACGATGAAACTTTCTCACCCGTAGCGATGCTTAAGTCCGTCCGAATCATGTTAGAAATTGTCGCATTTTATGATTATGAAATTTCGCAAATGGATGTAAAGACTGCATTCCTGAATGGATTTCTGGAAGAAGAGTTGTATATGATGCAACCTGAAGATTTTATCGATCCAAAGGATGCTAACAAAGTGTGCAAGCTCTAGCGATCCATCTATGGACTGGTGCAAGCATCTCGGAGTTGGAATATATGCTTTGATGAGTTGATCAAAGCATATAGTTTTATACAGACTTGCGGTGAAGCCTGTATTTACAAGAAAGTGAGTGGGAGCACTACAGCATTTCTGATAAGTATATTCGAATGACATATTGTTGATCGGAAATAATGTAGAATTTTCTGGAAAGCATAAAGGAGTATTTGAAAGGAGTTTTTCAAAGAAAGACCTCGGTGAAGCTGCTTACAGATTGAGCATCAAGATCTATAGAGATAGATCAAGACGCTTGATAAGATTTTTCAATGAGTACATACCTTGACAAAGTTTTTGAAGTAGTTCAAAATGGAACAGTCAAAGAAGGAGTTCTTGCCCGTGTTTTAAGGTGTGAAGTTGAGTGAAGACTCAAAACCCGACCACGGCAGAAAATAGAAAGAGAATGAAAAGTCATTCCCTATGCCTTAGTCATAGGTTCTATAAAGTATGCTATGCTGTGTAACAGATCTATTGTATACCCTACATTGAGTTTGTCAAGGGAGTACAATAGTGATCTAGGAGTAGATCACTGGACAGCGGTCAAAATTATCCTTAGTGGAATAAGGATATGTTTCTCGATTATGGAGGTGCCAAAAGGTTCGTCGTAAAGGGTCACGTCGATACAAGTTTTGACACTGATCCAGATGACTCTAAGTCTCAATCTGGATACATATTGAAAGTGGGAGCAATTAGCTAGAGTAGCTCCGTGCGGAGCATTGTTGACATAGAAATTTGCAAAATACATACGGATCTGAATTTGGCAGACCCATTGACTAAACTTCTCTCACAAGCAAAACATGATCACACCTTAGTACTCTTTGGGTGTTAATCACATGGCGATGTGAACTAGATTATTGACTCTAGTAAACCCTTTGGGTGTTGGTCACATGACAATGTGAACTATGGATATTAATCACATGGTGATGTGAACTGTTGGTGTTAAATCACATGGCAATGTGAACTAGATTATTGACTCTAGTGCAAGTGGGAGACTGAAGGAAATATGCCCTAGAGGCAATAATAAAGTTATTATTTATTTCCTTATTTCATGATAAATGTTTATTATTTATGCTAGAATTGTATTAACTGGAAACATAATACATGTGTGAATACATAGACAAACAGAGTGTCACTAGTATGCCTCTACTTGACTAGCTCGTTGATCAAAGATGGTTATGTTTCCTAACCATAGACATGAGTTGTCATTTGATAAACGGGATCACATCATTAGGAGAATGATGTGATTGACTTGACCCATTCCGTTAGCTTAGCACTTGATCGTTTAGTACGTTGCTATTGCTTTCTTCATGACTTATACATGTTCCTATGACTATGAGATTATGCAACTCCCGTTTACCGGAGGAACACTTTGTGCGCTACCAAATGTCACAACGTAACTGGGTGATTATAAAGGTGCTCTACAGGTGTCTCCGAAGGTACTTGTTGAGTTGGCGTATTTTGAGATTAGGATTTGTCACTCCGATTGTCGGAGAGGTATCTCTGGGCCCACTCGGTAATGCACATGACTATAAGCCTTGCAAGCATTGTAACTAATGAGTTAGTTGCGGGATGATGTATTACGGAACGAGTAAAGAGACTTGCCGGTAATGAGATTGAGCTAGGTATTGAGATACCGACGATCGAATCTCGGGCAAGTAACATACCGATGACAAAGGGAACAACGTATGTTGTTATGCGGTTTGACCGATAAAGATCTTCGTAGAATATGTAGGAACCAATATGAGCATCCAGGTTCCGCTATTGGTTATTGACCGGAGACGTGTCTCGGTCATGTCTACATAGTTCTCGAACCCGTAGGGTCCGCATGCTTAAAGTTCTGTGATGATTTGTATTATGAGTTTATGTGTTTTGATGTACCGAATGTAGTTCGGAGTCCCGGATGAGATCGGGGACATGATGAAGAGTCTCGAAATGGTCGAGATGTAAAGATCGATATATTGGACGACTATATTCGGACATCGAAAAGGTTCCGAGTAGTTCGGGTATTTTTCGGAGTACCGGGGAGTTACGGGAATACGGGGAAGAAGTATATGGGCCTTATTGGGCTTTAGGGGAGAGAGAGAGGCAGGCCGCGCACCCCCTCAAGGCCTAGTCCGAATTGGACTAGGGGGAGGGGCTGCGCCCCCTCCTTCCTTCTCTTCTCTCTTCCCCTTCCTTCTCTCCTACTCCTACTACTTGGAAGGGGGGGGGGGGGAATCCTACACCCGGTGGGAGTAGGACTCCTCCAGGGCGCGCCATAGCTAGGCCGGCCCTCCCCCCTCCTCCACTCCTTTATATACGTGGCCAGGGGGCACCCCATAGACACAACAATTGATCATTGATCTCTTAGCCATGTGCGGTGCCCCCCTCCACCATAATCCACCTCGATCATATCGTAGCGGTGCTTAGGCGAAGCCCTGCGTCGGTAGCATCATCATCACCGTCACCACGCCGTCGTGCTGACGAAACTCTCCTGTGAAGCTTTGCTGGATCGGAGTTCGCAGGACGTCATCGAGTTGAACGTGTGCTGAACTCGGAGGTGCCGTGCGTTCGGTACTTGGATCGGTTGGATCGTGAAGACGTACGACTACATCAACCGCGTTGTGCTAACGCTTCCGCTTTCGGTCTACGAGGGTACGTGGACACACTCTCCCCTCTCATTGCTATGCATCACCATGATCCTGTGTGTGCGTAGGAAATTTTTGAAATTACTACGTTCCCCAACACAAACTATTTCTCGTCATGCCTCTATCCCCCCCCCTTGCATGGACACACTCAAGGGCATCTCTCGCTGGGACATCCTATTCATCTCTCTTTAGACCTCTCTCATTTCCCATGCTATCTCTCTCTTGTCGCCCCCCTACGCCGGCCCCTCTATCCATGCCTCTCTCGAATACGTACACGTACCCTCTGTAGGCCCTGCCAAATACGTCAACTACACATTCACACATGTTACATCTTATCACGTACCCCATTGATCTAAAAATCCCTCACTTCACTTTTACTTCACATACAACATTCCTTTTGAATAAAAACCACACAAAGTGTGGCCAAAAATTTATTTTATAAAATCGACATATATACAACATTACAAAGTTATATGGAGTATGAAAGTTAATTTGCATTGCATGGTGCACCCAATGATATTTATTCCGTATTGTGAATTTTTATATTTTTATACTATATATAAAGTTAGTCATAATAAAGAGAAATGAAGAGCATCTCTCTCTCTCCATCGCACACACCCCCTCTACGCCCCTATCACGTATGCACACAAACTATCTCTAGGCCCTCTAAAAGTACGCCCCAGCACATTCACGCATGTTTCATCTTTCTCTCGCGATATATACACCGACGATCACTGTATTTGAAGCGAAAGCACGACACGTTCATTGGACTTCAGAATCCACTCATTACGGTCACCACTTACGTCTTGTGGTTATTATACAATCACGGGCTCACCGTACAACTCTGTATTTGTTGAAGACACGACTAGTTGACCAGTTAAACGCTCCACGTGGCGAATTTAGTGTTGCATCGTTAGCACACATTATCTCACTACCATAGGGCGCACCTGTCGGCGGGTATAAGAATGAAAACAAACGATAAAAAATTATTGGACGGTGGGTATTCGAAGTCGTGACCGCGGGCATAGCGGACAAGGTGGCCTTGTATTGGTGTGTTGAGCCATCTCTTTTAATACACATGAACTAGTGTGGTGATTATACACATGCACGCATGCATATGAACTGCATGCATGCCACACTCACACATACACACGCAGCAACGCAACACTCACACGCACAAACGCACGCACATGCACACACGCACGCATGAATGCACACACGCATGACCAACACACACGCTCACACTCAAGTGCTCAACCTACACTTGCATGCGCACACATCAGACCGTGACAGACAAATACACAACCAGGTGGTTCCCGCGCACGGGTTGGAGTCTTGTCACACCTGCGTAAATTTGTGTTTATCTCAGTTTTTTCCTCTGCGAACTGACATGTGGGACCCACAAGGAACGTTGCCAATTTAACCAGTCAACATAGTGCAACGCAGACTATTTGGATGGTCCACAGAGTGCAATTCGATGATGAACGATGAGCAAGTGACCGTATAATCACTTCAAAATGTATATAGTGACCGTAATGAGCGTACTCTAAAGTCCGGTGATCGTATTACGCAATTCGCTTAAAATACACTGACCACTATGCAATACAGCACTACTACACTCTAACACAATAAATCATATGTATTTTTAGTTTTACTGGATCTCATATTGTTACTTCAATTATTCAGTTTGCATATCTTAAAATTGCGTTGAAATGTATGGCTAGTATCATCTAGTGATATGAAAGGTCAGACTACACACACACACACACAAAGGGCCCATTACACATTCAAGTATTTCACATCTTTCTCTCGCTCTCTGTGTCAAACTGACTATGCCAAATTACCCTGCCTAACGCGCGGGAAAAATCCCGCCCTCGCCTGTTTAATCGGGTTTGTATCGATGGATCGTGTGAAACAGCAAAACTATAGTAATACTACAGTACAAGTAATAGTTCACTGGGCCACCGTGCTGTGTACTCCTTCGTCGTAAGAGTGGAGCACTTGCTTTCATAAATGTTCTAGTCCCGTGGGACATCAAGCAACCGGGTCCACATGCCATACCCAAATAATAGTGCAGAGAAACAGAGGGGACGCACCCCGGTCTTGGCGCCGTAGTAGTAATGAGCAATGAGGTGTCAAATCACAAAGCTGCATCTTTCCCGCAGTTAAGTTGGAGGGACGAAGTGATGCTCAAAAAAAAAGTTGGAGGGACGAAGCATCCAGCATTTCACTCTTTGCTGAATCCGCTTCTCCCTCATCTTCTTCAAGTTAACCACGTGTTGCTTCTACCATTATTCTGCCTCATGTGGGATGCGGATCGGCTTGTTACATCACTGACACGTGGGACCGCATGTTAACGAACCGCCAGGCCAACCTCCTCTAAAAATAAGAAACCTCCCTCGTCTTCCACGCGGCAAAATCACCTCCTTTACTAACCTTGATATTTTTTTAGAACAATATAATCAAGAGTTGTATAGATAGCACCAAGGAGTAAAACCAAGTGGTACATTTAAGGGCATCCACAATGTGTAGGTAAATGTTAAAATAGCTTTTGGCATCGATGGGAACCATTCTGGAGGGTGCTGCCAAAGCCAAAAAAGAGGGAACTTAAGCTCCATAATTGACTGATTGAAGGAATAGAAAAATGCAACCTCTCTCCTCTTTCTCGCGTGCTTGGACGCATGTATAGAACACAAAGTCTAGTACCTTGTCCCTTCTATCACAAATCACAAAGCAGTGAGGCATCAAATCACAAAGCACGGACAAAGCAACCATTATTTCACTCTTCGCTGACTCCGCTTCTCCATCGTCTTCTTCGAGAAACCACCTTTACCGCACTAAGCTGGACGGACGATGCTATTGTGCTACTAGAAGTACATTTAGGCCTCCTTTGGTTCAACGAACTTCCTAGATGCAAAGAAGGCGGTTGTCTCGGCTTGCAGGCGGCACTTGCGCACGACTTACCGTGGTCTGCCTCAATGGTGTGCTCCGTTGAACGCACTTCGCCAAAGCCATAGTAGTCGAGATATCATCGATGTCACCGCAATGTGGAAGGAAGTCAAATAGTTACTCCCTCCATTTTTTTGTATACAAGAACACTATCTCTAGGACATGGAGTATTTGATCCCGAGCTCATATGCTCCTGCATGAACAGTAAAATCGAAAAAAATAGTAAAAAAATTCAAAAAAATCAGAAATTTTTTTGTGATGAACATTGATAAATTTTCTAACTGCGTGCAAAATTTAAGGTCGAAATGACATTCGTGGAGGTCTGGGCGAAAAAAATAAAATCGATGGTCCAAAAAAACTATTGTTGGAAGCATTTTGGAGCATCGATTTTGTTATTTTTGCCCAGACCTCCACGAATGTCATTTCAATCTGAAATTTTGCACGCACTTAGAACATTCATCAATGTTCATCATAAAAAAAATCAGATTTTTTTGAATTTTTTTACTATTTTTTTCGATTTTACTGTTCATCGCGGAAGCATATGAGCTCGGGATCAAAAGAGGACTTTCGACTATCTCTACTCTTATAAAAAACGGAGTTGGTGATAATGGCGTGCCTGCCATCTTGCAATATAGACCGTCCGATCTATATCTGACGGATAGAAAGCAAACTATGGCAATTTTGCAAAAAGATACCCGCACCTTTCTCCACATTTGCAGATAAGGCCTTTCCTCTGTTCGACGAGTTTTTGTGCACTATTGCATAAAATAATTTTTTTTAATGAGTTTTGATCGCAGGCTAGATAAGCAAAGGTAAGTCAAAATATAAAGCTCGCGTACGTGCCTAAATACCACAGGTGTACTTCAAACATCTCGTTTGGCCAAATGGACTAGATGAGTTGATTAACTTTTTAGCATTGCATGCATTGCCAAGCTTTCCATGCACGTACTAGTACATGCATGCAATGGATTCTGGTGCACGTTCTGGCCGGGCTGAACGCGGTTTAAAATCTGTACACCAGTGTATACGTACGTATATTCAAGTATCTGCAGCCAGCCAGCAACCTCATAATCAGTATGTACTTGTATATCCTATATATGCATACACCATATATATGCGTATTCAGGTATCTTTTTTTTTCATGGTAATATGTGTCTCATTCTTATTATAAAGATCAAAGTACAAGTCACGTAAGGACCGACATGACAAAACTGAAAAGATAGCAGAACATGTCCGAGTTTCACACAAACGCCCGTCACCTGCCTCCGGCATCACCATAGCAACCACCGAAGAAAAGAATAACGGATCACCTCCTCACCCGAGCTCGACACGGCTCCATCGCTGATATACAGCTTTGCGGACCTCCAAGGTGGCTCATCAAAATTGAAGCCATTGCCATTGAACGAATCAGACCGGGGCAACACCCCGGACACGCCATCGAACTCCAGATCTGGCACCCCACCACGATTAAGACGCCGAAGGAGGAAACCATACCTACCATCCACGAACCACAAACCCAGCACACGTTCCGTCTTTCAGATGTCGTCGATGCAGACCATAATCTGCATCCGCTCCTGGACTACCTCCCAAGCTCCGCGCCGACGCCGGAGCAACGGCGGAGCCTGAGGACACAGGTTCACCATGAGGATGCCGCCGCTGCCACGCCATCCTTGCTTGAACAGACTGGTTTTCAAATTCACCCCAACCATAGGACCGAAGGCTTTGTCAGGGATGAATCCGAAGAATCTTTATTCAGCGCCGTCATCGTCGTCGCCGAAGCCAAGACGACGAGCAGCCTAAAAGCCTAGACTACGAGAGAGTAAAATGATCCACACACGTGGATCCGGCGACCCCCCACACCACCGACGACCGAGGTCGCCGGAGGACGGCGCTAGAAGATTGGCCTCCTGGTGGCGGCTAGGGTTCCAGCCGCCAGGACCAGGCGTATTCAGGTATCTGCGGACGGCTGGCAAGCACCCTTGTACATGTCTTTGTACCCACAATACGTGCCCATGAGGCAGTGATTCTTATGGATTTTATTTGATTTTCATACATGGAAAGTGAAAAAAAGGAAAGGCCAGCACGTCTTTGTGCGGCACGATCAGTTTATTGGATCCGGCTTGCCTGCTCCCTCCCCATGCTCCCATCCGTGCTTCCACTTCATTCTACGGCTGTTTTTGTCCTTTTCCTTTCCTAATCTAATCATCCCCTGATTTTAACGGGATGGACTCGGGCCTTATTTTGTTCCAATCAAATCAAACCACGTACGCGGGAGCACGGATGGGCGCACGCGCGGGGCGCAGGCAAGTCTCGTCCCAGTTTTATTACCTTTTCTTTGTGTAGACTTGAACGTCAAGAAGAATCCTAGAAGGAAATAAATCAGGGGCTGCGCTCCGTTTGCCATCCATCGGACTACCCCGGTCGACTATATAAAGCGAGCCCCCGTGAGAGGGAACGGCGGCGAAAAGACCAGAGGCCAGGAGAACCTCACGCACCAAGGAGATGCGTCCTTGGCGGCTGCATCAAAAGAAGACGGCGCGCCTAGCGGAGGAAACCAGAGGAGCGTGGTGGCGCCCTCGCACACCGGCGGAGGCGAGGCGCACACAAGGAGGAGAAGAGACTACGCACGGGGAAGGAGACGCGCCCGTGGTGGCGGCGTCCGGAGAACTCGGGAGATATGGCCGTGGAAGATATCTACAGGCATGCAATCACATGCACATGCAACAGCTAGCAAGCCATCTGGTACGTAGAAGTTCTTTTGTTTGCAGGTTTCACGACGGCAGGCACCACATCGCATCAAGACGACGAGGCTACTTCCGTAGTTCACCAAGACGCTGAAGACGACGGCGTACCGGTGGTGCTGCCGGCGTGCAGCCCGCTGGACTCCTTTGGATGTGAAGACGACGCAACTCGTATATCCTCGATCACGTAGGCCATCGTCTACTTCTTCAACCCGAGCGACAAGATGCGACGCTTGGAGCTAGTCGTCTACTACATCAAGTCGGTGCCATGGAGGCGCGGAGCTCACTAAGACGTTGCCCATCGTCAACATCATCAACCCGGTGCCGCTGAAGATCATAATGGGGAGCTCGCAAGGAGGACGTCCGCCATCTACTTTCTCATGCCGGAGCTAGAGGACAGAGGCGTGGCGCCCGTTTGGGACGCCACCAATGTCTACTTCGTCAAGCCAGTGCCATGGAGGATAGAGGAGCGGAGCACGCGAGGATGCCGCTGCCGTGCCGCAGTGGATGGCGACACGGAGCTCGCTAGGACGACGCCCGTCTTTTTCTTCATCAAGCCAGCTCCATGGAGGCTGAACGCGTGGAGCTCGCGAGAATGCCGCCGTCGTGCCGCGTTGGATGGCAACACGGAGCTCGCCAGGACAACACCCGTCATCTTCCTCATCAAGCCGGCTCCATGGAGGCCGAACGCATGGAACTCGCGAGGATGCCGCTGCCATGCCGCGGTGGATGGCAGCGCGGAACTCACCAAGACGACGCCTCTCGCCAACATAATCAACCCGGTGCCGCGGAGGATCGTGGCGTGGAGCTCTCAAGGAGGACGCCGCCAGCATCAACATCATCAGTACTGGAGCCCAGAGGCGTGGAGCTCACGGAGATGCTGTCGCGTGCCACGGAAGATTGCGACAGGGAGCTTGCTAGGATAATGCCCGTCATCTTCTTCATCAAGCTGGCACCATGGAGGACGGATGCGTGGAGCTCACGAGAGTGCCGCCACCGTGCCACGGTGCATGGCGACGCGGAGCTCGCCAGGACGATGTTCATCATCAACATCGTCAAGCTGGTGTCGCGGAGGACGGAGGTGTGGAGCTCGCAGGACGACACCACCGATGTCTACCTCGTCAAGTCGGAGCCCGCGACCCGGAGCCACCAAGACGACGCACACCGCGGTACTGCCCGCAACACGGAGAAGAAGATGGCGCTACACGGTGCTGTCCGTGACTCGGAGGAGAAGACGGTGCCGCATGATGCTATGTGCAACTCGGAGCCCATGATGACGAGGCGCGATGGTGAGAAGGTGATGCGTCTTCACCAAGATTTTACCATGGCCCAGTGAGGCGGTGCCCTTGTGGCGGACCGCCGTAAACTCGGCGTCTAGTCGAGACGAGGCACCACCACATGACGTTGTCCACGCCCCGAAGCCCGTTGTAACGCCCCGAGACCGATGCGCCAGATGTCTTCCAGTTATTCGCCGTCGTTGCCATGTCATTCGCTTGCGTGTTGCTTTTTGCCATGTCATCATGTGCATTTCATCTGCATGTTTTTCAAAACTTGCATCCGTTCGTAGTTGCCCGATCTCCCGTGCTCTCCGTTGTTCGTTCTGAGCCCAGACAGACTCGCACGCGCCCGCGGCACCTCCGAAATTTTATTTTATAAGTGGCATAAAAATGTTCTCGGAATAGGTTGAAAGTTGGCGTGCGGTCTTATTATAGAGTAGGTAGACCGCCTGTCAAATTTCGTCGCATTCGGAGCTCGTTTGATATCCCAACCATTAAACATATAGCGGCAATATAGCCGGTCAAACGTGGGACGTTTTCGGTCTCCGGAAACAGTCGCCGGGCCTCTCTCTCTCTTCTCTCCCGCAGCCCACGGCCTTCTGCACAACCACAATCAGCCCACCTGCAGCCCACCTAGACCCCCTCCGCTCCGGACCGTCGGATCGAGATCCGATGCCCGAAAACGGATGAAAACCCCCCTAACCCTAGCCCCTTTCCCTATATAAACACCTCCCCTTCCAAATCTAGCAGCCTAGCCTTCTCCTACCTCTAGCGTCCCCCCTCCGCCTTGAAATCCACGCCGGCCACCTCCTCTCCGCCACTTGGTGCCGCCCCACTCGCCAGCGCCGCCGCCAGTCGCCCCTCCAGCCTCTAAGCTGCCACGTGGCCCCCTAGCCGCTCCCACCGCTGCGGCCCTCCCGGCCCGCCCCGGGCAGCGACTGGCCCGAGCTGCCCCGCGCGCACCGCGGCTCCCTCGCCCACTCGCCGCCGCCAGCCGCTACCCCGCCTCCGCGCCGCGCCACCGCCGTCGCTGCCCCGTGCCGCCTACAGAGGAGCTCCGCCGCCCCGTCACCTCGCCGCTGGCCCCCTCTGGCCCGGATCCGGTGGGATCCGACCGGATCTCGCGCCGCCGGACCCTGAGCCGCCGCTGCCATGGCACCGCCGTGCGTCCTCCGCTGCCACGACCCTCGCCGGAGTGCCCTCGTCTCGCTGCCGGCCAGATTCGGGGAGCCCTGCGGCCGGATCCGTCCCGCTCCGACATCCTCCGCCCCTCGCCGTAGCCGGAGCTCCGTCAGGCCGCAGCCATGGCCTCGACCTCCTCTGCCCGCCGGGACCGCCGCGCCGCTGGACCCGCGGGATCCTCCTTCCAAATACCCCCGCGTCCCGGATCTGCTCGTCCCGAACCGCGTCGTCCAGTTTTCTGCGAGGTCTAATTTCCACCAAGTCCCTGGCATTATCAGCATCATTCATGCATCTTGTGATGAGCATAACTTTGTGCATGTTGGTCCTATGATGACGTGTAATATATGATTTTTGATCTACTCAGTGTGCTCTTCATGATGGTGTGCTTTGCATGCATATTAGGATGCATCTTGATGTGTTAATCTTCGTTGCAAAAGTGCTAAGTGATGTTAACTGCTGGAAACTGTTACAACTTGCCCTTTTGTTATTTTTGTGTGATTTAATGCATATGGCATATGAGCATCTTGTCAACATGTGTGTGGTGCATTTCTATGTCCTCTAGCTGCTAGTATTTATTTCATGCCATGAAATGTCCTGATGTCAGTGCCATGAGCTTGCCAAGTGGCTTACTCACTGTTTGCTGTTTTCAGAGACTGTAAATTCAGCTGCCTGTAACTGTTATATTATGATGCCATGTTTACTTGATGCTACCATCAAATCTATGCATATTTTGGGGATGTTCAGTAATCATGTTTTGAAGATCATGTTATGCTCTATCCATCCATGCCCCTGACTGCAATTATAGCCTACTGTAGTTTGTTCTTTTCGTGCTCTCAAGTTGCTTAAAAATATAACTGTCAGTCTGTTAACAACATATTCCATTTTGCAAAGCTCATTGTAATTAACTGTAATTAATAAATTGTGCCTTTAGTTTAATTGGAAGTATGTCATGCCTACTACATGCTCATGACCGTTGCATATTTATTAAAATTATTATGCTTGCTGTTATGTGCCTCCAAAGTCAGCATCATAATGTTACTGTTTTGCATTCCCAGATTTTCCCCGTCTGAGAATCTGCTATTTCATGTTTGCATCTTGTCTGGATGATTCCCATGACCATGTTGCTCCCATATATATGCCATGTTGTGTTGACTGAGCTCCATGATGTTTTCTAGCATGCTAGACCTCTTGGTGCCATCTTCATGCACTGTAGCATACTTGTTTCATGCCTCGAACATGCCATCATGTTCACTCTGCTCACATGTATGCCCAGTTTTTCCACTAAGTCCTAATCTGTGTTATAAAGTTGCTTTTTGCATTGATCATATTGGTTTAATCTTGATGCCTATGAACCTGAACCTTAATGATATTTTAAGTATGTAATCCGTACTTGAAGTGCATATTAATTTATGCTCATATGGTTCCTGTAGCATATTGTTTTGATAATTGCAAAGTGACTAGTTTCTGTTAAGGCAGATTATTGTTATATCTTGTTTTGAGTGTGTGTTGAACCGTTGCTCCATTTTGATCATGCTCTCTATGAAACTTGCTAGGTTTTGCATGTAGTTTTATCATGTCATGTTGTGTCCTTGTTTTGGGTGCTTGTGGTTGATGTTTGCATGCATTTTGCATCAATGCCATGTTTAACTTGTTTTGCTCATATCTTTTAGGCCGTAGCTCCGAATTAAATAAACTTTATATATAACTTGACTAGAAAGACGTGTAGATCATCATGGTGCATTTTAACTTGCTGTTTAACAACTCTAATATAATGTTTATTCAGAACAGGACCAATTTCGAAAGTTGCATATGAGGACTTACCGGAATTGTTATATGTTGTTTCCGGCCTCATTTAAACTTGCCTTGATGTGATGTTCTTGTATGCATCACCTCTTGCCATAAGTAGCATCATGTAGCCTTGTCTTGCATCATACTTAGATGAGCATCATGTCATGTTTATGTGTTGTGTGTTTACCATGTTGTTTGCTTCTTTCCGGTTGTACTTCTACTCGATAGTTCCTGTTCTGTTGCGATTGTGAGGACTCGTTCAACTACACTTGGTTCATCTACGCCCATTCATCTTCTTCATGGACTTGGCCTTCTTCCTAGCAGGATCTCAGGCAAGATGACCGTTACCCTGGATACCACTACTATCTTTGCTTTGCTAGTTGTCTCGATGCTATCGCTATGTCGCGCTACTTACCACTCGTTTATCCAGCCTCCCAAATTGCCATGATAAGCCTCTAACCTTTCCACCATCCCAGCAAACCGTTGTTTGGCTATGTTACCGCTTTTCTCAGCCCCTCTTATAGCGTTGCTAGTTGCAGGTGCAGTGCAGGTTGTTCCATATTGGGACATGGATATCATGGGATATCACAATATCTCTTATTTAATTAATGCATTTATATACTTGGTAAAGGGTGGAAGGCTCGGCCTTTTGCCTGGTGTTTTGTTCCACTCTTGACGCCCTAGTTTTCATCATACCGGTGTTATATTCCTTGATTTTGCATTCCTAACACGCTTAGGGGAATGGGACCCTCTTGACAGTTTAATTTGAATAACCGCTTCCAGCAAGTCCCAACATTGGTTTTAACATTTGCCCAACATAATAAACATGATAATAAATTTGACGCATAGGGAGTTAGCGCTACCTGAGGATTCTTTATTCCACATAATACAGGGGGGCCAGTGCTGATGGTGCTGGTCCAAACTAGAGCCACTTGCGGCACCACTTGGGGCAACTCGGGTCTTTGGCTATCGTACGTAGTGTTCATCCGGTTGTGTCCTGAGAATGAGATACGCGTGGCTCCTATCAGGGTGTCGACATGTCGGGAGGTCTTGCTGGACTTGTGTTATCATTGTCGAAATGTCTTGTGCACCGGGTTTCCGAGGATACTTCGGGCTGACTCGAGGTTGATCGGGTTTTCTTGAGGTTGAGGTATTTCCACCGCAGCTTGTGTTGGCTTGTGATGGGCCAGGTTGGAACACCCCTGCAGGGTTAAATCTTTTCGAGAGCCGTGCCCGTGGTTATGTGGCAGATTGTAATTTTTAATATCCGGTTGTAGAGAACTTGACACCAGATCCGAAATAAAATACACCAACCGCTTGCGTAACCGTGACCGTCTCTTTCGAGGGAGTTCGGGAAGAGAACACGGTGGGGTTATGTTTGACTCGTAAGTAGTTCAGGATCACTTATTGATCATTACTAGTTTGCGACCGTTATGCGTAGCTTCTTTTCTTATTCTTGTACTCGTAAGTTAGCCACCATACAATGCTTAGTGCTACTGCAACCTCACCACTTATCCTTTCCATACCCATTAAGCTTTGCTAGTCTTGATACCCATGGTAATGGGATTGCTGAGTCCTCGTGGCTCACAGATTACTACAACAACAGTTGCAGGTACAGGTAATGCGATGATCTGACGTGAGAGCGATGTTTGCTTGTTTTGGAGTTCTTCTTCTGCTTCTTCTTCTTCGATCAGGGGATAGGTTCCTGGTCGGCAGCCTGGGCTAGCAGGGTGGATGTCATTTGTGTTTTCCGTTTATGTTCATCCATAGTCAGATGCCTCTCTTCTGTATGATGTTTGTTGTATTCGTGTGGCATTTGTGTGCCCTTGTATGTATCCCCATCTATTATGTAATGGTACGATGTAATGATATCCACCTTGCAAAGCGTCTTCAATATGTGCTTCTATCCTTGGTAGGACCTTCGAGTTCCTCGAGGATAGGATCGCATATTAGGCGTGACACCCGTGAACATGAGGCGCGATGGCGGGAAGGCGACGCAACTTCACCAACATCTTATGGTGGCCCCATGAGGCGGCACCCTTGTCTTGGCGGACCGCCATAAACTCGGCGTCTAGCCGAGACGAGGTGCCAACCACACCGGTTATGCCGGTACGAGCGAGCGTTAATTTTACACCGACGCCAGTCTCCACAGTAATACTCCCGCAAGGCGAACCCCTTGCGTACCCCGACGAAGACGCTACATCATCAAGAAGTCCGAGCAGAGCAGGACCCATGCAACTTCAACACCAACCAAATCAACGCTGTCAAGACCGATGAGGCGCGACGGCAAGGGCGAACGTGGCTAGCACAAAGCCATGTTTTAAGTGGCACGTGTACCGACGAGGACACGGGCTTTGCCGCTGCCCACACCACACACACCATCATCATCATGCATGGAGAAACGTGATGCAAAGATGACAAAGACGACCACACAGCTTAATCGGTGGTATCTTGCGGAGTAACTCACGGGAGTAATTAACCGGGATCCTTCCGAAGCCCCGAGAACCAGGAGACCACACATCGCCACAGTCAGGCTAGCCAAGCTAGTAGGCCACAGAGCGCATTCATTTTATGGGATCTTGTAATTTTGTTCATCCAAGGAGATTAATGAAATATTTGTTTCCCGTATCACTTTTCTTTGTGTACTACGGTACACTAGCACACCCGCATTCTTTTTCCGGTGCATGAGATAAATCCATACTCCTTCTCTTCCCTTCTTCCGGTGTGCAATAAGATTTTTCTCGTGTCAAACAAATTGGCACGCCCGGTGGGACATGGTTCTCATCCCATCTTTGCTTTGTTGTGGTCGTCGCAACCGCCTTCGCCTCCCAATCCGCACAACATGGTGCATGACAAAGCATCGATGAGGAGCCCTGCTGATGAACGTCCCTTTCATGATGGTGAACTCTCTTGCGAAAGTGACTCGGGGCCGGTGGTGATCCTATTCGGATCATTACTGCCCATGATCATCATCAAGCTTGGAGCCAAGCCCAGGACCCTGCGTAGTTTCAAACTATGCAGTCCAAGAAGGCCCAAAGGCGAGCAGCAGCCAAGGCGAGGAAGGAGTACCACGAGCTAATGCTTGAGGCATGCACTATTGAAGGAGTCATCAAGGGCAGACACCAAAGGAGACGTGGAGGCAGCTCAACACCTCCGCGCTAAGACCGCCAACGGGCAGACAAGTGCGGCATCCCTTTACCCTCTATCGCGGTTCACACTCGGAACTGTCAACAGCAACACCATGGTGCATCGAATGTGAAGTATTGCAAGGCCCTAGAGTCTCCCTCAACCTCAACGATACTCGAAGAGGTGCATGGGCGCCATGTCTGCACAACTCGGGGGTTGATGGACGATCACTCTCCAACGGTAATAGGTTCGCTGTTCTGTACTGTGAGTCACATGCAATAGGTGGCAAGGATTCAAGGCACGGATCTTCACGATCTCCAGGAACATGTGAACCATATCCAGAGGCGGCTCCATGATCAAGGAGCGTCGAATACTTTATCAATGCAGGTTGCAGGTAGGATGAGAGCCCAATCCTGAAGTGATTGTCGAGCGCCTCAATGACAGTCTTCACCAACTCGCCACTTAGAGCGGGGGCATCCAAACATGCCCGCACGTTGGAACTAATGGTCAAGACATCAAGATCATGAGAGGAAACCTCGACCAATTCAACGGTGGCGGCCATGGGAGAACCTCCACGGCAAACACTTCCACCACGACTTATGTCCCGTCCTAGGTTGGAAGCTTGGTCACAACTCCAGGTGACGGCGAACAGGGTTGCGTCGTCCACTCAGCACCACATGCCACCTTGTCCTTTCTAGGCAAAGGGTCGTCAATGCAGGTGTCAATTGGGGCTCGCTCGTGGTGACACGGGACTCGTCCAACATGGGGTACCATCCACACCATCGCAAACATGGAGTGCCCCCAAGGCAGGGTGTCATCTACACCTCTGCCGGCATGGAGTTCCCCAAGACGAGGCACTATATACCTCAGTCACCATGGATATTGACTAGGAGGGGCTCCTTTTTCATCATCGTCAACACATATATTGTCAAAAGATGGGGCAACGTCTACACCGCCATCGCGAAGCTTTCCCACAGCGGGGATGTCATCTACATCGTTGTCATCCACACGGAGTTTGGACCGGGCGGGGTTTGGTCTACACTGCCGCCAAGGAGAAACTTAGCCTTGGGTGGGGCTTGGTCTACGCCGTCACAGACATGTGCACACCCCAGGCGGGGGCGACATCTACACCGTCATCGAGACAAAGCTCGTCTAAGGATTGGCACCGTCTACACCACCTTGGAGCTTGCCAAAGGCGGCTATGCCTTTTGTACCTCTACCGACACGGGGGTCGGCCAAGGTGGGGTGCCGTCCACACTACCGCCGATGTGGAGCTCGCCCGAGGTGGAGCGTCGTTCGCACCACCTCCAACAAGAAGCATTCCCCAAAGGCGGGTGCCATTTACATAGCCTCAGAGCACGCCCATGGCGGGCATGCCTTCTGCTTTTCCGACATGGAGCGCACCAAAAGTTGGGCATCGTTGACACACCAATCTTGAAGCTCGCCCAAGCCAAGGTAGCCATTTTACATCACCACCAACCTGGAGCTTGCCGAAGCCGGGGCATCCCGCGGGCACGAAGCCCATCCATTGGTAGGCGTGGCCTAGTCACCCTTGATATGGATCTTGCCCGAGGTGATCCGCAATCCATTCCTCCGCCAACATGGAGGTCCCCTAGTTGGCCGACCTTCTAAGCTGCCTCCAAATGGCAGGGCTCGCCAAAGGCTGGGCGGTACCTACATTGTCGCCACCACGGACCCATCCATGGTGGGGCATCATCTACACCTCTGCCAATGCAGATCTTGCCCAAGGTGGGGTCCCATCGATACGAACCTCATCGAGGTAGGGCTTTGTCTACACCTCCACAATCAAGCTCGCCCAAAGCGGGGCATGATCTACACCATCATCGATACGAAGCTCGCCCCAGGCAGGGTGTCATCTACACCACCACTGAGGTGGAGATTCGTCTACACCGTTGCCGACACGGAACCCACCCCATGGTGGGGCGGTGTCTACATCTGTCGTGGTGGAACACGATCACCTATGGGGCCGTCGGCCCCTTGTGGTTCGGCAGGGGGCAGATCACGTTGCACAAAGAGCAGAGGCCATGGGACAGCATGACAGAGGTGACACTGGTGATTTTTACCCAGGTTCGGGCCGCTGTGAAGTGTAAAACCCTACTCCTGCTTTGGTGGATTGAAGAGAAGACCGTGGTGGTCCCGTAGTGCTCGAGCCCGGCAAGGTCGCCTCGGGGGGAGCAGTTACGCGCGTATGAGTGTACAAGGGTCCAAATCCTTTCTTAGGTTGCCATGGCCCTCCTTTTATAGGCTAAGGGGTTACCGCAGTGGCAAAATAGTCATTATCTACTGATTAGATAGCCAACAATGCTATCATACCTAACTCTGGCAGTTAGGACAAAGTGCATAAAATGCACTGCTAGGTGTCACGCTATGGATGCAGCCCGGCAAGCCTGCTGCGCCGCTTAACCATCTTCCACCTGTCTGCATGACACACCTCTGGACGGGTGTCATATGGAGGGAATCTCCCTTCCAAATGGCTGCCACGTGCCAAATGACAGCCACTTAATCACTTGGGGGCTCGACACCGCACTGATAAGTGACTTGCGTCGCTGTGCGTTGGAGCGGTGGAGTCTTGGCGGGGAGATCCGCCCTTCGCACCCCCGGCAAGCCTGCTGGGGGGAACTTGGGACCTGTCCTTGGTGTGGCCTCGACCTGACCAGGCTCGCCTGCCCGACAAGGGAGGTATTTCCTTAGTGTCATCTTGTTCCCTTGGCTTGTCTTGGTCTTCTTGATCCGCCCTTTGATTCCTCAAAGCGCTATCTCTCTGGCTTGGCCTTGTCTTAGAAGTTTGGTGTTGTTGTATCTTCGCTATTGCGCCTGTGTACAGTCTGGTCGACATACGTGAAGGTTTGTTGCACCGACAACATCACAGCTGACACAAGCCATTGTCGGGTGCCGTTCGCACTAACTCTTGATTTCATAAGGTCATTGGTTACACCGACACCGTAATGTCCTCAACAGCTCATCATCATCGAATGGGCCGTGTTGCATGGTTTCAGCATGCCAATCTTGTGTTGCTGCTTGTAGTGGCAGCGACATCTCCCACATCTACGCCAACATCCACACCGATGCACATCACCAACATTGTCTTAGTGTCGGCAAGGCAAAGCTGTACTCCACCGACATGTCTTTTCCCGATGCAGCAATCCATATCTTGCTAGGTAGCTATGAGGCGAAGACAAGTCATCTAGTCCGACACCGACAAGGCGGACACCACCAGGCTGGGCACCGACGAGGCGAAGGCTGCCCATTTCATCATCTGATAATGACAAGACAGAGGGATACGGCTAAGCATGGCCAGAGCAATGGGCGTACATCTCTCCCCATCACTTCATCACCACATCCCCACCATCTACAAAAAGCTAACGGCGCAATCGAAGCCTTCAACAAGACACTCAGCAAGATACTCAAGAAGATAGTGACAAGGAATAGGAGAGACTGGCATGACCGTCATTTCAAGTCCTTATGGGCATACCGCGTTATGGTCTGTACCCCAACATAGGCGACTCCAATTTCTCGCGTTTACGGGAGTGAAGCGGTCCTGCCACTGGAGGTCCAGCTATCCTCTTTGAGGGTGGCTATCCAACAATAGATCACGCAAGACGAACAGGTACAACTGCGGTTCCAGGAGCTCGACGCCCTTGAAGAGGGGCAACTTCATGCCATACAGAACATAGAGCTTTACCGCCAGAATATGGTGAGAGCTTACGACAAGCTCGTCAAGCAACGCGTCTTCCGAAAAGATGAGTTGGTCCTCGTGCTTAGGCGGCCCATTGTAGTGACGCACAAGACGAAGGGCAAGTTTGAGCCAAAGTGGGAAGGGCCATACATCATCAAGCAAGTCTATGACGGGGGAGCATACCAGCTCGTCGATTCCCAGGGAGTCCGACCTATGCCCCCAATCGACGGAAGGTTCTAAAAAAAATTCTTAAAATTTTGCCTCTTTTGTTGCCTTTTGGATTTTCATTGGGGAAACTTTTTCCGTGGGCTATCGGATCCATGATGCATTCTCCCTTGCATTTCGTGGATATATCTAGTTTTCCCCAATTTTTACGGACCAAGTCCAGCAAAAAAAATGGCTTTCCCCTATGACATCATGTTGTTGATTGAAGTTTTGGCTACCCTAGGACTTGTTGGAGGGTGGCATGATGTGTCAAGTTGCAGGTGGAGCGGCCCCTACACCCACAATGCATGACACGTAAAAGGTGTATGCTTCCAGAGGCAACGGAGACGATTACTTGGGAACTTCGAGTATTGAGACTCGCGCTCTTCATGTTTCCCGGCATGCCTCATGTTCCCAGAGGCTCGCACCCCAGGGAAGACTATAGGAAAAGAACATGGAGGGCTGCCTGACCCAATACAAATTGGTTTGGTGCGTAGTCACATGGCAACCCTGGGGTGTGCCACCAGAAGCCCCAGATAAAGTGCTAGAGGGTTCTTCCTAGTCCACGGAGGTGAACCGTTGCCTTCCAAGTTCCCAAGGTGGGTCCCGAAGAGATCCTGAAAGATGAGTCCTCAAGAATTTCAAGCCCAATGTCAAAGCAAGTCCATGAAGTCTGCGGCCAATCAATCATCCCACCTGAGTAATCAAAAGTAAAATTTCTAATAGTCCAAGAAGCAAATTCAAGAAAAAATCCAACAGTCCAAGAAGCTGTTGTCGGTGTTCTGGGAACCAGGGTACCCAGACTTGCCTGCCTGCGGCCCATGGCGTGGCTCCATCGACGGCCTGGTACGGCCCATCTACAAGACCACCAAGACAAGACCCTCCGAGGGGCCAAGCCTCGCGAGGCGGACGACGTCAAGACCTCCTGACGGAGCGGCCTCCCTAGGCGGCCTCCCGAGGAGCGGATATTTCTATGCAGGTACCCAGCCTCATGAGGCTACCATGACGCAAGCCATGACGACCAAGGCAGGTGGGCGCCAGCAGGCACAGAGGAGGCAGTTTCCTCTTTGGTGCTAAGGAGGCAAGGACGGCCATGGGTTCCCGAGGAATCTGGCAAAGGTTTCCATTCCGGTGCAACGAGAGCAAGGCCGCCAGCACGGCAGGACGGATGTCATCGCCGAGCCCACCGCTACGTCACGACCAGAAGCTTTGCAGGCGAAGACCACCTACGTTTTGGGGGAAAAGCACCGAGGCCACTATAAATAAAGTTTAGCCACCACCGTAGAAGGGGTCGACTCATTCTCTCACCCCCGAACCTCACGAGGTTGTCATCCCTTGTACTAGTTCATCCTCAGCCCCTCGTGAGGCCAATCCACCAAAAAGCAGGAGTAGGGTCTTACACCGCAAGGTGGCCCGAACCTGGGTAAACAGACATGTCCATTCTTCTTCCTTGTTCATGTGAATCGAGCTAGGCCGTGGGGCGACAAGCTGGTAGGCTAGATAGGTTGAGTTCTTTGCACACGCCCCAGAGTTTGAACATTTCTTCGGTCTGCGGAGCCCGGAATCCGACATTTGGCGCGCCAGGTAGGGGCGTGTCGAAACTCTGGCTCTTCATCAGCTATGCTCTGCCCGCGCTGCGTGGTTCCCAAGCCGGGCGCCGCCCCACCTGCCAGGCTGCTAGGCACCTTCGGAGGTATCGCGGGCCACCGGGCCTTTACCCCCGGCCTGTGGCGGGTGCGGTGGCCGCTGAAGTTCAAGCCGGCGTTGCCCCCATGGTACAACCTGCGTGACGGACCCCGCGGAGTTCCTCTGGTTGTACGCGCAGGCCATCCGGGCGGCGGGCGTCGACGACAAGGACATGGCGAACTGGCTCCCCATGGCCCTCACAGGCGTGCCGTGCTCCTGGATGCTCTGCCTATTGGAGTCTTCGGTGGCCTCCTGGGAGGAGCTGTACAGCCTGCTCATCGCGCGTTTTGCAGCCCACGCAGTCGCGTCCATCCTCGGCGGGTCATAGGCGCTGGCCTCGGGCCGCCACATCAAGCAGCTTCTTCGTCGGGTGGGAGCTGCTCGGCCGCGGCAGGGGAGTCCCCCAGGCCACGCAGCGCCCGAGGTTGACATCACTTTCAACTCCAGGGATCACCCCAAGACCACGGTCAGCGCCGGCACGCTCCCCATGTTGTGCACGCCCACCATCAGCAATGTCGTGGTCACCAGGACTCTCATCGATGGCGGCGCTGGCCTCAACGTCCTCTCCATGGAGGCCTTCGACTTGCTTCAAGTGCCCTATGACCAGCTCACGCCCACCAAACCCTTCTCGGGGGTGATCGACGGCTTCACCACCCCCTTGGGGCGGATACGCTTCCTAGTCACCTTAGGCACGCGCAGCAACTACCATACCGAGCTCATTGACTTCGACGTCGCCCGCATCGGCCTCCCGTACAATGCCATCCTTGGGTATCAGCCCTTGCCAAGTTTATGGCGGCGAGGCACCCCGGCTACAATGTTGCCAAGATGCCTGGCAGCAGTGGCATCATCACTGTCGTGGGGGACACCAGAGATGCACTCCTGGCCCTGAAGCTCGCTCTCAAAGCCACGGCAGCCGCGCGGCCAGTTGCTGAGGATGCCCCAGAGACACCAGAGACCGCGCCTACAAAGAAGAAACAGTTGTTCTCTCAAGATCGGGCCGAGATGAAGCAGGTGCCAGTCAACGATGGGGGTTCAGGCCCAACTTCACCATAGGCGCTGGCCTCCCCCCAAATCAAGAAGAGGCGCTGGTCGGTTTCTTCCGTGCGAACAAGGATGTGTTTGCATGGGAGGCGACGGACCTGGTCGGCGTCCCACGAGATGTGATCGAACACCATTTGATGGTGTGCCCTGGTGCACGCTCGGTGAAGCAGAAGGCGTGGCGGCAAGCCCTAGAGAAGCAATCGTTCATTGTCCAGGAGGTCCGCAAGATGCAAGAAGCCAGCGTCATTCAGGAAGTACGGCACCCGGATTGGTTGGCCAACCCAGTCATCGTCCCCAAGAAGGATGGGAAGGAGCGCATGTGCGTCGACTTTATGAGCCTCAACAAGGCGTGCCCTCAGGACCCCTTCCCTCTTCCGCGCATTGATCAGATCGTTGATTCCACCGCCGAGTGCGACCTCCTGTGCTTCCTGGACGCCTTCTCGGGCTACCACCAGATTAAGATGGCGGTGCAAGACGTCGAGAAGACAACCTTCCTATCCCCGTGCGGGGTGTATTGCTAACCTGCATGCCCTTTGCACTGCGGAATGCCGGCGCAACCTTCCAGCGACTGATGCATATCACGCTAGGCCAGCAGCTCGGGAGGAACGCCGAGGCGTACGTCGATGACATAGTGGTCAAGTCGCGGGAAGCAAGGACCCTTGTCAAAGAACTGGAAGAAACATTCGCCAACCTGCGCAAGGTAAACTTGCGGCTCAATCCGGAGAGGTGTATGTTCGGAGTCCCGTGCAGCAAATTGCTAGGTTTCCTGGTGTAGCATAGAGGGATTGAGGCAAACCCAGAGAAGGTCAGGGCAATAGAAAGGATGAGCCTGCCACAGACCCTCAAGGAGATGCCGAAGCTCACGGGCTGCGTAACTTCACTGGGGCGTTTCTTCTCCAAGCTCGGCGAGCGCGCCCTCCCGTTCTTCAAGCTGATGAAAAAGAAAGGCCCCTTTGAATGGCCTTTGGAGGCTGAGGTGGCCTTTCAAGACCTCAAGAGGTATCTCATGAGCCTGCCGGTAATGGTGGCACCTCGTCCTCTTGAGCCCCTGGTGCTCTAGCTAGCCTCCACACCCCACTCGGCTAGCACAGCGCTCATGGTAGTCCGGGAAGAGAGCGCAGGTGCGGGTGCGTGGTGCAGCGCCCCGCGTATAGCTGCGCCATTACCACCTCAGGATGGCACTCCTGAGGCCTCGACTACCCCCTCGGACTGCAAGGCTCCCGAGTCCCCCTCGTCTCAAGCGGAGTGGGACATCGTCAACACCTCTTCCCTCGTCGAGCACCTCGTGTATTTCGTTAGCACAGTGTTGCGTGACGCGCGCGCACGCTATTCTGTGCCGCAGAAGCTCATGCTCGCGCTCCTCGCCACCTCCAGGAAACTGCGCCACTATTTCCAAGGCCACCCCATCAAGGTCGTCTCCGCGTACCCCCTGGAGAAGGTGCTCCGTAGCCCCAATGCCACGGGGAGGGTGGCTGAATGGAACATCGAGCTGCAAGCATTCCAGCTGGAGTTCAGCACCACCAGGGTCATCAAGGGCGCGGCCCTCGCTGATTTCTTGGTGGAATGGGCGGACGCCCCCGACCGGGGGATGAGTGAAGACCGATCCCTCGCGCCCAGAGACGAAGCGCCCGATGGCTGGGTCATGTACTTTGATGGCGCGTTCGCGTGGCAGGGCGCGGGGGCCGGAGCCGTCCTCATCTCGCTGACCCAGGACAAGCTATACTATGCTGTGCAACTCTGCTTTCAGTATGGCGAGAAAGTCTCCAACAACATCACGGAATACGAGGGCCTGATCGCTGGCCTCAAGGCTGCGGCGGCCCTGGGGGTCAAACGTCTCACCATCAAGGGTGACTCTTAGCTCCTCGTCAACTTCTCCAACAAGGAATACAAGCCTAGAGACGAGCACATGGAGGCATACCTAGAAGAGGTACGCAAAATTAAAAACGATTCTTGGGCTTGGAATTGCAGCACGTCCCGCGTGGCACGAACAAGGAGGCGGACGACATCACCAAGAGGGCGTCCCGGCACGAACCCCAGAAGCCTGGTGTCTTTGAGGAACGGCTCTTCAAGCCATCAACCCTCCCCTCCCCCACTGCGGGCCCGGCGCTGCTTCAGGAGGAACCGCCCGGGCCCCCTCCTCGAGCGCCCCGGCCTGCGGCCCGAGCTCAGGAGCCCGCCTGCTCCTGGCCCTGGAACCTCAGGAGGGCTGCTGGACCCAAGAGTTCAAGGCATACCTGCTCCATGGAACCCTGCCGGAGAAGGAGGAAGATGCGGAACACGTGGCTCGTCAAGCCACCACTTATTACTTGTAGGCCGGCGAGCTCTACCGAAGCCGCCCCAACGACATCTCGCTGCGGTGCATATCCAAGGAGCAAGGGTGCAAATTGTTGGCTGATATCCACGATGGGGATTGCGGGCACCATTCTTCGTCGCGCACCCTCATGGGCATGGTGTTCCGCAGTGGGTTCTACTGGCCCACGGCGCTCAACGATGCCACCGAGCTAGTGCGATCCTGTGAGGCCTGCCAGTTCCATGCCAAACAGATCCTCCAGCCCACTCAGTGCCTCCAGACCATCCCGCTCTCGTGGCCATTCGCGGTCTGGGGGCTGGACATCCTGGGCCCGTTACCCCGAGCAGCCGGGGGCTACCGCTACCTCTACATCGCCATCGACAAATTAACCAAGTGGGCGGAGGTGGAGCCCGTGTGCACCATCCCGACCGGCTCGGCCATCAAGTTCATCAAGGGCCTCGTGAGCCACTTCTTGGTCCCCAACCGTATCATCACTGACAATGGCTCTCAGTTCACGAGTAATCTCTTCAAGACATATTATGCTAACCTTGTAACGCAGATATGCTATGCTTTAGTGGCGCACCCACGGAGTAACGGCCAAGCCGAACGCGGAGGTCCTGAGGGGCCTCAAGACAAGGAGCTTCAAGAAGAAGCTCGAAGCTTGCGGCAGGGGTTGGCTCGGTGAGCTTCAGTCTATGCTGTGGTCTGTCTGCACCACCGCGACTAAGCCCACCGGTGAGACCCCGTTCTTCCTCGTCTACGGGGCTAAGGCAATCCTCCCACAAGAGGTCAAACATCCCTCCTCGCGGGTCTTGGCGTTTGACTAGGCATGCTAGGACGCCACCCGGGGGATAGATCTCGTGCTCAGGGAGGAGGCCCGCCGCCAAGCCTCGCTCCGTGCCGCGGGGTACCAGCAGGCGCTGCGGCGGTATCACTGCCGTAACATCCGCTCTAAGACCCTCGAGTTGGGTGACCTCATCCTGAGGCAGGTGCTCTCTAGGGAGGGGCTTCACAAGCTCTCGCCTATGTGGGAGGGCCCGTTCAGGATCGCCCGTGTCTCGAGGCCTGGTGTCGTGCGCCTGGAGACGCAGGACGGGGTGCCCATCCAGAATGTCTGGAACATCCAACATCTCCGGAGGTTCTACCCGTGACAGGCGAGCGCCTTGCGCCAACCCAAGTCTCTGCCCGTGACACTCTCAGGTAATAATGAGTGGGGCTGTACATGCCCCGGAGTGTCCTGAGCGCTGCCCCTGGGCCTCACGGGGGCTCCCACCCATGACCAAGTGGAAGCCCCATGCTCCGCGCTGGCGGATGACACGGTCTTTTCCATGACTACACCCACGCCTAGTGGAAGCCCCATGCTCCGTGCTGGCGGGAAGACTAGAAGACTAGTGTAGGCGCCGGACGCGGCTGTTCTTTTGCTTGTTTTTGTAGCCGATTCGCCACTTCTTACAATGAATTCGAAGTTCTCGCGTCTTTATTCGAAAGGGATGGGAATTTTTCTCCTTGCAGCGTTTACTTTTTCAACCTTGCTTTCGAAGAGTGGCAGCTGCCCGTCGCTCTTCCCCGCGCGTCTCGCGAGCGGGGGCTGGGTACGGTGTGTACGTCTGGGTCCGCCCACGAACACACCTCGCCAAGCCCTGGTGCCCTAGCCTTTGGTGTCTTGATCCTCACGCGAAGCTCGTCAATGAGCCAACGGGCATGTGCGTTCCCCATGAGCCCTCATCCCCTGGCCTCACCGGGCATCGCGACCTGGCGTACCAGTGGCAATCGTTCCTCGCGGGGCGCGGCGCCTTGTGGAACATCTTTAGTTGCCCTATGGCTCGCTAGAAACCTCGCGGCCACCGGGTGCCTCCTGAGGCCTGAGGACCTTTGGACCCTCAAGAAGGAAACCCCTGGTAGGATCCCTCTGGAACGAGGGGCGCGCAGGAGATCCAAGCTCCAGACAAGCACGCCCTCGCGGCATGGGAGTCTACCGCAAGCACACTAAGCTAAGTTATCCTAATCATGATCAGTAAGAACCCGTCAATTAGTAGCGACACGAACGCCAGGATGCGACATAAAAACGTTAATATAACAGCGCAAGCGCCATGGTCCATTGCATGCCCCGGCAGGGCTTTCTACTTCTTGATGGAGGGAAAGGAAAAAGAAAGCAGCCTCGCGACCACCAGGGCTCCCGAGGCCCGGCTCCAGTGACGCCCGCTCTCAGTCGGAGTCCTCCTCCTGCTTTACCGGAGCGCAATGGCGAGGCGGCTCGTCGCCCTCCCTGGTCCGAGCTCGGCGGCGTGGCGGCTCGTCGTAGTCACCGTCGCTCGTACTCTCCCAAGAGAGGCAGCCGCCGCTGCTGGAGGCGTCGCGACCATCGCCAAGGGCGAGCTCACCCCCGAGGATGCCGGCGGCCCCCCGGCCGTCGCCGTCAGAGGAATGGATGTCTTCATCGTCGTCATCGCCCTCGGGGTAACACCCCCGACGCCCATCGTCCTCCCCGAAGCCCCTGACGTAGAGGGTCGCAGCGCCATCATGCCTGAAGTGGAGAGTACACCTCCCCTGCAGGTCGCGTGCGCTGGCGAATGGCTGCCACCCGCAGTTCAGGAACACATTACCGGCAGGGGTGACCTCGACCTCCACCCACGAGGCCTTGCACTACTAGGGAAAACCCTAGCAGTAGCGCGGGTTTTAGGTATATCAGTAGCGCGGGGTACCGCGCTACTGATATGGCGCTATAGCTAACCTGTCTCAGTAGCGCGTGTTGGCCCGCGCTACTGCTATACTTTGGTAGCAGTAGCGTGCTCTGCGGCAAGGCGCTACTGCTAATAGCTGTAGCACTTTGTGTTGAGCCGTGCTACTTCTATACTTCGGTAGCAGTAGCGTGCTTCGCGGCAACGCGCTGCTGCTAATAGCTGCAGCGCTTTGGGTTAAGCCGCGTTGCTGCTAGTTTTATTAGTTTCTGATTTTTTTTGCATATTTGTTTTGTATTTGAACAGGCTTTATACAATAATCTTTAGCACATACAAATGTCATCATCATACACATACAAATGTAATCATAGCATATAGATACAAAAAGTCTCATCAAATCATGTCATCATCATAATCATCATCCAACACAAAGTGGTCTCTCGTCATCATCTCGAAAATAGCGATACAAGTCTCGAATACTTGCAACTACATCGTCATCCATCTAAACAATGATATACACGAGAAGAGCTATCACTATGAGTGAGAGCGGAACTATGCAGTACATGAGGCGGCGGTTATGAGTCCTCTCTCGCGCTAGCGTGAACCTCAAGTAACTAGTTTCTGCTTCCTGTCTGCTTTTGAAGCCTTTATGGCTAGCGCCCGAGACCCCCTCCACTTGCGCCTGACACTCGGATCATTTACCCAGCACATAATCATCATTTTCCAAATATGACATGTCCAAAACATCACATGTCCAAATATTACATGTCCAAGTCACATGTCCACATATCACATGTCCACTTCAAATTTGCATATAAAAGGAAGAAAAATATAGAACTTGAAGAAAAATGCAAGAAGTCATTTTTCTTCACAATATTTGAAACTAAATTTAGCCTACCTAAATTTGAAACTAATTTTTTTTGCTTTAACTAGGGTTCATAATATTCTGTTTTTTTGAATAGCAACAATTGCTTAAACTAAAAAATGCAAGAAACCTATATAATCAATTCTGTTTTTTCTCTTAACTACACCTAAAACACCTAACCCTAAATTTCTGTCCTAATTTGAAACCTAGGGTTCATACTAACTAGGGTTAATCCTAACTAAGGTTCATACGAACTAGGGTTCATACTAACTAGGGTTCAAATTGCACCTAGGGTTCATAATATATAGCCAAATTAACCTACTAGTTTGATACCTAGCTAAATTCATAACTAAATAGATAACCTAATTAACCTACTGCCCTAACTAAAACCTAAGTAAATTAACCGAAGAACCCTAGCTAGCAGAGAGAGGAGGAGCGGTGGGGGCTTATAGAGGGTGCAGGGGCGAGGAGGCAGGCCCGACGATGGCCGAGGTTGGGAGGGGAGGAAGCAGAGGAGGGAGGCGTGGCGCGCCAGGGCCGGGGTCGGGGGCGAGCGACGGGGTCGGGGGCGAGGGCAGGACTCCGGCGAGGTCGGGGGCCCGGCGAGGATACGGGCTCCGGCAGCGACGAGTTGGGAGAAGAGAGAGTGAGGATTTGGGGGAAGAAACAGAGGCGGGAAGCCCGCTGGGGCGGGTTAAGTCAACATAGCAGTAACGCATTACCTCAAAACGCGCTATAGCTAAGTTAGCTATAGCGCGTTTCGATGAGAAGCGCTACTGCTATCAGAGGTAGCTATAGCGCATTTGTCCAAATGGCGCTACTGCTATTTTGACTAGCAATAGCTCTTTTTTGGAAAAGCGCTACTGCTATAACCTGTACCTATAGCAGTTTTCCTGTTTGTTTCTTATATTTTTCTTTTCTTTTATTTTCTCTTCCTTTTCTTTTCTTCCTTTTCTTTTCTTCTTTTTCTTTTCTTTTCTTCTTTTTCTTCTTTTTCTTCTTTTCTATTCCTTTTCTTTTCTTCTTTTCCTTTTCTTTTCTTTAAGGTAATCTTTTCTTCTTTTCCTTTTCTTTTCTTTTCCCACTTTTCCCGAGAGCAGGTACGAAGGGAAGGTGATACAATGTATATAAGTAAGGCGATATATATTGCATCATTTGACGATTAAATATGCATACAAAATAGGAACATATATATTACATCATTTGACCCATGCATAATGGTTAAGTGTGTACACAAAACAGGAACATATATATTACATCATTTGACCAATAACGGTTCCTCAGCATTGACGTTTTCATTTTTGAGTGAGCTTCTTTCCCTTCTTGTTCGTTGAAGAATAATTGAGCCCCTCATTGTGACTTTTCCTTTTCCATGGAGCATGATCTTTCTTAGGTAATGTAGTATTGATTCTTCTTTTGATGTATACTTCACCGTCATCGTCATCTTCCCTCATTGGGTTGTCGTAATGGTCGTAGTCTTCCTCGTTGGCGACTCCATCCATTCCAATGATGTTCCTTTTGCCTCTCCTCACGACAACACGGCTGGGATTGCACGGGTCGGTTATGAAGAAGCATTGTGTCACGTGCTTAGCGTGTACCCATGGCTCGTTTTTTGCGATAGCGTTCACGGTAACGCTCTTGGCGTCGGGTATAGCCATGGTAGTGAAATACCAGTTTTCTCTTTCGACATTCTTAGCCCATCTGACACGGAACATCATCACGTTGTGCAGTCCAGAGTAGTCAAGCTCCCAGATCTCCTCGACCCTTCCGTAAAATCTCTCAGTTGCGCCATTGTCGCTGCCGGTTATGCATTCCATCGTCACCCCTGAGTTCTGATCATCACTGTCCATATCTTTGGCCTCCATGTAGAACGTGTATCCATTGATATCGTACACCTGATAGGTGACGAGGTTGGGCGAGGGGCCATGTGCTAAGGCGTATATGAGCAATCAGTCCTTAGAGCCCTCTTCCGGGCGATTAGCAATAATATGCTCTTTGAACCAATGCAGGAAAGTGGAGTTGTGCTCTCTAGTAACTTCGGCATCCGCCCAGCATACCCCCCGGCCACGATACTTCTTTGCGATAGTTTCTTTGTGCAGTGCCGCAAAAGTATCTACCTGGTGTAGGTGTTGTAGCACTACCAAGTTTGCTCTGTCAAAGTCGTTGCGTCGATCTGAGTAGGCCACATGCAGTTCCCTGCGACCATTCGAGTGACCTTCTCCTTTGAGCCTCCCATCGTGCTTGTTAACGGGCAAACCAACACCAGGCGGCCGGTCTGCGCCATATAGAAAATTCTCGCAGAAAGAGATGCACTCTTGTGTCAGATAGCCCTGGATGATGCTTCCATCCAGACGGGACATGTTACGAACGAATCCTTTGATGATCCCATTCATCCTCTCAAACGACATCATGTTGTGCAGGAATGACGGCCCCAGGTCTATTATGTCATCCACAATATGGACACACAGATGCACCATGACGTCAAAGAACGCGGGCGGGAAGTACATCTCAAGCTCATTTAGTATGACAACGATCTCTTCCTGTAGCCTTTGGAGCTGCTTCACACTGATCGACTTTTGAGAGATGACGTCGAAAAAGTTGCAGAGACCAATAAGCGTGTCACGCACGTGCTTGTCCATTATCCCTCTAAGGGCAACAGGTAGTATCTGCATCATCATCACATGACAGTCATGGGACTTCATCCCACTGAACCTTTTCTTCTTCGTGTCTAGATATCTGCTTATCTTACCATAGTAACCGGAACTAACTTTGATTCCGGTAAGGCACTTGTAGAATTGATCGATCTCAGTCGGACTTAAGGTGAAGCAAGAAGGGGGGCAATAATCCTCTTCCTTTACTTTTTTGCCCTTCTTCTCCCGCGCCTCTGTCTCCGTCTCTGTCTCCTCTGACTTTTTACGGGGTGGCATGTGCAAATCTACCCTGATCTCCAAATCTTGCAAGTCTTTTCTTGCGTTCGGCCCATCCTTGGTCTTATCCGGCATATTCATCAGTGTCGCAAGCAAGCTCTCAAGGACATTCTTACAGATGTGCATTTGATCAAGGCAATGAGGCGTGTCGAGTTTGTGCCAGTACTCCAAGTCCCAGAAAACAGACCTCGTCTTCCATACCTTCAGCAGCGGCTCCGGCGCCTTTTTCATCGTCTTTCCCGGCGCGGGGCACTGTTCTCACTTTTTCAACAGCTCATCAATTTTGGCGCTGCTCCGCTTACGTGGAGGTCCTCGATGCTCAGCCTCACCATTGAATAGATCTAAACGGTTTCTTCACGGGTCGTCCTTCTCGAGCCATCTTTGATGCCCCATGTACACGATTTTCCTAGACCCGCCATCTTTCCTTGATGTTAGCTACTGAGACGTCGTATCATCCATGCACCGCGTGCATCCGCAATATCCATGGCACAACTGGCCTGCGACATATCCGTAACTGAGATAGTCGTGCTCCGTCGTGATCAACACGGCTCTCATATGGAAATACTCGCCATTGTTGGCGTCCCATGTTAGCGCTGGTGTTTTCCATAACGTGTCTAACTCCTCTTGAAGTAGCCCAAGATACAGATTAATATTATTTCCCGGTTGTTTCGGCCCTTGAATCAGCATGCTCATGTGTATGTACTTTGACTTCATGCACACCCAAGGGGGATGTTGTACATCCATACAAACACGGGCCATGTGCTATGGTTTGTGTTCTGGTTGCCAAACGGAATCATGCCATCGGTACACGCGCCAAGCACGACGTTCCTTGCATCACATGCGAAATACCGATATTCGCCGTTGAACGCTCTCCACTGGCTTCCATCCACGACGTGTCTCAGCTTTGGATCATCTCCATCGTCGGGCTTCTTCCTCTCCGCGTGCCAGCGCATGAGCTTTGCTTCCTTGGGATCTACGAAATACCGCTGGAGATGGGGAGTGATCGGTAAATACCATACAACTTTTTGGGGAGATTTCTTCCCGGACTTCTTGTTTCGACAAGCATTACACACCGGACAGCTGGTTTTTTCCGCGTGCTCCTTCTGATAAATTATGCAATCGTTGATGCATGCATGGTATCTAACATGCGGCAGATCAAGAGGGCACACTATCTTCTTGGCCTCATCCACACTAGTAGGACATAGATTCCCCGCGGGAAAAACATCCTTTAGGTACTTGAGAAGCTCATCGAGGCTAGTGTCGGTCCATTTGTTTTTAGCCTTCGTCTTCAGGAGTTCGAGCGTGAAACTCAAGCGGGTCACCTCGGGATTGCAACCATGATACAATGGAGTGTTCGAGTCTATCACCAGTTGCTACAGCGTGGCCTCCTCTATAGAAGCAGCTCTGTCAGTACTCGTCTCCTTGCGAAGCAGTGCTTGAACATGAGGGTCCCGCATGATTGAACTTAGTACCGACGAATTCTGCGGCGGGGAGTCCACGTTTTCTCCGCCGCCATGTCCGGCCCCTTCTCCGCCGCCATGTCCGGCCCCTTCTCCTCCACCATGTCCGGCCCCTTCTCCACTGCCATGTCCAGCCTCTTCCCCGCCGCCATGTCCGGCCCCTTTTCCGCCGCCATTATCGATCATCTCTTCGTCTTGCCCCGTGTCGTCATTGCCTGCCCCGTCGGCGTCCTCAACATCATCATCCTCATCTTCAATTATCCACCGAGTATAGCCATCCATGAAATCAGTCATGAACAGGTGCGCCATCACACGACCATCGTCATAGGGGTCGAGCCAAACTCGTCCTTTGCATCTTCGACACAGACATAAAACCTTTGTCAGGTTATTTTCTATCATGTCCTGCACCACCGACCGCAACCACCTGTCCACCATCGTTCCACTGACCATCATGAACGCCTGCACGGTAATAATAAACAAATTGATTATAAAAATGCATTCATGCATCAAAGTCATACAAAAATTCGGCATGACCTTCCCTAAAAATAGGACATATAGAGTTTGCCCGGAATTCGCCGAAACGGAAATAAATCAACATTTCGGCAAAACATAGGCAACTCACAAGCATAATTCGGCGTCAACTCATGCCACACACACAATTTCCATCATATCGCCTGATTATGTCATATCGCACACACATACACATATTTCCATTCTTGCAAAAGCATAAATTTTTAATCACCTATCTCGAGATCGAGCACGGTTATGATGATGTCGATAGGTGTCGCCACACACACCTATGGAATAATCAAAAGTAGACAAAGCTCTTCTTGACAAAGCTAGATCTAGTTAGGGAGGTACATAGGTCACTTCACTAAATGCTAGATCTACCTAGCTAGCTAGTTTGGGAGGAGACAAGTTCAACTAGTGGAGGAGGAAGGAAAGAGAGAAAGGAGATGCATTAATGGAGGTGGTGTAGTTAGCTAGGAGTAATAAAGAGAGAGAAAGATAGGTAGAAGAAGGAGAGTAATGGGGGGAGAAGTAGTGAGGAAGAAGCAAAGTGAGGGAGAGAGGAGGTGGGAGCTAGGGGAAAGTGAGGAAGAGGGGGAGGGGGAGGGGGGAGGAAAAAGGTGGTATGGCTGCGGCTTAGCAGTAGCGCTGGGCGTAAAACGCGCTACTGCTAATAAGATAGCAGCAGCGCGCTTCTGGCAAACGCGCTACTGCTAAGCGGGGGCCGCCATGTGGCCAGGTTCAAAATTAGCAGTAGCGACCTGCAAAAAAAGCGCGCTACTACTATTACTTTAGCAGTAGCGCGGTTAACGTGGGCGCGCTACTGCTAAACCTAGGGTGGCGGGAATGGTCCGTCAATTTTAGTAGGAGCATGGTTCTACCGAGTCGTGCTACTGCTAAGTTGGTAGCAGTAGCGCCCCTTCCTGACCCGAGCTGCTGCTAAGATTCTGTGTATAAGGTTTTCCCTAGTAGTGTTGCTGCAGCAACCATCGGCCTACAGCCAGAGGCCGCCAGGTCCCTCGGCCGGCAGCGTGCCCGCGAAGAAGCGAGGGGAGCTAGAACTAGACGCCTGCAGGTCTCTCCGCCCACACCATGAACTCCGAGGACACGTCGGCCGAATGGGATCGTGGGCGCGGTGGCCGAATAGCTGCCACATGCCTCCCTCCTTGGTTGTGGCCGCCTCGGCCACGGCAGCCTCCGGCACAGGAGGAAGCCTTCCCTTGACTGCCAGAGGTGGTGTCAGCCTTCAAGGGGGTGCGCCCACGCCCTCGGGGAGCCACCGCCGGCGCTGCGGCGTACTTGCGGGGACGGCCGTGGCCCCTCTTGGGCGGTGGCGAGCCTGGTCCCTCCTTGGGGGCCTTTCCCTTCTCGGCGGCCGAGAACCTCCTCACTGGCGCCATGGATGCCCTGGCGAGATGGCGGCACGGCGAAGAAGAAGAAGGAGCGAGCAGCAAGAACATGAAGATGGGCTGGGGGCTCCGCCGCCCTCCCCCATTTATAGCCGGAGGAAGGCTGACCGCCGGCCTCTCACGTTCGAAGCAATGATGGCCCCTCTGCATGCACCAGGCAGTTGTCAAGTCGGGCAGTTGCCGAGGCGACGTGGGGAAGCAGAGACGCCCACGTCCCATCAAGCGCCACGCGTCGGCCTGGCCCGTAGGAAATTGGGGCCCGCGGCGCTTCGCCCTTGCTCCTTGGTTTCGCCTCAAAGGCAAGACCGAGCGCGCCTTGGGCCCGGGGGCTACTGTCGGTGTTCTGGGAACTAGGGTACCCAGACTTGCTTGCCTGCGGCCCACGGCGTGGCTCCATCGACGGCCTGTTACGTCCCATCTACAAGACCACCAAGACAAGAGCCTCACGAGGGGACAAGCCTCGCGAGGCGGACGATGTCAAGACCTCCTGAAGGAGCGGCCTCCCCAGGCGGCCTCCTGAGGAGCGGATATTTCTATGCAGGTACCCAGCCTCATGAGGCTACCATGACGCAAGCCATGACGACCAAGGCAGACGGGCGCCAGTAGGCGCAGAGGAGGCAGTTTCCTCTTTGGTGCTAAGGAGGCAAGGACAGGCGTGAGTTCCCAAGGAATCTGGCAAAGGTTTCCATTCCGGTGCATCGAGACCATGGCCGCCAGCACGGCAGGACGGATGTCATCGCCGAGCCCACCGCTGCGTCACGACCAGAAGCTTTGCAGGCGAAGACCACCTTTCGTCAGGATAAAATGTACTGCTTGTCCCCTTTCAAATTGGCCACTGTGGGATCCCTTCCCGCCTACGTTTTGGGGGAAGAGGACGAAGGCCACTATAAATATAGGTTAGCCACCACCGTAGAAGGGGTCGACTCATTCTCTCACCCCCGAACCTCGTGATGTTGTCATCCCTTGTACCAGTTCATCCTCAACCCCTCGTGAGGCCAATCCACCAAAAAGCAGGAGTAGGGTCTTACACCGCAAGGTGACCCAAATCTGGGTAAACTATCGTGTCCATCTTCTTCCTTGTTCGTGTGAATCGAGCTAGGCCATGGGGCAACGAGCTGGTAGGCTAGATAGGTTAAGTTCTTCGCACACGCCCTAGTGTTCGAACATTTCTTGGGTCTGCGGAGCCCGGAATCCGACAGCTGTCAAGTGGTCCCAAGCAGTAAGTAACCCACTGGAAGGAAGGCAGGAGGTAGCTGGTCACCACCACTCAATATGCATGAAGAAAAAATCGCCAAGCCGTTGTCCCAAAACCATGTACCCTGAACCTATCACGCCCAAGTCTTTGGGTTCACGAGGCGTGTGCAGGGGGCATGTTGAGCAGTGGGGGCTCTCAGTATGATGACGGGCTAAAGTAGGAATTTCCGTTGCCTCTCGGAAGCATCCCGAAACACGACGTCTTCATACACGTACACCGAAGCTTATTTAAGTTGTTGAGTTGCAATCGTCAAGGTCTTTCGACGGTTCCCAATGACAAGTCCTTTGGTAGCCTTCTCGGATATCACACCTAGTGTATAACGGGAAAGCCAACATTTTAAAAACCCACAAACTTTTTTTTCTTTATTTCTCTTTTTCGCCTGTTTTGTTTGGTGTTTCTAGTTGTGCCCATCCAATATCTTTGCAACCATGGAGAGGCGCTTCCTATCATCTTCGACGGCATTCCATGGACAATACCCATGCGTCCATGACAACGCCAATGACACCCCGGCGACCAATGATCTACACCGACGCGCACGATGGGTGCCAGAAGGCAACACCTGCGCTCATAAAGGTGGCGCCGAGATGTCTCCGTGGCCCCATCTCCAACAACAATGAAACCGGGGGGCAACATCAACCCCTCAATCATTCGTAAGGCCGATGGTGTCCCGGCATACCACTAGAATTGCCACATCATGAAGAATGTGGTGATTCACTCAATGAAGGGGGAGTTGCCGACGGTCTACCGATGCCTCGCCTACATCTGCACATGGAGATCATGGGAGCAGTGCAACGCGCCAGTGCGGTCATTGTGAATCTGTGAAACCCTCCAATCAAGTCGGTTGACACCATAGCAGCTAGACGGTCGCGACGAGATTGGTAAATTTTGTTGTTGTTTTCAGGACAATGCATGATCTTTCGCCATGGAATAAAGACGGAATAGGGTTGCTTCGTTGACCGGCATCGTGCCTGTTATACGATCCAACGAGCTCCTTAGAGAACACAAGTGTGGATGGACATGCCTGCACTAATTTATATTGTTACTCCCTAATCATCTTCGGAACCGCGCGCACATCGTCATGGAGATCTCAACTATGAATCGGTTCTTCAGGCTGCATAGGAATCATGCGCCAAGAAAAGAGAAAAATATATATTCGTCGAGTCAAGCTCGATTTGCTTTGGACTCAAGCTCAACTCAACAAGGGGGCATTTGTTCGACGAGTTTTTGTTCACTATTGCATAAAATAATTTTTTTTAATGATTTTGTTCACTCAAAGGCAAGTCAAAATATAAAGCTCGCGTACGTACCTAAATACCACAGGTGTACTTGAAACATCTCGTTTGGCCAAATGGACTAGATGAGTTGATTAACATTTTAGCATGGCATGCATTGCCAAGCTTTCCATGCACGTACTAGTACATGCATGCAACGGATTCTGGTGGACGTTCTGGCCGGGCTGAACGCGGTTTAAAATCTGTTCACCAGTGTATACGTACGTATATTCAAGTATCTTTTTTTTTTGCAGCGTATATTCAAGTATCTGCAGCCAGCCAGCAACCTCATAATCAGTATGTACTTGTATATCCTATATATGCATACACCATATATATGCGTATTCGGGTATCTGCGGACCGCCGGCAAGCACCCTTGTACATGTCTCTGTACCCACAATACGTGCCCATGAGGCAGTGATTCTTATGGATTTTATTTGATCTTCATACATGGAAAGTGAAAAAAAAGGAAAGGCCAGCACGTCTTTGTGCGGCACGATCAGTTTATTACCTTTTCTTTGTGTAGACTTGAACGTCAAGAAGAATCCTAGAAGGAAATAAATGGCCAGGAGAACCTCACGCACCAAGGAGATGCGTCCTTGGCGGCTGCATCAAAAGAAGACGACGCGCCTAGCAGAGGAAACCAGAGGAGCGCGGTGGCGCCCTCGCACACCGGCGGAGACGAGGCGCACACAAGGAGGAGAAGAGACTACGCACGGGGAAGGAGACGCGCCCGTGGTGGCGGCGTCCAGAGAACTTGGGAGATATGGCCGTGGAAGATATCTACAGACATGCACATGCACGTTCAACAGCTAGCAAGCCATGTGGTTTTTTTTTTGGAAAAGGGGCGCAGCCCCGGCCTCTGCATCAGAAAGATGCATACGGCCATATTTATTAAAAGCAAAAAGGTCCAACAAAAATCATAAACTTCATTACAAACTAGTCCCCAATCGGCTCACAAAGAGCGGGAAAAAAAAGCCACAGCCGGCATGCAAAATAAAGATAGGAAAACTAATTGCCTATCCTATTACATGACCGCCATCCAAACCGGCTGAATATAGCCCGAGCTACCATCTCCCATCGGGCAGATCCAGTAACCAAATGCTCCCTGGCTTCCGTCCGAGTGAGTAGCGACCACATACGGATCAACGTAGTAGCTCGGAAGATGACCTGCAAAAAATGAGTATTTGTTGTTCTGTTAAAAACCAAATCATTCCTGCAGTTCCAGACTGCCCAAAGTAAAGCACATACTCCTACACGAATGTGTTTAGCTGTTTGGGTCTCTATCCCATCCAGCCACGTCCCAAATAACGTGTGGATATTATTCAGAGGAGTAATATTAAAAGCAAAGTGAACAGTCCGCCAAAGAACCTTCGCCATGGGACAATCCAGAAAGAGGTGTTTGATAGTCTCGTCTTGATCACAAAACTACATCTTTTAGAGCCGGTCCAATTGCGCTTTGTCAAATTGTTCTTGGTTAAAATGACTTGTTTATGTACAAACCACATAAACACTTTAACCCTCAGAGGGACTTTGACATTCCGAACATGTTTGGAATAGGGAATAGAGCTAGAGTTTATGACATATAAGTACATTGATTTAACCGTGAACTCTCCATTCCTAGTTAATTTCCAGCTCAACGAATCCGGCCGTTGAGCAAGCTGCACATCCATCAGTCTTCTCAGCAGATGGAGCCAAGCTTCCCAACGCGCTCCGGCTAGTGTTCTCCTAAATTGGATATTGAGGGGAGCGGACCTAAGTATGGTTGCAACCAGATCGTCTCTCCGTTGCACGATGCTATAAAGAGACGGATATTGTAGCGCGAGAGGTGTTTCCCCTAGCCATGTATCCTCCCAGAATCTCGTGGAGGTACCGTTTCCAATAATAAACTTTGTTCTGTTGAAAAAGACTGGTTTAACTCTCATCAGCCCTTTCCAAAAAGGTGAGTCCGTCGGCCTCACTGTCACCTGTGACAAAGTTTTGGATTGGAGGTACTTGTTACGCAGAATCTGCGCCCACGTGGCCTCCAACTCTACAGATAACTTGTACAGCCACTTGCTGAGAAGACATCTGTTTTTCACCTCAAGATTTTCGACCCCTAGACCCCCTTGGTCTTTTGGTCGGCATATAATATCCCATTTAGTGAGTCGATACTTCCTTTTTGAATCATCACTCTGCCAGAAGAAACGGGATCGATAGAAATCCAGTCTTTTCCTAACTCCAACTGGTATCTCAAAAAACGACAAAAGAAACATAGGCATGCTCGTGAGAACCGAATTAATAAGAATTAACCGGCCCCCATACGACATCAGCTTGCCCTTCCAACAGCTTAGTTTCTTCTCGAATCGATCCTCGATACACTTCCATTCTCTATTTGTTAGCTTGCCCTTCCAAAAGCAAGCCATGTGGTACGTAGAAGTTCTTTTGTTTGCAGGTTTCACGGCGCCAGGCACCAGATCGCATCAAGACGACGAGGCTACTTCCGTAGTTCACCAAGACGCTGAAGACGACGGCGTACCGGTGGTGCTGCCAGCGTGCAGCCCGCTGGACTCCTTCGGATGTGAAGACCACGCAACTCGTCGTGTACTACATCAAGTCGGTGCCATGGAGGCGTGGAGCTCACTAAGATGTCACCCATCGTCAACATCATCAACCCGGTGCCTCTGAAGATCGTAATGGGGAGCTCGCAAGGAGGACGCCCGCCATCTACTTCGTCATGCTGGAGCTAGAGGACGGAGGCGTTGCGCCCGTTGGGGACGCAACCGACGTCTACTTCGTCAAGCCAGTGCCATGGAGGACGGAGGAGCGGAGCTCGCAAGGATGCCGCTGCCGTGCCGCAGTGGATGGCGAAATGGAGCTCGCTAGAACGACGCCCGTCGTCTTCTTCATCAAGCGAGCTCCATGGAGGCCGAACGCGTGGAGCTCGCGAGGATGCCGCTGCCGTGCCGTGTTGGAAGACAACATGGAGCTCGCTAGGACAACGCCCGTCATCTTCTTCATCAAGCTGGCTCCATGGAGGCCGAACGCGTGGAGCTCGCGAGGATGCCGCCGCCGTGCCGCGATGGATGGCGGCACGGAACTCGCCAAGACGACGCCCGTCGCCAACATCATCCACCCGGTGCCGCGGAGGATCGTGGCGTGGAGGTCTCAAGGAGGACGCCACCAACGTCAACATCATCAAGCTGGAGCCCGGAGGCGTGGAGCTCGCGGAGATGCCGTCATGTGCCACGGAAGATGGTGACACGGAGCTTGCTAGGACAACGCCCATCGTCTTCTTCATCAAGCTGGCACCCTGGAGGACGGATGCACGGAGCTCGCGAGAGTGCTGCCGCGGTGCATGGCGAGACGGAGCTCGCCAGGACGACGTTCATCATCAACATCATCAAGCTGGTGTCGCGGAGGACGGAGGTGTGAAGCTCGCAGGACGATAACACCGATGTCTACCTCGTCAAGACGGAGCCCGCGACCCGGAGCCACCAAGACGACGCACACCCCGGTGCTGCCCACAACACGGAGAAGAAGATGGCGCTACACGGTGTTGTCCGTGCCTCGGAGGAGAAGACGGTGCCACTTGATGCTATGCGCAACCCGAAGCCCATGATGACGAGGCGCGATGATGGGAAGGCGATGCGACCTCACCAAGATCTTACCACAGCCCAGTGAGGCAGTGCCCTTGTCTTGGCGGACTGCCGTAAACTCGGCATCTAGTCGAGACGAGGCACCACCACATGACGTTGTCCACGTCCCGAAGCCCGTGAACATGAGGCACGATGGCGGGAAGGCGACACAACTTCACGAACATCTTATGGTGGCCCCATGAGGCGGCGCCCTTGTCTTGGCGGACCGCCGTAAACTCGGCGTCTAGCCGCGACGAGGTGTCAACCACACCGATTATGCCGATAAGAGCGAGCGTTGGTTTTACACCGACGCCGGTCTCCATAATAATACTCATGCAAGGCGAATCCCTTGCGTACCCCGACGAAGCCGCTACATCGTCAAGAAGTCCAAGCAGAGCAGGACCCATGCAACTTCAACACCGACTACATCAACGTTGTCAAGACCGACGAGGCACGACGGCGAGGGCGAACGTGTCTAGTACAAAGCCATGTTTTAAGTGGCACGCGTACCGACGAGGACACAGGCTTTGCCGCTGCCCACACCACACACACCATCATCGTCATGCATGGAGAAACGTGAAGCAAAGACAATAAAGACAACCACACGGCTTAATCGGTTGTATCTTGCGGAGTAACCCGCGGAAGTAATTAATCGGGAGCCTTCCGAGGCCCCGAGAACCAGGAGACCACACATCGCCGCACTCAGGCTGACCAAGCTAGTAGGCCACAGAGCGCATTCATTTTATGGGATCTTGTAATTTTGTTCATCCAAGGAGATAAATGAAATACTTGTTTCCTGTATCACTTTTCTTTGTGTACTACAATACACTGGCACGCCCGCATTCTTTTCCCCAGCGCATGAGATAAATCCATACTCCTTCTGTTCCCTTCTTCCGGAGTGCAATAAGATTTTTCTCGTGTCAAGCACCATTGTTCATCCTTATCTCCACAACCTCATTGTTGAGCAATTAAAATAGGAAACCTCTGAAACAATTTGACATGGTGGCCGCTGCCGACGTCGTCCATCCTCATGCCTCCACTCAGTCCGACCACCAATCACCATCACGTCCCACTCCTCCTCACCTTATCTCTCCTCTTTCTCGAGATATCATTAGTTTTTACAAATGGGATTACTCCCGATTGGGTCAATCAGAACAGGTGTTTTATAAAAAGATGCATCTTGATGTTTCGTGCAATGCACGGGCATCTTGCTAGTCAAAATTACAATTTGCAGCTATATAAGGCCACTAACACTAATCAAGGAAAAATTGATGGGGTTTGCCTCGTACTAGCAACCAAGGACATTAATATACCCTTGCATGCATGCAGAATTGAGAAGGTTGGTATGGATGCGCTGCATTAATCAAGCAATGAGGAGTGAGATGGTTAGCTTGTTGGGCGTTGGAGAAAAAAGTACACATTAATTGACACGTCAAACGAGGATTTCTATCGATCGATCCGGCGAAGGAAAACCCCGCCCTTTTTTAACACAATACGTACTAAAATCGAAGTCGCTCACCCTCGCAAACCAGATGTTATTACAAGTTCAAAATGAAAAGGAGGTACATTTACGCATGCTTGTCGCAGTCGCAACGCACCCTCACACAGTCGGTCTGGCACGCCGCAAACCCAACCAAGGGAACACACTCTCACTGACACGTGGTACCGCATGTGATCAAACCAAACTCAACCATCCAACCGCTGAGACCTAATTTTCGTTCATACACTATGTTTATCCAACTGCCTGTTGGGGAAGATCTGTGCGGCCCGTTCGGTGGTCTGTTGGGGAAGAAGAAGAGGTGAGGAAGAAGAAGGGTTAGGCGACGTAGGATCTTCATCCAACCGCCTGAAATGGTCGACTAACCCAAATGATGAAAGTCAGGCGAGTTGCATAAATATATGTTTTTACACAACAAAAGAACCCTAAAAACAATAACATAAAGAAAAACTATCACTGCTCACGGAACGAGATGGCCTCGTCGTCTTTGGCTGCCGGCGCGAACCAGCCGTAGCTGCCGACGCGCGTCTCCGCAACGTGGTTGTCCTTAGCTGATGACCCACAAGTATAGGGGACCAATCGTAGTCCTTTTGATAAGAGTGTCGAACCCAACGAGGAGCAGAAGGAAATGACAAGCGGTTTCAGCAAGGTAATTTCTGCAAGTACTGAAATTGTCGGTAACAGGTAGTTTGATAGCAAGATAAATTGTAATAAGTAACAAGTAACAAAAGTAACAACAAGTGTAGTAAGGTAGCCCAATCCTTTTTGTAGTAAAGGACAGGCTGGAATAGTCTCTAATAATAAGTAAAACGTTCTCGAGGACACAGGGAATTTCATCTAGTCACTCTCATCATGTTTGTTTGATTTGCATTCGCTACTTTCATAATTTGATATGTGGGTGGGCCGGTGCTTGGGTGCTATTCTTACTTGAACAAGCCTCCGACTTATGATTAACCATCTCGCAAGCATCCGCAACTACGAAAGAAGAATTAAGATAAAATCTAACCATAGCATTAAACATGTGGATCCAAATCAGCCCCTTACGGAATAGCGCATAAACTAGGGTTTAAGTTTCTGTCACTCTAGCAACCCATCATCTAATAACTACTCCACAATGCATTCCCTTGGTTCCAAAAATGGTGATGTGTCATGTAGTCGACTTTCACATAACACCACTAAGGGAATCACAACATACATATCATCAAAATATCGAACGAATATCAAATTCACATGATTACATGTAACATGACTTCTCCCGTGTCCTCATGAACAAAAGCAACTACTCACAAATCATATTCATGCTCAAGATCAGAGGAGTAATAAATATCATAATGGATCTGAACATATAATCTTCCACCAAATAAACCAACTAGCATCAACTACAAGATGTAATCAACACTACTAGTCACCCACAAGTACCAATCTGAGGTTTTGATACAAAGATTAAACACAAGAGATGAACTAGGGTTTTGAGATGAGATGGTGTTGTTGAAGATGTTGATGAAGATTGATCCTCCCAAGGTGAGAGGGTTGTTGGTTATGACGATAGCTTCGATTTCCCCCTCCCAGAGGGAAGTATCCCCAGCGGAATTGCTCCGCCGGAGAGCAAAAGTACTACTGCCCAAGTTCCGCCTCAAGACGGCGGCGCTATGTATTGAAAGTCCTCTCCTTATTTTTTCTAGGTCAAAATACCTTATGTATCAGAAGATGGGCACCGGAGGTGGGCCAGGGCCCCCACTACCCACAAGGGCGCCCGGGGGGGGGGGGGGGGGGGGGCAGGCGCGCCCTGCTGCCTAGTGGGCACCTGGGTGACCCCCTCCGGTATTTCTTTTCTCCAATATTTTTTATATATTCCAAAATAATTCTCCATAAAATTTTAGCTTATTTGGAGATGTGCAGAATAGGTATCTCTGACGTAGCTTTTTCAGGTTAAGAATTCCAGCGTCGGTATTCTCCCTCTTTGTGTAAACCTTGAATATTATGAGAGAAAAGGCATTATAATTACTCCACAAAGTGTTATATTGAATAAAAACACTATAAATAACAGTAAGAAAACATGGTGCAAAATGGACGTATCAACTCCCCCAAGCTTAGACCTCGCTTGTCCTCAAGCAAAAGCCGATATCGAGAATCATGTCCACATGTTTAGAGAGAGAGGTGTCGACAAAAATAAAAATATGGACATAGTAGCATCATTCTTATTATTATAATAGCAATAAATTTTATCATAAAACTTCTCAAGAGCAAGTAACAATTCATCACAACATTGAAGTATAAAGCATAAATTTTATTAAAGACCAACAAACTATGTTCTCAGTCAACTTTGCAATTGCAATTCATCATATTTTCAGGAAGGGTCTCATATCGGAGCCTTCTGGCAAGTCCACATACTCAACCATCATTTAATCTTCTATGATTGCTAATACTCACAACATATATATGGAGCAAAAAGTTTTAGCCAGACACATAGGAAGATAGGGGCTTATAGTTTTGCCTCCCAATTCATTCACCTCAAGGGTGATGTCAACAATAATAACTCATGATCATTCACATCCAACTGGATATATGTGCCTAGATCTTTCCCCACCACATGATGCTTGCAAAAGAGAAAAATAAAAAGGAGTAGAGGAGAACACTTTGACTCTTGCATAAAAAGTAAATACATAAAAGTAAAAGATAGGCCCTTCACAGAGATAAGCAGAGGTTGTCATGCACTTTTTGATTTTGGATGCACAAGCTCTTAATGCAAAAGAATGTCACGTTATATTGCCCCTTATGATAGCAACCTTTATTATGTAGTCTATCGCTTTCATTACTTTGCCATCACAAGTTCGTACAACACTTATTTTCCCTTACACTAAAAGATCATACACATTTAGAAGCAATTTTTATTGCCTTATGCACCGATGACAACTTACTTGAAGGATCTTATTCAATCCATATGTAGGTATGGTGGACTCTCAAAACATGAATTTGGGTTTAAGGTTTTTGGATGCACAAGTAGTATCTCTACTTAGTGCGGATTTTTGGCTAGCAAAGATATTGGGCAAACACCACATGTTGGAGGATCTATGACAATATAACTTCTATGTGATTATGAACAAACATAAATCATTACGTTGTCTTACTTGTCCAACGTCAACAATTTGGCATAAAATAGTTAATGGGGGCTCACAATCATAGAAGATGTCCAAGATAGTATATTTGCGTGGGGAATCTTCTCTTCCCTTATTACCTCTTTCATGAATTGCATCATTGACCAATGCTATGTTTGTCAACTCTCAACAAATTTTACCACTTATACTTTTCCTTATGTAATGTCATTACTTTCCATATGATCTTTTTTCATTATTTTCTTTATTTTGATTGAAACAAAAAAAAGGAAAGAAACAAAAAATCAAACTAATCTTTATTATATAACTCTCACTCGATTACATAGATAGGTAGATAACGGAACAAGCACTCGAAAAATAGATCATACTAAAATTTTATTCAACTAACTCACGAAATAACTAATGATCGAACTAAGAAAGGTAAAGATAATAAAAGTGATGGTGATATGATACTGGGGAATCTCCCCCAAGCTTGTCACAAGCCAAGGGGAGTGCCCATACCTGTGTGTTCAAGTCTCCTTCTTTGGTGATGGTGGTGGTGATAAGGTAATAGCATTCTTCTTCTCCAGCTTGCACTTGAGGATAAAAGTTTCCTCCCTCAGGTCATCATTTTCTTGCTCAAGCTTCAATATCTTTTTGCATAATGCCGCCTTGCTTTCCTGCAGAAAACGGGACGGGATAAATTGAACCTTAGATTTGCTTGATCCGTTCGGAAGGCTTGACTTCTTGAATTCCACGTTCATATCTCCAGGTTGAGGTAGTGGGACTTCATCTTCATCTGAGTTGTCGTCCTCTGTCTCCTTTGGATCATCTTCTGCTTCTTCCTCGTTGGTCCAACCATAATGGTCCACATCACCATTGATCTGTGGGTTCGTGATATAGTGGGAAACATAGCTCTCTCCATCTGAATCTTCTGACGACATATTTTCAGATCTGCCAGGAAAACAGCACGAAACAAGAACAGAGGATATTTCCGCGATGCGGTGCTCAATAAGTCTGGGGGTATATAAAGAATTTTTATCTTGGGAAACAAGTATATGATAGGAAAACGGAGTCGAGAAGGTGACCGAGGGGCCCACTACCCACCAGGGCATGCTAGGTGGGCCACGCGCACCCTGGTGCCTAGTGGGCACCTGGGATGCGTTCCCGGTTGTTTCGTATTTATTTATTTTTCTAATATTCCAAAACTGACAGAAAATATTTTTGCGGAATTTTTGGAGTCGGTTTACTTACTGTATCACATACGTCTTCCTTTTTAGGGTTCTGGAGTGTTCTGGAAGGTCTCTTTTTATGTATTCCTCTGGTGTCATGGTTTGGATAATATTGGTTTCAACATTAATAGGTGTACCTGAAATATAGTGCTTAATTCTTTGCCCATTGACCACCTTCGGATTAGTTCCTTCAGCATTATTGATTTTAATATCTCCAGAGCGATAAACTTCTTCAATGATATATGGTCCTTCCCACTTGGAGAGAACTTTTCCTACAAAAAATCTAAAACGAGAATTGTAAAATAGAACATATTCACCAACTTTGAATTCCTGCTTTTGGATTCTTTTGGCATGCCATCTTTAAACTTTTTCTATGAATAATTTGGCATTAGCTTGGTTCTCCATTTATCTAATTAGCTAATATCAAATAACCTCTTTTCACCGGCAACTTAAAAATCACAATTGAGTTCTTTAATTGCCCAATATTCTTTATGTTCTAACTCAAGAGGCAAGCGACATGATTTTCCATAAACCATTTTGTATGGAGACATACCCATAGGATTATATAAGCAGTTCTATAAGCCCATAGTGCATCATTGATGTCTACTACACAACTTGTTCTTGTAGACTTGTGTTGGGCCTCCAAGCGCAGAGTTTTGTAGGACAGTAGCAATTTTCCCTCAAGTGGATGACCTAAGGTTTATCAATCCGTGGGAGGTGTAGGATGAAGATGGTCTCTCTCGAACAACCCTGCAACCAAATAATACAAAGTCTCTTGTGTCCCCAACACACCCAATACAATGGCAAATTGTATAGGTGCACTAGTTCGGCGAAGAGATGGTAATAAATGCCTAGATCTTTCCTCACCACATGATGCTTGCCAAAAGAGAAAACTAAAAAGGAATAGAGAGAAAAACTTTGACTCTTGCATGAAAGTAAATACATAAAAGTAAAAGGTAGGCCCTTCGCAGAGGGAAGTAGAGGTTGCCATGCGCTTTTTGTTTGTATGCTCAATCCCTTAGTGCAAAAGAACGTCATGTTATATTGCCCCTTATGATAGCAACCTTTATTATGCAGTCTGTCACTTTTATTCTTTGGCATCACATGTTCGTACAACGCTCAATTTTCTCTTCACTACTAGGAAAAGGGCTATAGCTAATTTGGACATTAATGGCGCACCACATATGTGGTGCGCCACTGCTATATAGCAGTGGCGCAACATGTGTAGGTGCGCCATTAGTGTCCATATCACTAATGGCGCACCACACCCACGGTGCGCCACTACTAACAATTTTTTTTTCCAAAACTAGTAATGGCGCACCAGGGCATAGTGCGCCATTACTAGTTTTAACTAGTAATGGCGCACCACACACTCAGTGCGCCACTACTAACAATTTTTTTTTTACTTTTTTTTTCAAAACTAGTAATGGCGCACCAGGGGAAAGTGCGCCATTACTAGTTTTAACTAGTAATGGGGCACCACACCCACGCTGCGCCACTACTAACAAAATTATTTTTTATTTATTTTTCAAAACTAGTAATGGCGCACCAGGGGAAAGTGCGCCATTACTAGTTTTAACTAGTAATGGCGCACCACACCCACAGTGCGCCACTACTAACTTTCTGAGGTGGCCAAAAAATTCACCAAATGGACCCCCCCCCCCCCCCCCGTGGACCGCCTTTTCAGTTTCAAAAAAAATAAAAGAAAATGATAGAAATGTCAAAAAAATAAAAGAAAATAAGATTCCCATGTGATATGTGGTCTAGTTGTTAGCAAAATTTACAAACATGAATTTTCGACTTTTTTGCAAAATCTCTCGAGAATTTGTAAAATGGACATAACTTTTGCATACGAACTCCGATGAAAAAGTTTTTTATATGAAAAATCATCTACTCGAAAAGTTATATCCGAATTCAACTGGGGGTAACCCCGTTGAAGATTTTTAGAATCCCCAAAAACCTAACAGAATAAAAGATACTGGGCTTTTAAGATCTAGAGGGGGGGAAAATGGAAAAAATTGCAAACTTAGTAATGGCGCACCATTTGCTAGGTGCGCCACTAGTAACAGAAAAAAAATTGGTTTCGAATTTTTTTTTGAAAAAAATGTTCAAAATATGATACGTAATATGACCGGGAAGTTTGAAATATTTTTTCAAAATTTCATCACACTCTTAACATGAACAAAGTCCTAGACATCAACAAGGTTTAATAGGATTGATATGATAGATATATCAACAAGTGCCTGTTAAGTGAGCTAGTGCTGGGGTTGGATAGAACTGAGAAGTTAAGCGTGCTTAGGCTGGAGTAGTGTGATGATGGGTGACCTTCCGGGAAGTTTGACCACGGAGTGCGATTTGACTTGAGATTAAGCATATTGACCCGAGATTAAGAAAAAACGAAAAAAAAACATTCTGAAAAAAAATTTGAAAAAAAAAAATTCTGAATTTTTTTTTGGAAAAAAATTGTTAGTAATGGCGCACTTCTATGTGGTGCGCCATTACTAAGTCAGATAGTAATGGCGCACTTCTAGGCATAGTAATGGCGCACTATGTGGTGCGTCACTATTATCTGGGATACTAATGGCGCACCAAATGTGCGCCATTAGTATTTGTTACTAGTGGCGTGATGATAGTGGCGCACCTATAGTGAGCCATTAATGGCCAAAACAGGTGCGCCACTAATTAGCCTTTTCCTAGTAGTGCTTACACTAAATGATCTAACACTTTTAGAAGCAATTTTTATTGCCTTATTGCACCGATGACAACTTACTTGAAGGATCTTACTCAATCCTTAGGTAGGTATGGTGGACTCTTGAAAATAAGATTTGGGTTTAAGGGTTTTTGGATGCACAAGTAGTATCTCTACTTGGTGCGGAATTTTTGGCTAGCAAAGATGGGGGGCATGCACCACATGTTGAAGGATCTTTGACAATATAACTTCTATGTCAATATGAACAAACATAAATCATTACGTTGTCTTCCTTGACCAACGTCAACAATTTTGGCATATAATATTTTGATGGGGGCTCACAATCACAAAATATTTCCAAGATAGTGTATTTGCATGTGAAAGTTCTCTTCCTTATAGTAATCATTCATGAATTGCTTGTATGACCAATATTGTGATTCTCAAGCTTCAAAAGATTTCACTTTATAAACCCAATGTGAAGCTACCACTAGGCATGATATGAACATATAATTTAAACTTCATGATATTCAATTCATTCAACAATTTACTCATAGGATATAAGTGAAGCACAAGAGTGAATGACAAACTACTCCAAAAAGATATAAGTGAAGATCAAGCGAGTAGTTAAGTAAAGGGGTAGCTAATTGAGGACTCTCTCTTATTTAAAAACTTTCAGATCTCAGTATTTTATTAAAACAGCAAGTAAAACAAAACAAAATGACATTCCAAGAATAGCACAACTCAAGTGAAGAAGCAAAAACTTAGGCTCAACCGATACTAACCGATAATTGTTGATGAAGAAAGGTGGGATGCCTACGGGGGCATCCCCAAGCTTAGATGCTTGAGACTTCTTGAAATATTATCTTGGGGTGCCTTGGGCATCCCCAAGATGGAGCTTTTGCATCTCCTTAATTCCTTTTATATCACGGTTTCCCTAAATCTTAAAAACTTCATACACACAAAACTCAACAAGAACTCGTGAGATAAGTTAGTATAAACCAATGCAAAGACCTTATCATTCCCTACTGTAGCAAATCACAAAAATTATTATTCAAAATTGCATACTAAATTCCTCTGCATATTTAATACTCCTATCCTCAAATATAATCATTAAACAAGCAAACATATGCAAACAAAGCAAACATAACAGCAATCTGCCAAAACAGTACAGTCTGTAAAGAATGCAAGAGTATCAATACTTCTTTAACTCCAAAAATTATGAAAATTTACCACACTGTAGAAAATTTATCATAGATTATTGTGCAAAAAGTTTCAACATTTAATCACATTCTAAATTTTCTGGAGAATTATTGCAACAGTGATAAACTTTCTGTCTTGAAACAGCAACTCATATATTTGCAAAATAAGCATGGTGATGGCTATCCTTGCCACTTTTATTGAAATAAAAGATGCAAAACATTATTATAACTAACAGCAAGAAAATCCTAATAAAATAAAATGACTCTCCAAGCAAAACTCATATCATGTGACGAATGAAAATATAGCTCCAAGTGAGGTTACCGATAATGTGGAAGACGAAAGAGGGGATGCCTTCCGGGGCATCCCCAAGCTTAGTTGCTTGGATCTTCCCTGAATATTTCCTTGGGGGTGCCTTGGGCATCCCCAAACTTAGGGTCTTGTCACTCCTTATTCTCCTCATATCGATATCTCACCCAAAACTTGAAAACTTCAATCACACAAGACTTAACGGAACTTCGTGAGATAGGTTAGTATGATAAAGAGCAAACCATTTCACTTTGGTACTGTCAAAGACAAGATTCATAATTGTTTCCATACAATTACTACTGTAGCATATCATTTCCACAATTTATATTAAACAATATAAGCCATAGAAACTAGAAAACAAGCAAACTATGCATTGAAAACAGAATCTGTCAAAAACAGAACAGTCTGTAATAATCTGTACTCCAACCATACTTCTGCTCCTCCAAAAATTCTGAAAAATTAGGAAAACGTAGAGAATTTGTATGTCTATCACCTGTAAAAAATTCAGAATTTTTAGACGCTCCAGTGAATTTAAACAATTCTGTTACTGGGCACAAAAGTTTCTGTTTTTGCACAGAATCAAGTCAACTATCATCCACACTATCCCAAAGGCTTTACTTGGTACTTTATTGAAACAAAAGCTATAAAACATGATTACTACAATAGCCTAATCATGTGAACACACAAAAACAGTAGGTATAAATATTGGGTTGTCTCCCATCAAGCGCTTTTCTTTAATGCCTTTTAGCTAGGCATGATGATTTCAATGATGCTCGCATAAAAGATAAGAATTGAAAACATAAAGTGAGCATCATGAAGCATATTACTAGCACATTTAAGTCTAACCCACTTCCTATTCATAGGGATTTTGTGAGCAAACAACTTATGGGAACAAGAATCAACTAGCATAGGAAGGCAAAACAAGCAAAACTTCAAGATTTTCAACACATATGGAGGAAACTTGATATTATTGCAATATGTAAAAGCATATGTTCCCCTCTCATAATAATTTTCAGTAGCATCATGAATGAATTCAACAATATAGCCATCACATAAAGCATCCTTTTCATGATCCATAAGCATAGAAATTTTACTACTCTCCACATAAGCAAATTTATTCTCATGAATAGTATTGGGAGCAAACTCAACAAAATAACTATCATGGGATTTAAAATTAAAATCATGATGACAAGTTTCATGGTTATCATTCTTCTTTATAGCATACATGTCATCACCATAATCATCATAGATAGCAACTTTGTTTTCATAATCAATTGAAACCTCTTCCAAAATAGTGGGTTCATCACTAAATAAAGTCATGACCTCTCCAAATCCACTTTCATAATTATCACAATAAGATTCAACACCCTCCAAAATAGTGGGATCATTAGTACCTAGAGTTGACACTCTTCCAAACCCACTTTCATCAATATAATCATCATAAATAAGAGGCATGCTACCATTATAACAAATTTTCACATCAAAAATTGGGGGACTAAAAATATCATCTTCATCAAACATAGCATCCCCAAGCTTGTAGCTTTGCATATCATTAGCATCATGGATATTCAAAGAATTCATACCAACAACATTGCAATCATGCTCATCATTCAAAGATTTTTTGTCAAACATTTTATAGAATTCTTCTTCTATCAATTGAGCACAATTTTCATTTCCATCATTTTCACGAAAGACATTATAAAGATGAACAATGTGATGCAACCTTAATTCCATTTTTTTTGTAGTTTTCTTTTACGAACCAAACTAGTGATAAAACAAGAAACTAAAAGATTCAGTTGCAAGATCTAAAGATATACCTTCATGCCCTCACCTCCCAGGCAACGGCGCCAGAAAAGAGCTTGATGTCTACTACGCAACTTGTTCTTGTAGACTTGTGTTGGGCCTCCAAGCGTAGAGTTTTGTAGGACAGTAGCAATTTTCCCTCAAGTGGATGACCTAAGGTTTATCAATCCATGGGAGGTGTAGGATGAAGATGGTCTCTCTTGAACAACCCTGCAACCAAATAATACAAAGTCTCTTGTGTCCCCAACACACCCAATACAATGGCAAATTGTATAGGTGCACTAGTTCGGCGAAGAGATGGTAATAAAAGTGTAGTATGGATAGTAGAAATATATTTTTACAATATGAATAAATAAAAAAGCAAGGTAGCAAGTGACAAAAGTGAGCACAAACGGTATTGCAATGCTTGAAAACAACGCCTAGGGTCCTTACTTTCGCTAGTGCAATCTCTCAACAATGCTAATATAATTGGATCATATAACCATCCCTCAACGTGCGATGAAGAATCACTCCAAAGTTCCTATCTAGCGGAGAACATAAGAATAAATTGTTTGTAGTGTACGAAACCACCACAAAGCTATTCTTTCCAATCGATCTATCCAAGAGTTCGTACTAAAATAACACCAAAGCAAATTCAGATTCGTAATGCTCAATCCAACACAAAGAACCTCAAAGAGTGCCCCAAGATTTCTACTGGAGAAACAAAGACAAGAACGTGCATCAACCCTTATGCATAGATTACCCCAATGTCACCTCGGGAATCCGCGAGTTGAGTGCCAAAACATATATCAAGTGAATCAATATAATACCCCATTGTCACCACGGGTATTCGTATGCAAGACATATATCAAGTGCTCTCAAATCCATAAAAGTATTCAATCCGATAAAACGAAATCTCAAAGGGAAAACTCAATTCATCACAACAAGATAGAGAGGGGAAAACACCATATGATCCGACTATATTAACAAAGCCCGCGATACATAAAGATTGTGCATCTCAAGAACACGAGAGAGAGAGATTAAGCACATAGCTACTGGTACAAACCCTCAACCCCGAGGGTGGCCTACTCCCTCCTCATCGTGGTGGTCACCGGGATGATGAAGATGGCCACCGATGATGATCTCCCCCTCCGGCAGGGTGTCGGAATGGGGTCTAGATTGGATCTCGTGGATACAGAGGCCTTGCGGCGGCGGAACATCTAATCTAGGTTCTCCCCCGAGGGTTTTTGGAATATTTGATGATTTATAAGGCGAAGAGGGGGTGCGGGAGGCCACCGAGGTGGGCACAACCCACCTGGGCGCGCCTGGGCCCCCAGGCGCGCCCTGGTGGGTTGTGCCCCCCTCGGGGCACCCCCTAGGTGCTGCTCTGGCCCATTGGATGTCTTCTGGTCCATAAAAAATCCACAAAAAGTTTCGCGGTGTTTGCACTCCGTTTGATATTGATTTTCGGCGATGTAAAAAACAAGCAAAAACAACAACTGGCACTGGGCACTGGGTCAATAGGTTAGTCCCAAAAAAATGATATAAAGTTGCTATAAAATGATTGTAAAACATCCAAGAATGATAATATAACAGCATGAATACTTCATAAATTATAGATACGTTGGAGACGTATCAATCGTCAAGTTTCTTTGACCAATTCTTTCGAGACCTATTGACAGTCTTTTGCAATATTAATTTGATTTCCCTATTACTAAGTTCAACTTGTCCACTAGATTGAGGGTGATAAGAGGACGCAATTCTATGGTTGACATTATATTTAGCAAGTAATTTACGGAAAGCACCATGGATAAAATGTGAACCACCATCAGTCAATAAATATCTAGGGACTCCAAACCTCGGGAAAATAACTTCTTTCAACATTTTAGTGGAGGTGTTGTGATCAGCACTGGTAGTTGGAATAGCTTCTCCCACTTAGTGACATAACCAACAACAACCAAAATATGAGTATACCCATTAGAGGAAGAAAAAGGTCCCATATAATAAAAGCCCCAAACATCAAATGGTTCAATAACAAGTGAATAATTCATAGGAATTTCCTGACGTTTACTAATATTACCAATTCTTTGACATTCATCACATGATGAAACAAATTTACGAGCATCTTTGAAAAGACTAAGCCAATAGAAACCAGATTTTAATACCTTGTGTGAAGTTCTATCGCTCGCATGATGCCCTCCTGTGGGGACCCCGAATCATAAGTCGTGATCACCGAATGCACGTGTATAGTGATCCCAGAGATCAATGCTCACTCAACACACAGAATCCGAATAAGAAGAGTCTTACATCCATACATACCATCTTACACAAATGATGACCATTATGGTCAAGTCTTACATAGATAGGGCAATGTAGGCCAAACATCAAACACAAACTTGCAGTAGAAATCATGAACGATAACGGAGGCCCATGCCATCTGCCTTAAACCAACAGGCATTCTGGCTGGGAAGTGTCCTAGCTCGCATGTTCATCACCAAGGTACTTTTTATTATATCATGTTCTTTCATACCTGGTTAATAAAATAACCAGTGGCAAGCCAATGAGTGCTTTGAATGTACTCGCCAGCAACCCATGTTTTGGAACAAGGCACAACAATGCATGATATAGCACTAAGTAGATAATTTTGCAGAAAGCTAGTTTTGAGTGCAAAGAGATGCCCTAACAACTTGTGAGGCATGCATCATAAGAATTCAGATACCCATGTGAACAGGTTATAGATATCAGCATAAACAGAGTTTGGATCAACTCCAGCTTAATCAACATGTCAGGTCATTCGACTCGACTCAAGTAGTTCTCTCCCACACACATACACACACCAGGTTTTTGTAAACAATGGACGTAGCCCAAGAGCGGTCATCCAACTGTCCTTGACTATGGACATGACTATTCGAATAGTTTTACACTATGCAGAGGTTGCACACTTTACCCACCAGACTCAGGGAACATTCGTGTCAATCCACGGCTCACTGCACATCAAGTACTTGAGGTAGGCACCTGAACATTATCTTTCCCTTGACAATACCATCAAAGAGTCCACTCGTTGGCCCACGTCTTCATGATGTACACCACATGAGACTCGCTCAAGGTCATACCATCCAAAAGGGGGCACAACGGTGTGCCCGGTGTCTGTAAAAATAGCCATAGTCGCCCTATGAGGCATGACCCCATATCGAGAGAGTAACTCATACTCTCCCGCCACTAGTAATGCGGGCTCTCTGCTATCATCGACCAAAGTAATCAACAAAGCCCCGTCCCATAAGGGGTATTGTGGTTGTACATGTAAGCTTGGAGTAACGGCCGCAACTTAAACCAATCCGTTTTTCAAAACACACACTCACTTGCCTCGGTACACCACTTCTTTATCAAATGGTTACCTAGCTCAACATCTCCCTCGGGCATTAGTGGCACCCGACGGGGTTTTTGAAAAGTCTTTGAAAACACTTTTGTCTCCATCACCATGCATGTACCCGTCCCATTTGCGTAGCAACTATTTTAGCATCCTATCTACTCCCACCCGCATAACCCTCATAGGATGGTAGGGTGATGCACAATGCAAGTATCAACAAGGAAGTAACAGAGGCAACCCACCAAAGTGGTTACCATCTCATCATGATTCCGATGCGACAATAATAAAGTGCTATATGACATGCATAAAAAGGGTTTCATGGACATAGTCAAGGGGCTGCTTGCCTGGCTCAACAAAGTCCTTGGGGTCTTCAAATGTCTCTAGTCCAACTCCTTCTTCAACTTCGTAATCTAACATCGCAAAATAAGGGGCACACAATAAGACAATAGCACAAATAGGAAAACAAAAACACTCAGAAAAATGTCAACACATTTTTTTTAAATACAAGGGTGAAAACTTAGAGTGCAAAAATTCTTAGTTGTGGATTTGAAGCTACAGAATCAGAGATATGGATTTTCAAAGGTGGATTAAATGTTCAAATTTGAATTTAAATTTGTACAGTATAGAAAGGTGTGATTGATATGTATGAGTGTTACACCATTAAATAAGTGGGATTTTTAGAAGAATTTAGCAGTTGGCATTATTGCATTTGGATAAATATTTTATCATGTGGAATATTTGGAAGTTTATGAATATTAGAAAAAAACAGCACTGCTGCTGTGGGCCGAAATTGGCGAGCCGAGCCGCCCTAGAGACAAAAGAGGCTCAGGCGAGCCAGCGCGCGCGCGCCAGATTTAAACCTGACGGGCGGGGGCCGGCTGCTAGTGGGAGAGAGATGGGGAGAGAGAGGTGAGGATGACAGGCTGGCCTCGCCAGTCATCACTAACCTCACGACAAAGGGTTCGGCGTGCTCACCGATGGCGATGTAGGGCATGGCAGGTGGATAGGTTGGCACCGTTGGACACAGGAGGAAGTCGCCGTTCTAGGGGTGGTGGAGATGGTCGCTGGGGAGGCGTGGCTCACCGGAGATGAGAAGACAGGGCGGCGGTGCTTCGGGAGGGCTTCCTCCGGTCACGTCCGGCTGCATTCGATATAGAAAAGAGAGGGGAAGAGGTCAGTAGGATCACGCGGTTTCAGATCAAGAGAGAGTGGACGCGGAGGAGGCATGTACCTCTGGATCGACGGTGACCCGAGGCGGCGGAGCTCGAGCTCGATCTCGAGTTCGGGCCCTCTTGGAGACGAGAGGGCGGTGCAGGTGGTCAATAGGGAGTGGGAGAGGGCGAGTGGTAGAGAGGTAGATGTCCGAGGTGGCCTTAAATAGCCGTTTTGTGGTTCAACATGGACCCGTGCGCGGGCGAGGATGCAGTCGAGGCTAGAGGCCACGAGAGCCCTCAGGAATGTGTCTGGGGCGTTTGTGGAGGTGGTCTATGACCAGGGGGAGGAAGAGAGAGAGAGAGAGAGAGCGGGGGAGTGCCAGGGGCGTCGCGCATGTGATCTTGCTCATTGGAGCACTCGAGCGGTCGGCGCGCATATGGTAGGAGGCAGCAGGAGGGAGAAGGGGAAGGCGGTCAGAGGCGTGGTGTGCTACGGTCGTCGAGGAGCGTCGCTAGGCGGGCGAGGGACAGCCACGTCGGTCGGGTGGCTCGGGCAGAGGGCGGCTACAGTGCAAGGGCGCACTATAGCGCGCTCCAGAGCACGCATGTGGCTGGCATTGGCATATTTTAGGCGTTCAGGGCGTGGCCTCTAGTATCTACAGGGCCAAGGGAGGAGTTAACAGAGGGGAGGCAGCCTTGGATGCTCAAGTTGGCCTCTGGAGTGAGGAGGGGGTGAGAGGGAGAAGAAATAGTGCTGACCAGGTGTGAAAATTAGGGTTTCACCCCTCAATCATTGAGTTGTGGATGAGTGGGTGCTACTGGAGATAGATGAGCGTTAGGAAATGCCCTGTTAAAAAGTTGAGATAAAGGAGAATAGTAGAAATGGTCCAAATGATGATTTTGGCAAAATGACAGATGGTGTTTAATGTACGTTTGGGTAGGTAAAAAGATTCTCCTTGCAATGAGATTTAACAAGATCAAATTGTAGACAAAAATAAGGTTGACCACCAAGTTTGAGCTTATTTAGAGAAAGTTGGCAACGTAACTTTGGCAAACACTAGAAATCAACAGAAATGGGTTTTCCTAGATCTAACTATGCAAATATATTCTCCTTGATGCACCACTTGGTGTAGTGTCATAATTTGGGGATTAGAGCATGTCCACAAAATTTTAGATCAAAAGGAAGCAGCTGGCAATGAAGAGTTGCTCAAATTTGAATCTGGATAGGAATGGTTTTGGGCCACTTTTTTGAACCAAGACTAATTTTATTGGTTTAAGTGCATCTAGTGCCCCTTAGTGATTTTGGTGTATTGAAGACTTATAGGTTAAGGGACTAATGTGTTTGTGGGTGTACACATGTTCTATAAGTCTATGAGGAGTTTGATATTTACGATGAAAGTCGACCCCTAGAAATGAATATCTTCATTTGAAGACTTCGAAAATGAGGAAATTGGTGTGACCTTGAAGACTTTGATATTGATGCGAGGATTATGAAGCATGAAGACTTTTGTTTTCATAGTTTTGTTTTCTCTTTATTGATTCATAGGAAACACCGTAGTGTTAAAGGGGGTCGAGGTAAAACTAAGGAAAAGTTTCCAAGTGATGCTCATCTCATAGCCTACACATACCCAATCCTTTCGAGTGAAGCCATTGGAAATCTCATACAGTTCAGTCATTTTCTTCAGTGACAGAGACGAAGATCTTCTGTTCTCTGAGGAATTTGTTCTGACTGAGGAGTTAGAATTTTGCCAGTGCGGATTGCCTACAAGTGAGGAACATGATAGCCTTGAGGAATTTGAGAGCTCAAATTTTCGACCGTTGCTGTGCTACGCGCCAGCTGTCCCAAATATCTTATCCACCTAACGGTCATATCATTGAAGGGCATTTATGTCTTATCATGTCGGGTTGCTCCCAGGCTATAAATAGCCGCCCCTTACAACCACTAGTTGGTTGGCTGCTCCGTGAGAAACTGACACTTGTCATTTAGAGCATCCCATCTGGTGACACACGAACACGTCACGTGTACCCTCGATGCCGGGGGTGATGCACCATAGCTCACTTCGAAGGAGACCCGACCGACAGCGCGATACGCAAGACAGTCGACGGGCGCTTTTGCAGACCCGAAACCCCGCACACCCGGGAGGTACCCCGTCAGGGGGTGCGGAGGCTATGGGCTGCCCTATGTTGATTCGCTCGCCCCTAGAGCCTTGGGATTCGCAGCTCTCAAACACGAAGAACAGTGAAGAATGAGAGAGAAAAATGGTGGAGAGATAAAAGGTAGATGAAAAAGTAGTATATTGATATGTCGATTGTGTGTTGTTCAATCGGCCGTCACGCCCAACATATATAAGAGGCGGCTGGACTTCCCGTACAAGTAAAGTATTCATCTAGGCTTCCCTTACAAGAATATTACATCAATTCATGTCCTAAAAAGTCCTAGTTCCAGTCCAACTCGGATTTGGCTCGGATCTGTCCCATACTTCTGTCCTGCTTTTGCGTGGGCTATAGAAATCGCATACTAACTCGGATGGAGTTGAATTCAACATCAAACTTTTCCATCTCGTCGATCTGCATAATACCTCGCATGCCACTTCTCCTTTTAAGGTCGTCTTTATGACTTTTAGGGCCCATCTCCAACTTCTGGTTGGATCATCACTAAATCCGGCAAGCCTTCCAAATCAGCAAGCACTTAAGACCGGCAAGCATTCAGAACCGGCAAGCACTCAAGACCAGCGAGCATTCATGACCGGCAAGTCTTTTACTCGGACCCGGCAAGCCTCTCGCCGGCAAACTCTTCTTTCAGACCCGGCAAGCCTCAAGATCGGCAAGCATTCATAACCGGCAAGCCTTTTACCCAGACCCGGCAAGCCTCTCATCGGCAAGAACGGCAAGCACTTAAGACCGGCAAGCATTCAGAACCGGCAAGCCTTTTACTCGGACCCGGCAAGCCTCTCGCCGGCAAGCTTGTTGCTGGCAAGTTCATTCATAACCAGCAAGCACTTAAGACCGGCAAGCATTCAGAACCGGCAAGCACTTAAGACCGACAAGCATTCAGAACCGGCAAGTCTTTTACTCGGACCCGGCAAGCCTCTCGCCGGCAAGCTTCTTGCTGGCAAGTTCATTCATAACCAGCAAGCACTTAAGACTGACAAGCATTCAGAACCGGCAAGCCTTTTACTCGGACCCGGCAAGCCTCTCACCGGCAACCTTCTTGCTGGCAAGTTCTTCTTTCAGATTTAGCAAGACTCCCATGGCCGACAAGCTTTATTCAGCCGGCAAAAGCCGAATAACTTACGTGACTCATCAGACACCATCCAGGTAAGTGTCTGGTCCCTCGCATCATCTTTTTATTCAGGACCAGTCCGCAAAGTGTTTGCCTTTGACTTTTGCATACAAACTCGAAGGTCCTTTTCCATTTCAGGTCATCTTAATTAAGTTTTTGACCATGCAAAAATCCAGTGTCAACACATGCCCCCCTGTTTTTCGGCAAAACTTGTATGCCGAAAAATAATTTGTACCTTGTTTTTTCTAAGGACGATGTCAACACTCCATCGGCCATTTATTTTTCTCAGGGCGATAATTATGTATCGACCATGTTTGTGCTAAGGGCGATAACCGTATATCGGCCATTGCCTACTTAGGCTTCTTGCCACACACTCGGGTGGTATTTCTTCAAGTACTTGCCATTGAGAGCTCGAGGTAACAATGTCCCTTGTAAGGATTCCACCAAATAAGAGTTTCCGGGAACTACTCTTGTAATCCTAAAAGGACCTTCCCAACTCAGAGACCACTTCCCGAATTTTCTATCTCTTGAACCAATCGGTAGAATCACTTTCTAGACGAGATCACCAACTTGAAAATTCTTCAACTTGACTTTCTTATTGTAAGCTCTTGCCACCCTCAACTTGTCTCTCTCTATGGCCTTCAAAGCAGCCAAACGTTTATCGGCGACCTCATGAATATTGTCCATCATCAAGTTATAAAAGTCTATTGCCGATAAATCATTTTGTTTGGCTATTCTCAAAGCATTCAAATTTACTTCCACCGGTAAAACAGCCTCCTGATGATATACTAGCTCATATGGAGTCACCTTCGTAGCACCATGCCTTGAGATCCTATGTGCCCACAAAGCTTCAGACAACAACTCATGCCATCTCCTCAGATTATCCTCAATCTTCTTCTTGATAAGCTTGATTAAAATTTTATTGCTGTACTCAGCTTGTCCATTAGCTTGGGCATAATACGGAGAGGAATTGAGCAACTTTATGTTATAAGATTCGGCAAATTCTCTGACTTGATGTGACATGAAAGATGAACCTTGATCTATAGTTAACATTGGAGGAATGCCGAATCTATGAATAATGTGCTCAGTTACGAATTGAATTAGCTCTGTATGTGTCATGTTCTTGAGAGGTACTGTTTCAGACCATTTAGTGAAATAATCGGTTGCCACCAATACGAACCGATGCCCCTTTGAGGAAGATGGATGAATTTCTCCAATAAAGTCTAAACCCCATCCTCTGAAAGGCCACGGCTTGATAATAGGATGTAACATAGCAGCAGGAGCCAACTGAATATCACCAAATTTTTGACAAGCTTCACACCCTTTGTAGTATCTGAAGCAATCATTAATCATTGTCGGCCAATAAACTTGGGAGCCGACTGGTGAGTGCCACAGCTGCCTTCATGTCCTTCTCCCATAGCAACTCTTGCTTGGTCCTCATCCAAGCACTTTAAAAGAACATCATCAACTGTTCGGCAATAAAGGTCATCATCCCTCATCGTGTATTTAAAAGCCATACGCCGAACAGCCCTGTCCACCCTTTCACTCAGATTGCGCAAGTAATCAATAATGGGCTTCCTCCAGTCGGGATTTCCACCTGCACTAGATTGCTCATTAGTGGCCGAAGCAGTGAGCCCTGGTCTGGCCTCTCCTACATTGGCAAGACAAGACATCGGCTTTTGAGAAATATGAAACATATCATGATCAACATGATAGCCGGATGCTTGTTGTGCCAACTCATTTGCTCTCCAATTGTCATGCCTAGATATATGAGCAATGCTAAAATGGTCCAAAGTAGAGATTATATCTAGACATTTATCAAGATAAACATTAAGTGATTCATCCAAACACTGAAAGACTTTGGATATTTGCTGCACCACTAGTAACGAATCACCGTAAGCATCAATACGTGTAACACCTATAGCAAGTAACATCTCTAGGCCGAATAATAATGCTTCATATTCGGCTTGATTGTTTGTGCAAAAATATTCTAAGCGGCATGAGGCTTCAAAAACAGCACCATGAGGAGATATATAAACAATACCAACACCTTGACCAATGCTACAAACTGAACCATCAAAATATAATCTCCAAGGTACTAATGAAACAAAGTTTATATCAACATCATGCTTGTCATTAATCCGATGCTCAACAATAAAATTAGCAACGATTTGGCCTTTCATGGATTTTAGAGATTCATAAGCCAAATCATATTCAATCAAAGCATAAGCCCACTTGCCAATTCTACCACTAAGAATTGGCCTATGCAACATGTATTTAATGACATCGGTTTGACAAGCTACTATGCAAGCACTCGGCACTGAATAATGTCTCAATTTTGTGCAAGCATAATATAAGCATAAACATAGTTTTTCAATAAATGTGTACCTCATCTCGGCATCCAATAATCTCCTGCTCAGACATGTAATAGCATGCTCTTTTCCTTCAGTTTCTTGAGTCAAAACAGCACCAATAACACCTTCCTCTGCTGGAATGTAAAGCTTAAAGGGCTCCCTATGCTTGGGTGCTCTCATCACCAGAGGAGTGCACAAATAATTCTTGATCATGTCAAATGCTTCTTGCTGTTTTGCCCCCCAAGTAAAATTAACATCATTCTTTAACCAAAGGATAGGAGTAAACGCATCAACTTTCCCTGACAGATTAGCTATGAACCTTCTCAAATAATTGACCTTGCCAAGGAACTTTTGCATATCTCTCTTGCATGTTGGGGCCTCCACTTTCTGTATGGCCTCTATCTTTTTGGGATCAATCTCTATGCCATCTTCATGAATAATGAAACCCAAAAACTTGCCAGCCGACACGCCGAATGCACACTTCAAAGGATTCATCTTGAGTCCATACTTTTTCATTCTTTCAAAAGCTAAACATAAATCGGCCAAGTGAGATTCAAAAGCGTCCGATTTGACAACAATATCATCAATGTAGACTTCAAGTATGATGCCGAGTAAATCATGAAAAATCAAATTCATAGCTCTTTGATATGTGGCTCCAGCATTTTTTAATCCGAATGTCATCACTGTCCATTCGTATAAACCAAGGAAACCAGGGCATTGGAAAGCCATTTTGGACATGTCCTCTTCGGCCATAAAAATTTGGTTATACCCCGCATTACCATCAAAAAAGCTAATTACTTTATGTCCAGAAGCATCATTAATAAGCATATCGGCTATTGGCATGGGATACTCATCTTTAGGTGTAGCCCTATTCAAATCTCTGAAATCAATGCACACCCTCAACTTGCCGGATCCTTTCTTCTCCACTGGGACAATGTTAGAAATCCACTCGGCATACCTGCAAGGTCTAATAAAATTAGCTTTAAGTAGACGACCGATCTCTTCCTTGATCCGATCATATGTTTTTGGATTAAACTTTCTGGCCGATTGCTTGTATGGTCTAAAACCGGCCTTTATAGGTAACCGATGCTCCACTAGCTCTCGGCTTAAACCTGGCATCTCATGATATTCCCATGCAAAGCAACAAACATATTCTTTCAATAGCTCGATCAACTTAGCTTTATGATCGGCTCTTAAATTTTTGTTTACAAATGTCGGCCTAGGAATTGAACCATCCCCTATGTCTATCTCCTCTAATGGATCGGCCGACGTAAAACCTTGTCCTAATTTATCCATATCATGTAACTCTTCTATGGACTCATACATATCGTTCTCATTGGACAGATATTCTACAAGACGCTTTTGTAACCACTCTAAGTTAGGATCCATTTAAATGCATCATACCTTGGAGCCGATTATCACCAACCGGCTTTAAAGAAACGGGCATGAAACCACTTCTTGTGGCACTAAGAAAATCAAATTCTGATAAGTCGTGCCCCGTCAAGCAAGTAACATTAGGACGTTGCCAATCCACCGATGCATCGGCCAAAGCAACACAAGCCGAATTATCCGCATGAATGACCTCCACTTTATCATCAACCCATTGAATCAAAAATTGGTGCATAGTAGACGGCACACATTGGTTTGCATGAACCCAATCGCAGCCTAATATCACATTGTAGTTACCTTCCACCTCGGCGACAAAGAATGCGGTAGCCAAAGTTTTGCTTCCCACCGTAAGCTCCACATACATTACACCTTTGGCTTCAGTGTTCTCTTTGCCTTCAAATCCATTAAGCACCATGTTGGTTTTTATTAACTCATCATCACGCAGCCCCAATTTTTTGAAGACCGAATATGGCATAAGATTCACCACAGCACCACCATCGAAAAGCATTCTAACAATCGGTGATCCATTAATATGACCTTTAAGGAACAATGGCTTCAAGTGTGTCACCGGTTCTTTTGGCTTCTCGAATATAGCATTTTTAGGGCCAAAATCTAGCTGAGCTACTTCCCCTTCTTCATCTATAGCACGAAATTCAATGGGTAAGTAATACACCATATTAATATCCATACCTTCATGAACCGGTGTAGACTCATAATCAAGCATTTCATCTCCTTCCTCAAGCATGTCCATTGACTCCGAAATAGCTCCAAGGGAAGAGGAAGTAATAGGCAATGTGGACAATGTAATAGCAGCCGCATTGTCCTCCGTTGGTGGTGTAGGTGTTGCTATGATCAATGCAAAAGCTGCTATGTTTTCCTTTTACTTAGGCTTCCACACTTGTTTTGGTGGCACCATGGGACGGGTTTCATTGAACAATTTATCCCTTTGCTTCTCTGCTTCTTGTTCCTCCTTCTTGTGGCTCCTCATGCGCTGCAATCTCCTTTTTTGTGCCTTGGTCAGACCGGAAGGACACCACTTAGGCTAGGTATATTTTGGATCCCTCGACTTGGCCTTGATTGTGCTAGCTTCATGATCATTAGCCATGGAACCTTGCTGGACAACAGCCACATCCTTATTAGAATCAGCCGGATTTTCAACAATAATCGGCTCTTTGATTGTTAATTATTTAGTGCCTATCATAATAGTTTCAGCACTAGTATTCTTCTTCTTTTTCTTGCTAGGCTCTAAAATTTCAGCACTTGGTGATTTAACATGCCACACTTGCTTGCCAACCCTTTTTTGATTATCTTGCGTTGGCCGATTGACACCATTGTTCAAACGGCCTCATGTGGGATAAGAAAGCCTCTCATGAACGGGCCTCCTTGGTTCTGCCCAACCAGGATGAAAAGCATAAGGGGCCATTGGGGGCTGCCCCCATCCTCCATTGAAGTCTCCCATGTAGTATGGCGCATAGGGAGGTGGCGCCATCCATGGTCCTGGTGCCCATGACCCATATGGCCTTGCATGATGCTGAAATTCTTCCCGAGGAGGTAACCTTGAGCGCTTCAAATTTTATGACCGGTTAGAGCTAGAACCGGCCGCTTGATTGACATATTTGGACAACAACATATCAAAAGTTGGCTTGATTCTCTTGCGATGCACTTTAGCCTCATTCGTCTTCCACTTGCCAACCTCTGGACTCTTGGGATTAACAAATTTGACTTGAGTGTTCTCTTGCACTTGTGGTTGCCCCCCGAGTGTAGGATTCTGGATGGTGATCTTGATTATCTCCTTGCCATCGGGTTGCTTGTCAAGCACAACCTGCCTCCCCAAGACTTTGTCGCCCTCTTTGCTTTTCTTGGGCTCACCAACAATGACATTAGCCTTATTAACAGATTCGGCTACCTCTGGCCAAATGAGCAGCTTCTTACCTTCCAAATCAATGGTATTCATTGGAAAGGGTTGTTTATCAATTGCATCTCAGAAAAGTTCAATCGTCCGTCATTAATGGCTGATTGTATCTGTTGTCGGAAAACATTGCAATCGTTAGTAGCATGAGAAAAAGAATTATGATACTTGCAATAAGCACGCCATTTTAGCTCTTCAAACGGCGGTAAAGTATGAGATATTCTAATAATTTTAGCTTGAAGCAAAGCATCAAATATTTTATCACATTTAGCAATGTTAAAGGTAAACTTCATCTCTTCATCACGATTCTTATGAATCGGTTTCAGATCACTTCAAGTAAAGGGTTTGGCCTTAGATGGCAAAACAAATTCAGTAGCTTAAATATCACCCTCATCGTCCGAGTGATCGCTATCATATTCAACCATATTCATCTTTGGACGGTCGGCTTTATATCTATGCACTTCTTTGAGATCTTTGCTTCGGCTTTCCTGAGCCAAAGCCCTTTGTAAGACTTGGTTGATATTTAAGAACTCATAGCCTTCTAGCTTTTCTCTAATGGGAGTTCTCAAACCACTCAGCACTAGGTCTGCCAAGTCTCTCTCGGTTATCACCAAACTATAACAACAGTTTTTTGTTTCTCTGAATCTCTTGACATAATCGGAGACCGATTCATCATGCTTTTGTTTAACCGATGTTAGATGTGACAACTTGAGTTCATTGTCGCTGCTATAAAAATGATCATGAAATTTCTGCTCTAGCTGCGACCAAACCCGAATGGAACCATGTGGTAAAGAAGAAAACCATGAAAATGCGGTACCAGTTAATGATAAAGGAAATAAACACACTTTCAATTCATTTAGTGATCCTGCTTCACCTAATTGTGCCAAGTATTGACTAACATGCTCCCATGAGTTTTTTGTGCCTTATCCATTAAACTTAACAAAATCTGGAATTTTATATCCTGGAGGGCACTGGATGGCATCAAAGTACTCGGGATACGGTTTTTGGTAAATCCGATTCCGAGGTAACTCAACTCCAAAATTCTCCCGAAGCATCTTAGCCATCTCCTCTCTAAAATTAGCTAGGGCATCATCTGTAGTAGATGATGACGCTTGTTGCAGTGGCATAGGAGGAGAAGGACTACTAGTTGTAGGTAGGAACTGTGGCATATATGCCGAACCATAGTTCGGTAGTGGCTGAGTGGTTGTACCTGTAGGTAAGGTTTGGTTCGGCGTTGCCACCGAACCTGGCATGCTCATAATAGGATTAATGGGTGTAGTCACAATCTGATTTGTTTGGGTAGGATAATAAGTCATCGGCATGGGAGGCGCCGATGAGATAGGTAAAGCCAGATTAGGGTTTTGCACACTAGCAGCTACACCACCATTACCACTAGACGATTGAGATATATTCTTCTGAGCATTAGTATTTTCTATGAAAGTTTGATAGACCAGATTGTTACCATCAGCAATACGACTCTCAATCTCAGCCCACTGCTCTGGAGAAAAGGTAGTACTCACAGAGGGTTTAACCTGCTCGGCTTGAAGAGGAGGGAACTTGATTTCTTCAATCGGAGTGATGTTGCCTTGGCGATCCTTCTTGAATTTTGCAAGGAACTCCTGCAAATCCTTCTCTTCGCGTGCCTTCTTGTACTCCTCATAGATTTGGCAATGATCGGCCGATATCTCATCAAGACTGGGCTTAATGATGTTATCGGCGTCTACCTCAGATGGCTTGGGAAGATCGGACATGGTGGATGATGACGGTTGATCTTCGTTCCCCAGCGGAGTCGCCAAAAAGTGTGTTGACACACGAACATGTCACGTGTACCCTCGACGCCGGGGGTCATGCACCACAGCTCACATCGAAGGAGACCCGACCGACAGCGCGATACGCAAGAAAATCGACGGGCACTTTTGCAGACCCGAAACCCTGCACACCCGGGAGGGACCCCGTCAGGGGGTGCGGCGGCTATGGGCTGCCCTAGGTCGATTTGCTCACCCCTAGAGCCTCAGGATTCGCAGCTCTCAAACACGAAGAACAGCGAAGAACGGGAGAGAAAAACGGTGGAGAGATAAAACGTAGATGAAAAAGTAGTATATTGATATGTCGATTGTGTGTTGTTCAATCGGCCGTCACCCCCAACATATATAAGAGGCGGCTGGACTTCCCGTACAAGTAAAGTATTCATCTAGGCTTCCCTTACAAGAATATTACATCAATTCATGTCCTAAAAATTCCTAGTTCCAGTCCAACTCATATTTCGCTCGGATCTGTCCCATACTTCTGTCCTGCTTTTGCGTGGGCTGTAGAAATCGCATACTAACTCGGATGGAGTCGAATTCAACATCAAACTTGTCCGTCTCGATGATCTGCATAATACCGCGCATGCCACTTCTCCTTTTAAGGCCATCTTTATGACTTTTAGGGACCATCTCCAACTTCTGGTTGGATCTTCACTAAATCCGGCAAGCCTTCCAAATCAGCAAGCACTTAAGACCGGCAAGCATTCAGAACTGGCAAGCACTCAAGACCAGCGAGCATTCATGACCGGCAAGTCTTTTACTCAGACCCGGCAAGCCTCTCGCTGAAAAACTCTTCTTTTAGACCCGGCAAGCCTCAAGATCGGCAAGCATTCATAACCGGCAAGCCTTTTACCCGGACCCGGCAAGCCTCTCATCGGCAAGACCGGCAAGCACTTAAGACCGGCAAGCATTCAGAACCGGCAAGCCTTTTACTCGGACCCGGCAAGCCTCTTGCCGGCAAGCTTCTTGCTGGCAAGTTCATTCATAACCAGCAAGCACTTAAGACCAGCAAGCATTCAGAACCGGCAAGCACTTAAGACTGGCGAGCATTTAGAACCGGCAAGCCTTTTACTCGGGCCCAGCAAGCCTCTCGCCGGCAAGCTTCTTGCTGGCAAGTTCATTCATAACCAGCAAGCACTTAAGACCGGCAAGCATTCAGAACCGGCAAGCCTTTTACTCGGACCCGGCAAGCCTCTCGCCGGCAAGCTTCTTGCTGGCAAGTTCTTCTTTCAGATTCGGCAAGACTCCCGCGGCCGGCAAGCTTTATTCAGCCGGCAAAGGCCGAATAACTTATGTGACTCATCAGACACCATCCAGGTAAGTGTCTGGTCCCTCGTGTCATCTTTTTATTCAGGACCAGTCTGCAAAGTGTTTGCCTTTCACTTTTGCATACAAAATCGAAGGTCCTTTTCCATTTGAGGTCATCTTAATTAAGTTTTTGACCATGCCAAAATCCAGTGTCAACACCATCCTCCGAGGACTTTGAGAGAAAATCATCAGTGAGGAAAAACTCAAACCCAACACCTAAAACCCAAAGTGAGAGCATCACTGAAGAGATTTTTCTTGTGTGGAACCAACGCTTGTTACCTTTGAGGACTGTGCATCCTCCAGAAGGTTAGGCGTCATGGTCTAGAGCATCCAAGAGGAATTGTGGATCGCCGAGTGACCAAGTCTGTGAAGGTTTGGAAGTCACCTGTGAAGACTTACCACGAGTGATTGGGCGAGTTCTGGGTGACCTTAGCTCAAGGAGAATACGGTGAGGACTGTGTGTCCTCAGGTTTAAATACCTAGCCGCTCCAACCAGACGTACAACTGTCACAGCAGTTGGAACTGGTCTACCAAATCATTGTCTTCACCGAGCTACTAGTTCTATTTCCTCAACCCTTTCATTTCCTCATTCATGTTTTGATGAAATTGATCGTTACTGTTTGAAGACTTTGACTGAAGACTTTCTCAATTTCCTCAATCCTATTTCTTCAGTCATCTAGTCTTTTGCCTGCTTATCCTGTTTACACGCTACCTGTGCCCTGTGCTTGTTTCATATCATCATGATGACTGTGTTACTGCCATGTTATGCTTGCACCTGAGTACTTATTCCGCTGCTTGTAGTTCTTCACTTAGCAAAATCCTCAAGTAGTATTTCCTCATTAACGAATTTGTAAAAATCGCCTATTCACCCCCCCTCTAGTCAATATAACGCACTTTCAATTGGGTTGAAACTTTGCAAGGTCATCACATTAGGCATATGTGACCTTCTAGAATTTTCCTGGATTTATTTGACAGTATTTCTTATAGAAGTATTTCAAATGCTTGAAATATGCAGAAATGGTTTTGGAGGGTTTTGTCCAATATTTTGAACATGACCATGTGTTTAAACCCATATATATGGAAAATATATGTCCACTGAGTTTCCCTAAATTTTCTAAAATATTTTTGAAACATTAATGTAATTTTTCCCTATTAAAGACCATTTCTAGCCTAAAGAAAAATCTTTTAAATAAAATATGAAAATAACTTTTAAAAATAATATTTTGTGTTTTTGGGAAGTCTTATATATAATAGGTTCCAAATAAAATCTTTGGGGTAAAACATTCTCCCTAATCTGACGACTTGTAGTACAAACCTCAATTCAGGGTGTTTTGATAGCCTAAATTAAATAAATGCTTTTTGGCCAAAATAATATTTTATAAAAATAGTTTTAGGTCCCATACACATGGATCATTGGGAAAGGTTTTGGATCAGGGAGAAGAGTTTTGAGAGTGGGAGGACTTATTTGATTTTGTAGAGCACTTGAAAACAACAAAAACAGAAATCCAAATCAAAGGCAAATCAACACAAAAGTTTTTGCTAGACCAAATTTTTAATCTTAATTTATCCTAAATGTTGTGTCATGAAAATCAAGGTGAGACAGACCTACGCCCCTTACAAGAATCTCGTCCCCGAGATTCCTAAACTAGGCTCTAAAGAGGTATGGACAAACTCGGATCTGAGGTAGTCTTCACGTTCCCATGTTACTCCTTCTTCTATGTGGTTGCTCCACTGGATCTTGAAGTTCCTGTTGATACAACCTCGAGTGCTTCGTTTTGGCTTCATCTGAGATGTGAACGTGGTCCTAGCAATGGTTAGTCCTGACTAAGGGTCAAGGGCTTGATGAACGAGGTTCGGGTAAGGGGTCTTGCTTGGCTATGTATTCCAAAATCTGAATATGTGGCAAGGTAGTGTGTTTGTGTGCTTGACCTGCAGTTTACTAGTGTTGGTTAGTGGCATCATAATGTCTCGTGTTAGTCTAGAAGGGTCAGAGTCTTAGTGTATCCTTCCGCTGATGGGGAAGTCGTTGACTTCCTTAAGGCAGGTGATCTCCAATCGCATGTGGCCTTCATCTTTGAGAGTGTTGAAGCATGTCAATGCAGGCTCCTCATCGAGTTCTTCAGCTTAACTATGCTATCCAGGTACGTCCTTCAGTCACCTTTGGCCATTTGTCTTCATAATCATGGACGAACATCCCTAGCGTGTCCTGAAGCGTTTGGTTCACTCATATATTCACGTCCATAGTGGCAAGGGATTGGGTTGAGTCTCGCCCCTAAGGCTAACTTAGTGACTTGGTGGGAAAATGGGTTCTTCCATCTGGGAAGGTTTCTGAGGGGTTCTAAGTAAGCCGACTTCCCAAAAGCATAGAATAGTCATCTGGTCCCCATGGTTTGAGGTTTGGGTCAAGTGGAGAGGACTACCTTTGGCAGGTGGTTCTCCTTGGTCCAGTCTGGGTTATGCCCATGATTGGACCCAAAGAGACTAGTAACAAGTTATGGCAATCGTCCCACTCTGCTCTAGGTTGTGGAGGGAGTAGGGAAGTCATGCTTATCTTACTCTACCCAGGTGGTGAACTGAGGGGTGTTATCAACTCCCCAGTTCCTTTCTAGTCGGGAATTGAAAGACGACCTTTAAAACTAGGATCTCTTTGATTTCACTTGATGTCCGGGGGGGGGGGGGGGGGTTCGTCTTGCTTGATCGTTGGTGCTGCCTGTCATGGTCTTGCTGGGGTTGCCGATAAGGGAGTGACGGTTGTCTTCTCATGCTCCTTCTCCTTTGTCATGGTTTCCCAACCATAATGGTTCTCGATCTTGCTTGGGTAAGAATGTCTTCTACTATAGGGTGAGTACTTCAAGGAGTCCTACTTCTTTAAGGTAGAACTTTAAACTTGAGAAACTTCGCAATTGGTGCTTCTGGGCTTATCCAAATAGGACTAAGGTGTTCCTTTCTCTCATTCGGCAGATAAGTATGTCATCCATGGGAACAACAACATATTTCTCCAAGTATCACATAAATACTTTGCTTATGGGACATGTGAGATAGGCGGGCACTTCTTCCGGGTGGTCACTAGTCCAGAGGTTTGTGGTCCTTAGTGGACTAGCTCTTTGTGTCCACCTTCCTTATGGACAGGGCTGGTGGTAGTCAAGGGGGAGTATTGGCCAAAGTCTTTTGACCTAGAGCCAAAGCTTATGGTCATATTCCATTCATGTTATGGCTCGGCAAGACTTAAGGGTTTCAAGAATCTTAGGATGGGAGTGAATGTTTATCTCATCATTTTTTAGCATAGTCCTTAGATGCCAATTGTCCTACCTAAACCTCGAAACAAAATCATCTTATATCAGCGAATGCATTGTCTCATATAATTCATCTCCAAACCTCATTCATGCAACTCATACCTCCCTTATTCTCGAGAGAAGGACTAAACAAAATCACATGTGTTATCCATAACCATCTCACTAGTATCCCTATATAAAAATCCTCAGGTGGAGCATACAAGCTACTAAGCTTGAAAGAAACACTACAAATCCGAGTGCTCAGCTAATCGATCCATGATCTAAGGTATTGCATCTCTATGCCAAGGAAACACATATTATACCAGTCCAAGATCTTGTTTCCCTCCTACGAATCCGACCAAGTGGTCCTGAAATGCCATCAACCATTGCATGATCTACTACTCCTATAAATCCAATATTTATGGTGTTCCACATAATCTTCTAGAGTTCCTATAATTCCCAAATTCTAGAAAGAACTACCTTATCATAGCATATCCAATAAAATTACATTATCATGGTCAAGTAAACTCCAAGGTCAGGTGCATATAGACCCTTAAATCTGACAACAACCCAATATCCCTAGTTTATTATCCAGCAAGAAACATGGTACCATGATCCAGATCATCAGTCTAAATCCAATTTACTACAAACCACGTAGACTTACTTAGCATCTATACTCCAGTAGGATCACCTATTTAATCAAAATCTCATGTCCTACGAGAATTCCTACTTGTTCTTCCAAGTCATCATTGTAATGTAAAAAATCTCCTATTGATATCATCTGATCAAGTCAAATTCTTATTCCTCCAAGAATCTCAGCTTGTGATCATAATTGTCCTAGTAAATCCAATTTACTCAAGGGAGAGGTAAATTATGCTACTCTATCAACTTGATCCACCAAGTTTATCAACCATCATAAAATTTCGTAATCCACCGATGGGTCTTAGCTATGTCTTCAAGACATTTATTATAGCTACATTAAATCATTTGTCTACTAATCATGTATCCTCAAAACGATCTTCCCTATGGCATCGTTAGTTTAAGTGTTGGCTTAAGAATGTAATGTGTTGATTCACTATGGTCACTTGTTCCCAAAATGAACCCAGTATTTAAGCAAAGGTTATCGAAGCTCAACTAGTCCTCTTGCAAATATGTGAGTTAAGACCATGGTTAGCAGTTCTAGCTGGGGTAACTTGTGTGGTCTAGAGTAGGCTAGGGAAGGTTTTTTTTTAATCTTGAGGGGAGACACAATTCTATGGGGTTGCACTTAGTTTGATAGGTTGTCGCAAAAGTCTTCAGTGCCAGTTGTTTGTCGAGGTGGAATCCTTGGCGTATCTTGTCTTGCTGGTTTTCAGTTGACGAGATAGGTGAGAGGGGGAAAGTATCAAAATACAAGTGCCTATAGGGAGTGGTATAGTGCAAGTGTAATCAAACAAGTTCTATGAAGGGCACACACATTCATTAAGATAAGATAGGTGATAAAGTCACGTACATGTTACCTAGGGCAAAAGTGCGACTTATATCAAAACACAAACAGATAAGAACAAGCAACACACAACATGGTTTCATTTGAACCATCATATGGACTCAACTTCGCATAGGGGGTACACGACTCATCCTACCCTAGGGGTTCTCGGACTCAGTAGTCATGCTTGGTTCATCACTCGGAGAGAAGGGCGTTCAGTCTTCAGCTTCTAGATTCTTCGGTGGTGCCAGTGGGTATGTGACAGTCGACTGCTTGTTGGGGCACCTTCTGACAATATGCCCAAATTCACCACACTCGTGACATGTGACGGGATCAAAAAGGTTGTTATTCAGCCTTGGGTTATGATGTCGGTGGCCTAACGATGGTCCTCTATGAGGTGGATATGGAAATCCATTCCTATGCCTCCTGTGTGGGGTTCGGTTGCGGACTTCCTGAAGTTCCTCAATTTGCTGCATTTGATTGGCGATGTAGACTTGTAGCACAGTGATTTGCTATTCTCGCTCGACCACCTTCTTATTCTAGACGCAGTGGAGGTGTAGAAGTGAAGGGAAATCCCGGCGGGACTTGAGGAATTCTTCGATAAGGTAACGCAGAAGGTAATCGACCGCGTGGGCGAAGCAGATCTGGAGCTTGAGGGTTGGGTCTTGTCTCTTGTGGAAATCATTGCTTGAGGAGAGGCTCCTGATCCACTCTTGCTAGGTAGGTAGCGGGTAGCTTATCCTTCCTTCATTTCCGGGAGGAAGTCTCGAAGACGAAGGAGGGCTTCATAGGCCGCCTGCTGAATGGCCATGTTCCTTGTTGGCATAGGTGGTCCAACAAAGAACTAACTCTGGGGTGAGGTCTTGGCAGGTACAACCACCTTGGCGTAGAACTCCATTTCGAACCCGCCATTGTCCATTCGTGCAGGGTGTACATAGGCTCCGAAGGATAGTGGCATTGTTGGAGGCAGTCCCTTAGGAGTGGTGGAAATCCGGTCATGAGGAGTCTCATGGGGGCGACGGCCATCTACAAGACGGTCAGAGAAGGGTTAATATGACAAGAGAGGATAAGGCAAGTATGAAAGGTTTTTATAGTTGCTAGATCAGAAGAGGAGAGAAGTGTAGAATGTTTTGCAAGTGATTTGGGAGGGTCTAGGGACTAGTTCTTGTCCTAACTAACGTCCTTGCTAACTAAGGCTTCCTACAACCAACCTGGCTCTGATACCAGCTCTGTGGGGACCCCGACTCATAAGTCGTGATCACCGAATGCACATGTACAGTGATCCTAGAGAGCAATGCTCACTGAACACAAAGAAGCTGAATAACAAGAGTCTTACATCCATACATACCGTCTTAGACAAATGATGACCATTATGGTCAAGTCTTACATAGATAGGGCCATGTAGGCCAAACATCAAACACAAACTTGCAGAAGAAATCCTGAATGATAACGGAGGCCCATGCCATTTGCCTTAACCCTACACGCATTCTGGCTGGGAAGCCTCTAGCTCGCATGTTCGTCACTGTCGGTGTACTAAATATTGGGCCTTTAGTACCCCATACTTGTGCACGGGCAGTTGTAGCCATACCTGCGGCAAGGCTTGTCGGGGGAACAGCTGAAGATCAATCCAAGGTTATCAAAGAGACATTCAAGCCAAGGATCAGAAGATAAGGAGAACTGGAGACCAGGGGCTCGGCTCCCGACAAGATCTTGCCGGGGTAGCCTGCCGAGCCCGGCAAGGTTCCGCCACTGTGCCACCGCTCCAGCGCAGCGACCAGCCTGGCATTCTGGTCCCATCTCTGGATGCGTGGCAAGGTACTAGTGGAGGCGAGCTTAAGCGGTGCTGATGGGATGGCCCCTTTTTCCATCCCCAAGAAAGTAAGGACACCTAAACGGACACCTCATGGTGCATTATATGCATTTGTCCTAAACCATCAATGGTTAGGTATGATAACCATGTAGCTACTTTACACCTCGCATATGAGCAGTTTGCCACTATGGTGACACCTTTGATCATATAAAAGAAGGCCCAAGGCAACTGCTACAGGAGGGAGGACTCTCGGCCTATTCTTCATGCGTAGCTGCTGCACGAACACACTGTTCATTGCAAGCGCTCCAAGAACTGGACGGAAACCCTGATAATAAACTAAAGCAGGAGTAGGGTTTTACGCTGATCAGCGGCCCGAACCTGGCTAAAAAATCCCCTTGTATTGATCATCGGTTCTGCTCTTTGTGCATACCTCTCTCCCTGCTGAACCATAAAGGGGTCTTTCGGATCCCATAGGTGTCGTACACCGACATCTTTGGCACACTAGGTAGGGGGATTGAGGTTGCGCAAACCTGATCTGGTGATCAGCGCATCAGTTTCTTCACCGTCTTTGTCACCATGCCACCCAAGAAGAAGGGTGCGACAGCGGTTGTTCCGTCTACGTCCGTCTTGCCCGTGCCTACTTGGACGAGTGACGGCGTGGATGCAGGAGGTGGAGGTTTAGAGCCTCCACGGCGTTCTGGTGATCCTAGTCAGGCGAGCGGCGTCGTTCGCAACAGCGACGGCAACCCGCACGCCGCTAGATCCAGAGATGGAGCCGTGCTGCCTACGGGCAGCGCAGCGAACTCTAGAGATCGGAGGATGCATTCTAGGGCTCCCACGCCAGCGCAAGCGTTGCGGCCTTCTCAGGTCGCTGGCGACAAGCAGCGCCGTGGCGTTGGCGGTTCTGAATGTCCCCATGGAAAGACTTCTGCGTATCGATCCCAAGGTGTGCAGGCCCAACATGCACGCCAAACTGCCGGTGGAAGTGGCGCGCGATCGCGTGATCGTGACGATGCTCCTTCTAACACCGTTAGGAGTCAGAGCACCTCACGTACCTCGCACCTGTCGCCGCCGCCTACGCCAGCAGAAGCTTTGGCACATGCGCAACTGCTCCTCAATTTTCCTCCTGCTCTGGAGAAGATGGAGGAGTGGCGATATACTATCCAGAGCCTCATCGGCTTCGTCAACAAGGATGGGCCGCAGCAAGCGGGGCCCTCGCGGCAGCGGTCTATAGATCCCGCACGAGCCGATGGTGAGAAGACTGGAGGCGGTGCGACCACGGTGCACTCCCCTCCACGACATCAGCGGTGGTCGTCAACTCGGCGGACCGATGGCCGTGATGATGATTCCATGGCGTCATCCGATCCGCGGATGCGCCGCGATCAGCGTCAAGTTCTTCAGGAACGAAGCAAAGAGGACGCTCGAACTACCATCGAGCGGCGACCGGAGGCACATCATCAGTCCGATAAACGCGCAGGGCCTACTATCGACAAGCCTGTGCCGGGGGACGCAGGCGACTTGCCCTATGAGGTAGGTTGTCCAGCGTTTACCCGTGAGCTGCGGCGAGTCCAATGGCCCAACTCCCGAACGTTCAAACTAGAGGTCCCGGAGAAGAAGACCGGCAAGATCTCTGGCGCAAACCCCGGCAAGCACACCTCTTCGGAGTGCTGCGCTTCCGTTGAGGACGTACCAGAGAGTTCCACCGGCAAGAACAAGAAGTCCAAGGCTGCTCCACCTGAGGCCAAGAAGGTGCCCGTCAAGGAGGATGGAACGGGAGGAACTTTTACCATAAGTTCCACCCTAGATGACAAATAGGAAAGCGCGCTCGTTGCCTTCCTGCGGGCGAATGTCGATGTGTTTGCATGGAGACCATCTGACATCCCCGGTGTTCCCAGGGAGGTAATTGAGCACCACCTTGCTGTCTGTCCTCACGCGCGGCCCGTCAAGCAGAGGGTGAGAAAGCAAGCCTTGGAGCAGCAAGAATTTATTGCCGAAGAAATCAGGAAGTTAGAAGCGGTAGGTTTGGTCAGAGGTGTGCTTCACCCAACGTGGTTGGCCAATCCGGTTGTAGTGTGCAAGGCGAATGGGAAATGGAGGTTGTGTATTGATTATACAGACATCAATAAAGCCTCTCCAAAAGATCCTTTCCCCTTGCTGCGCATCGACCAGATTGTGGACTCCACTGCTGGTTGTGACCTACTGTCGTTCCTTGATGCCTACTCGGGATATCATCAGATCTTCATGGCAAAAGAAGATGAAGAAAAGACCGCATTTATCACCCCATGTGGTACGTATTGTTTTATACGAATGCCTTTTGGGTTGAAAAGTGCTGGTTCTACATTTGCGAGAGCGGTCCAAATTGGTTTTGAGCCTCAGCTATATAGAAATATGGAAGCATACATGGATGACATAGTGGTCAAAACCAAGGATAAAGCGACGCTCATACAAGATCTAGAAGAAACATTTACAAATCTGCGCAAGATCAATTTAAAGCTCAATCCTGAGAAGTGTGTGTTTGGCGTCCCTTCCAGCAAGCTTCTCGGGTTCTTTATATCTCAGCGAGGGATCGAAGCAAACCGCGACAAGATCAAAGCTATCGAGCAGATTGAAGCGCCAAGACGCGTCAAGGATGTACGTCGTCTTGCCGGCTGCGTTGCTGCCTTAAGCAGGTTCATCTCCAAATCCGTTGAGTGCGCCCTGCCCTTTTGCAAAATTTTGAAGAAGGCAGGTCCAATGAGATGGACTCCGAAAGCGGAGGCAGCGCTGCAAGATTTGAAGAGGTACCTCTCCTCTCCGCCGACGCTAGTCGCACCTAAACCACAAGAGCCGTTGCTGTTGTATTTAGCAGCAACAAATCAAGTGGTTAGTGCTGCATTAGTGGCACAGAGAGAAGTCGACGAGGGGGCAACGGCAGCGGCAGGACCGTCGAATGACGCACCGGGATCTTCCCCGGCAAAGTCTGGTGCCGGCAAGACAGGATCTGTGCAGTCAGAGGAATCAGTGCAAAAGAGGAAGATGGTGCAGCGTCCAGTTTATTTTGTTAGCTCCCTTTTATAGGGAGCTAGGTCAAAATACTCTGGTGTGCAGAAATTGCTCTTCGGCCTTCTCATGGCCTCGAGGAAGCTGCGCCATTATTTCCAAGCGCATGATATTACCGTCGTCACTCGCTTCCCGTTGCAGCGGATTTTGAGAAATCCAGAGGCAACCGGCAGGATTGTGGAGTGGGCGTTGGAACTGTCAAGCTTTGGTCTCAAGTTTGAAAGTACTTCAGCAATTCAGAGCAGAGCCTTGGCGGAATTCATTGCGGAATGGACCCCAACGCCAGACGAGGAGATTCAAGAAATGACTCTTCCCGGCAGGGAGACAGATCGAGAATGGATTATGTACTTTGACGGCGCTTTCTCGCTGCAAGGCGCCGGTGCTGGCGTGCTGCTTGTCGCACCCACAAGAGAGCACCTCAAGTATGTAATTCAGATGCATTTTCCCTGGGAGAGCTCGACAAACAACACTACGGAGTGCAAAGGCCTACTTGCCGGTCTCAGGATCGCGGCAGACCTTGGTATCAAGAAGCTCATTATCAGAGGCGAATCGCAGCTTTTTGTCAGGCAAGTCAACAAAAATTATCAATGTCCATTGATGCAAGCCTATGTGGATTAAGTGAGAAAAATGGAAGAGCGCTTTGACGGTCTGCAAACAAAGCACATTCCTCGTGCCAAAAACAGTATTGCTGATGACCTGTCAAAGTGCGCTGCCCTCAAGTTACCTGTGGAACCAGGAACTTTTATGCTCCATTTAACTCATCCATCTGTAGCACCATCAATGAGGCAAGAAAAGAGAAGGAAGTTGAATTCTGGTCAGTACTTTCCGGCAGAGCTCCCGGGAGCCGCCGGCAAGGAAGTCGCCGGGATCAGCGGCAAGCCTGCCGGGGAACGACAGGCTCCAGCATGGGCTCAGGCCCTTGCCGTCGAGACAAACATTCCCCCGGTAGAAGAGATGCCTTTAGTCCTAGTTGTCGAGCCCCAGGCTCCAGCTTGGGCACAGCCCATTGTCCATTTTCTTCAGACAGGAGAACTCCCTGAGGAGCAAGAAGAAGCGGAAAAAGTAGCCCCTCAGTCTAGCATGTACCAGTTCGTCGATGGCATTCTGTACAGGAAGAGACTGAACGGTGTGAAATTGAAGTGTATTCCTCGGGAAGATGGATTGGAGCTGTTGGCAGAGGTACATGGAGGCATATGTGGCTCCCACATAGGATCAAGAGCGCTTGTCGGAAAGGCATTCCGACAAGGTTTCTTTTGACCCACTGCTCTCCAGGATGCAGCTGCACTAGTAACCAAGTGTGAAGCATGCCAGTTTCATTCAAAGAAATCGCATCAGCCAGCTCAAGCTCTTCAGACAATCCCTCTCTCCTGGCCATTTTCGGTCTGGTGGCTCGACATACTGGGCCCTTTTCCCCGTGCTACCAGGGGCTTTGAGTACTTGTACGTTGCAATCGACAAGTTCACAAAGTGGCCGTAGGTGGAAGCGGTGAGGAAAGTGATAGCACAATCAGCCGTCAAGTTCTTTAAAGGAATAGTTTGCCGTTTCGGTGTGCCCAACAGGATCATCACCGACAACGGCACACAGTTCACAAGTCACACCTTCATGCAATACGTCCAAGACCTTGGCGGCAAAAATTGTTTTGCCTCTGTTGCTCACCCGAGAAGCAACGACTAAGCGGAGAGGGCTAATGCTGAAGTGCTGCGCGGTCTCAGGACCAGGACTTTTGACAAGCTGAAAAAGTGCGGAAGGCGCTGGATTGATGAGTTGCCGGCGGTTCTTTGGTCAATCAGAACAACACCAAATCGAGCCACTGGCTAGACACCCTTCACTCTGGTTTACAGAGCGGAAGCAGTTCTCCCCACGGAACTCATATACGGGTCACCTCGAGTGCTCGCTTATGATGAGCTTGAGCAAGAGCAACTATGACAAGATGACGCTGCGCTCCTTGAGGAGGATCGTCTTCAGGCTGTTGTGCGAGCTGCATGCTACCAGCAAGCTTTGCGCCGCTACCATAGCCGCAAAGTTCATGCCTGATGCCTTGAGGAAGGAGACCTTGTTCTTCGGCGGATTCAGTCCGCCAAGAATTCAAACAAGTTGACGCCAAAGTGGGAAGGCCCTTATCGGGTAGTACGAGTCACCAGGCCCGGCGCTGTCCGCCTAGAGACTGAGGATGGCATTCCAGTGAGCAACTCCTGGAATATCGAACATCTTCACAAGTTTTACCCATAAGGCGCGGTTGCCGGGGGCTCCCGGCAACCTCCTTTTGTACGAGTCTTGCCAGCAAGGCATATAATCCTTTGTACAAAGCCAGGCGTAGACCCTGTGCGCAGTTGGATAAGCTTAAGTGTTGTACATTTCTTGTTGATCTCCATGTTTATATATATACATGCTTGTATGAGATATTGTATGACACTTGCTCCCGGTAAGACTAATGAACCACCAAGGTTCCATATCTCTATTTTCTCTTCTTTCTTTTTCTCAAAGGATAGAAGGTTCCCTCGTGCGCAAGTTTGCCGAGGAGGGGAGGAAGGAAGGAAGGTATGGATACCAATGGGCGATGTTCAGAATTGATGTCTTGCCGGAAGGAGTATAGCGACAGAAAGCTAAGTTGTGAAACTTTGAGCAAGTTTTATTTTTTTTACTATCAGGCTATTTTCTATAGACGATTTCGGCCCTTGTATGGAAAACCTGCACGCGAAGGAACCCTTGTCGTAATTGGTTGCGCCCTTATTTTGTTTCGAGTCTGCTCAATAGTCTAAGTGGCTGCACCAAGAACGCCAAGGTGTCTTGCCGGCTGCTGCACCTCCAGCAGCCTGCTGAAGTCCCGCACCCAGCGCTCGCGGCAGGTTGTGCGCCAGCAAGTTTCCAGTAAGCATAGGACGTATATCATACGGAACGAAATCGGACAGGGGAAATAGCATGCATGTACTCAATCATAGCAAGTTATATTACATCGATAGTTGCCGCAGTTCTAACTTAAGACTAAATTGTCCTTGGCATGGAATGGTGGCGGCAAGGAAAACTGAGATGGCTAGTCCCTGCGCTGGCCTTCAATCCTCTTGATTGAATCTACCTTCTCAAGGATGGGTGCGATAAGCTTCTCAAGTGCCTTGAGATCTGCATCCTTCGGTAAGCGGTCGAACATGTTGGTGAGGTCAACACCAGGGTTCTTATGCACCACCTTGATGAGTACCTTGTGGAGGACGGCCCGGCAAAGCTTGCGGGATTCATTGGCCAGTTGGGTCGCTCGGTTGGACTGGAGCAGCTTCAGAGCATCAATGATGCTTTCGAAGAACATGGTCAGCCTGGCGCTCGGGGATATCCTTTCTTCAGAGGAATGCTTGAAGTTTTGCAGGCCATCCCGGCCCATGGTTGACAGTTGTGCTATGAGCTTCTCCGTGGTGTCGACAAGGCGATCAGTCCAGATTTTCACACCTTTCTCATAGTCAATTTGGGCGGCGGCAGCGCTTTTAAACAAGTTCCTCTCATCCTGGAGATCTTTGCTCAGGGCCTTCTCGCGGGCCCTGCCGTCCTCAAGAGACTTTTCCAGCGTGGTCAGCTTTAGCCTCAGATCGGCAATGTCATCGTTGGCTGAAGAGAGCTGCTTGGTTTTGTCGGATATAGCAATTTGCATCTCCGCTAGGCTGTGGAGAGTTTTCTCCCTGTCACCTTTGAGCATCGAGAGCTTCTTGCTGTGTTCCTCAAGATCCGCCTCCAGCTCCTTCACTTTGTTGCTTAGCTTGTTCTTGGCGGCCTCTACGGCCTCGGCGGCATCGATGGCTTCTTTGAGCTTGCTGGCATGATCTACAGTTGAAGCTTCGAGCGCCTCCTTGTGCTTCTGCTCCAGCTCCTGGGTCCGCTGCGCGACAAGCTTTTCAATTTCTTTGTCCTTGCCGCGGAGTTTGGCGGCAAGTGCCTGCTCGCGCGGGGCAAGATCTTCTTCGTGAGTGTCAAGCCCAATGCGGCGCTGCGTCAAGAGAGCATCCTCAGTGGCAAACCTTTGCGCAGCTTCCTCTTGCGCCTTCTCTATGTCAGATTCCCTCAGGAGGAGCTCCGTCCAGCTTTGGCTCACTTGTTCCTGGCTGGCAGTCAACTCCTGAATGGCCTCGGTGTACCAGATCTGCATTTGCTCAACGCGCTTCTGGAAATCCGCCTCGGCTGCTTCGACAACTGCAGCTCTGGAGTCTGCCTTCTCCTTTCGGGCACGGTGGAGCGCTTGGAGCTTGCGGAAATTATCACCCATGGCCTGGAGGAGCCGATCTTCTTCAGATTTGCCGCTGATGGCGCTTGGTTCATCGACGATCTCGAGCCCGGCAGCAGTGATGATTTCTTCATCAAAAGCTTCCCCTTCGGTTGGCGCTCCAATAGTTGCCGTCCCCGGTAAGTTGACGAATAGGTTGTCGCCAACCTTGAGATATTTTCTCAATGAGGGAGCCTCAGATGTCGATGGTTGATCTTCGACAATCGTCTCACCGGTGGCTGGGGGCTTTGTGGCCGGTGTAGCGCCTGGCGCTCCTCGCCGGCACTCTCGGCAAGTTCCTTGGCGGCTTCCTCGGCAGCAGCTTCGCAGACCTCGACAGTGGCGTCTTTGGAGGCCTCGCTAGTAGCGATCTTGTCAGCTTCAGCGGCAGCGTCTCTGGCGGTCTCCTCGATGACAATGTCGACCTCCATGTGTTCCATCACAGGGAATTCTGAAGGACAAAGGAGGGAAGCAAAATCAAATCAAGATTGAAGTTCAGAAAGATAAAGGAAAGAATAACAAGTGCTCTGAGGCATGCAGTCACCTGCGTCGAGCTGTTGAGGGGTAGCTTCACCCCTCCCGGCAACATTGGTTGCTGGGAAAAGGTTGCCGGTGCCCATGTTTGCCGGCTCCTCCTCTTCCAAGGTAGGCTCGTCGGTAGGAGCTCTTGCCGGAGATGCGCTTGCGGGCGGCGTGGTTGACGGAGGCGGCACGATGGGGGCGTCCTCCAATGCCTCTCCCTGTTGCTGTTCTTCTCCTGCAAGCTCAAAGATATAAGCGGCAAAGGTAGAAACCTTAGCACCCACTAGAGGAAAACGAGCTGGGGGCTGCGCTGGGGGCTGTGTCGAGGGCTAAGCTTCGGGCTGATGATGATAGTTTCTGGCACGCTTGCAGAGCTTGTCGGGGGCTCGTCGCCCGTGGAGGTCTTCGCCCTCTTCGCCATCCTCTCCGCCAAAGTTTCTGCCTCATTGCAGAGACAAGACAAAGCAAGGCAATAAGATCAATCGAATTTAGAATTTGGGAGATAAAGACTGTGACAGGATATTTACTCTTCCTCTTCTTGTTCCGGGCTGAAACTGGAGATGTCGAAATCGACCTCCATTGCGGTGTCCGTATGGGGAGGCGGAGGAGGGCTCCTGGGTCGCTTGGCTGCAGCAGGTGCAGGGAGTTGGCGTGACTTTGCCACCTTAGCCTCCGGTGCTGTTGTGTGAGACGTCCCTGCCGCCCCAATGGTTGCCGCAGGTGTGTGTCTCGTGCGCCGCACGGGTTGCTGTCGAACTCCTTGCCGCGGTGTAGCCTTGCCGGCCGCCTCCTTGCCGGGAGCCTCGCTGCTCGAAGAAGTTTGGCTTGCTGGGACACCAGAGGCGGCTTTCCGAAGGACACATTTTGCCTTCTTTGGAGCTGGGGGCTCCTCCTGCGGCTGTTCTTCGGCTGCGTCCTCGTCAGATGAGCTCTCGGCGACTGTGCCGCTCTGTTCCCCGGCAGCCTTATCCTCCCCGGCAGGATTCTCCTCCAATATGACTTCTGCATCACTAGTTTACCATTTCGTGAAGCCAACGCCGCCGGCCTCCGCGACAAGATTCGCCTCTTCCACCCTAGTGGCAATATACACCACTTTTTCATCAGTGGTGGCGCGAACGAGGTTTGTTTCTTCCCGGATGGCCCTCTTTGACAAGTCGTCGAAGAACTTTTGTGCCTGCTCCGCAGATGGCTCGACCCAAGTCGTGTCAAGGCCATGGGCATTGAACATTGGCATTGCGGCGATGATTGAACCCAGGGCGGAGTTGTTGCACAAAGGGATAATTCTCGCTGGCAACTTATGCTTGTCCTCGCGCTGAATTAGCCTGTGGCGGAGAGCGCCAAGCTGCCTAATTGTCAAGTTATTGTTCAGTCCGGGGCGCAGCCTCATGATATCTGCCGCGTTTCGGAACTCCCAAGCTGGTCTCCCCTTATTCTGCAGAGGGCCGATGCGGCGGCGAAGGAAATCAGAGCCAATCATCTCTATTGTGAGCCCGACAGCTTTCAAACGAAGGATCCTGGTGGTGGCGATCGTGAGCTTGTCATCTTGAGCATCGAGATCACTCCAGTCCTCGCCACGGACCACCTTCTGCCGTCGGGGTGAACAGAATGGATGGGGATCTGCTTCCTTAATCCAGCACCACTCAGACCGCCATTCTTCCCACTTCTCGCCGTAAACCCCATCTGGATATATCTCCTTGTTCCATGCCCTTGGGATCCAGGTGATAGAACCGGAAAGGGCTTCCCCTTTTTGGAGGCGAGGAATAAAGTAATGGCGGAAGAGAGCAGTGTTGGGAACTACTCTGACAAAGTTTTCGCAAAGATGAGCAAAGATAGACATGCATGTTATGGCATTCGGCATGAAATCCAGGAGACGGAAGCCGTATGTGTACATGATGTCAATAAGGAAATCGGAGAATGGAGGACAGAGCCCGCAATAAAAATAAGCGGCAAAGAAGGGATATCTGTCTGGTCCGCCTTTGGAAGAAGAACCTGGGGCCACGCGAGTCGCGGGGTGAGCCTTTGTCTCCCTCGCCCACATGCACTGGTACCGGTTCTTTAAGGCTTTCGCATCGAGTGTCGGAGCGAAGACGACGTACTTCTTCCGCATCTTCACCAGCTCGCTCTCCGGGACATTAGCTTTCGTCTCCTTGCCCTTGCCCTTGCTCTTTCTAGCCTTGGGTGGCATGGTGGTTGCGAAGGCGAAAGCCGAGGATAGAGCGGGTGTGGAGGCGGTTAGCGGATGAGGAGAAGTTCTGCTTTGGGCATGGGAGAGAGAAGGTAATGGCGGATTCCAGATTGGAAAGAAGAAGGGGTAAATGGGTAGTGCCTTTGCGGATTCCTTTTTATGGGGAAGGAGCGAGGCTGCCTCCTTTACTGCCCAATGTGAATACGCCTATACGAGCGCGCTGTGGCCGTGGCCGTTCAGCGCACACTTCCCACTTCGCGCATTCAACGCGCGTAGTGAGGAAGCGCAGTAAGCGGAATAATTACAAGTAGTTAACCCCTACGACGTGTGGCCATGCACTGTTTGGGCCTAGCCCAACAACGTCTCGCACTCGTGTGTGGCCTAGGCCCGGGGGCTCCTGTCGGTGTACTAAATATTGGGCCTTTGGTACCCCATACTTGTGCACGGGCATTTGTAGCCATACCTGCGGCAAGGCTTGTCGGGGGAACAACTGAAGATCAATCCAAGGTTATCAAAGAGACATTCAAGCCAAGGATCAGAAGATAAGGAGAACTAGAGACCAGGGGCTCGGCTCCCGGCAAGATCTTGCCGGGGTAGCCTGCCGAGCCCGGCAAGATTTGCACCCGGCAAGGTTCCGCCACTGTGCCACCGCTCCAGCGCAGCGACAAGCCTAGCATTCTCGTCCCATCTCTGGATGCGTGGCAAGGCACTAGTGGAGGCGTGCTTAAGCGGTGCTGATGGGATGGCCCCTTTTTCCATCCCCAAGAAAGTAAGGACACCTAAACGGACACCTCATGGTGCATTAAATGCATTTGTCCTAAACCATCAGTGGTTAGGTATGATAACCATGTAGCTACTTTACACCTTGCATATGAGAAGTTTGCCACTGTGGTGACCCCTTTGATCATATAAAAGGAGGCCCAAGGCAACTGCTACGGGAGGGAGGACTCTCGGCCCATTCTACATGCGTAGCTGCTGCACGAACACACTGTTCATTGCAAGCGCTCCAAGAACTGGGACGGAAACCTTGATAATAAACTAAAGCAGGAGTAGGGTTTTACGCTGATCAGCGGCCCGAACCTGGGTAAAAAATCTCCTCGCGTTGATCATCGGTTCTGCTCTTTGTGCATACCTCTCTCCCTGCCGAACCATAAAGGGGTCTTTCGGATCCCATAGGTGTCGTACGGCAATAGTCGCCTAGGTACTCTTCATTATATTCTGTTCTTTCATGCCTGCCAATAAAATAACCAGTGATAAGCCAATGAGTACTTTGAATGTACTTGCAAGCAACCCATGTTTTGGAACAAAGCACAACAATGCATGATATAGCACTAAGTAGGTAATTTTGCAGAAAGCTAGTTTTGAGTGCAAAGACATGTCCTAACAACTTGTGAGGCATGCATCATAAGAATTCAGATACCCATGTGAACAAGTTACAGATATCGACATAAACAGAGTTTGGATCAACTCTAGCTTAATCAACATGTCAAGTCATTTGACTCGACTCAAGTAGTTCTCTCCCACACACAAACACACACACACACACCAGGTTTTTGTAAACAATGGACGTAGCCCAAGAGCGGTCATCCAACTATCCTTGACCATGGACACGGCTATTCGAATAGTTTTAGACTTTGCAGAGGTTGCACACTTTAAACAAGACTCGGGGAACCTTCGTGTCAATCCACGGCTCGCGGCACATCAAGTACCCGAGGTAGGCACACAAACATTATCTTTCCCTTGACAATACCAACAAAGAGTCCACTCGTTGGCCCACGTCCTCATGATGTACACCACACGAGAATCGCTCAAGGTCGTACCATCCAAGATGGGACACAACGGTGTGCCCGGTGTTTGTAAAAACAGCCATAGTCTCCCTACGAGGCACGTCCCCGTATCAAGAGAGTAACTCATACTCTCCCGCCACTAGTAATGTGAGCTCTCTACTAGCATCGACCAAAGTAATCGACAAAGCCCCGCCCATTAAGGGGCATTGTGGTTGTACATGTAAGCTTGGAAAACCGGTCGGAACTTGAACCAACCCGTTTTTCAAAACAACACACTCACTGCCTCGGTACACCACTTCTTTATCAAATGGTTACCTAGATCAACATCTCCCTCGGGCATTAGTGGCACCCGACAGGTTTTTTGAAAAGTCTTTGAAAAGTCTTTTGCCTCCATCACCATGCATATACCCGTCCCATTTGCGTAGCAACTACTATAGCATCCTATCTACTCCCACCCGTATAACCCTCATGGAAGGTAGGGTCATGCACAATGCAAGTATCAACAAGGAAGTAACAGAGGCAACCCACCAAAGTGGTTACCATCTCATCATGATTCCAATGCGACAATAATAAAGTGATATATGACATGCATAAAAAGGGTTTCATAGACATGGTCAAGGGGCTACTTGCCTGGCTCAACAAAGTCCTCGGGGTCTTCAAATGTCTCTAGTCCAACTCCTTCATCAACTTCGTAATCTAACCTTGCAAAGTAACGGGCATACAATAAGACAATAGCACAAACAGGAAAACAAAAACACTCAGAAAAATGTCAACTCATTTTTTAAATACAAGGGTGAAAACTAAGAGTGCAAAAATTCTTAGTTTTGGATTTGGAGCTATAGAATCAGATATATGGATTTTCAAAGGTGGATTAAATGTTCGAATTTGAATTTAAATTTGAACAGTACAGAAAGGTGTGATGGATAGGTATGAAGGTTACACCATTAAATAAGTGGGATTTTTAGAAGAAATTAGCAGTCGGAATTATTGCATTTGGATAAATATCTTGTCCTGTGGAATATTTGGAAGTTTAATAATATTAGAAAAACAAAAACAACACTATTGCTGTGGGCCGAAATGGGCGAGCCGAGCCGGCCCAGAGAAAAAAGAGGCTCAGGCGAGCCGGCGCGTGCGCGCGTGCCAGATTTAAACCTGACGGGCGGGGCCCGGCTGCCAGTGAGAGAGAGGGGGAAGGATGATAGGCGGGCCCTGCCTTTCATCACTAATCTCGTGATAGAGGGTTCGGCGTGCTCACCAGCGGTGATGCAGGGTACCGCAGGTGGATCGGTTGGCACCGTTGGACTCAGGAGGGAACCGCCATTCTAGGGGTGGTGGAGATGGTTGCCGGGGAGGTCTGGCTCACCGGCGACGAGCAAACAAGGCGGCGGTGCTTTGGGAGGGCTTCCTCTGGTCACCTCTGGCTGCATTCGACAGAGAAAAGAGAGGGGAAGAGGTCAGTGGGATCACGAAGTTTCAAATCGAGAGAGAGTGGAGGCGGAGGAGGCTTGTACATCTGAATCGACACTGACCCAAGGCGGCGGAGCTTGAGCTCGATCTCGAGTTCAGGCCCTCCTAGAGATGACTGGGCGGTGTAGGTGGTCAATAGGGAGTGGGGGAGGGCGAGTGGTGGAGAGTTCAAGGTCCGGGTGGCCTTAAATAGCCGTTTCTTGGTTCACCATGGACCCGTGCGCCGGTGAGGATGCAGTCGAGGCTGGAGGCCACGAGAGCCCGCAGGAATGCGTCTGGGGCATTTGTGGAGGTGGTCTATGACTAGGGGGAGGAAGATAGAGAGCGGGGGAGTGCCAGGGGCATCGCGCGTGTGAGCTCGCTCATTGGAGCTCTCGGGCGGCGGGCGCGCGTGTGGAAGGAGGCAGCAGGAGGGAGAGGGGAAGGCGGTCAAAGGCGTGGCGTGCGGCGGTCATTGAGGAGCCTCGGCAGGCGGGCGCGGGACAGCCGAGTGTTACGTCTCCAACGTATCTATAATTTTTAATTGTTCCATGCTTTTATATTATCATTCTTGGATGTTTTACAATCATTTTATAGCAACTTTATATCATTTTTTGGGACTAACCTATTGACATAGTGCCCAGTGCCAATTGCTGTTTTTTGCTCTTTTTTACTTCGCAGAAAATAAATACCAAACGGAGTCCAAAAGCAGCGAAACTTTTTGGTGATTTTTTCTGGACCAGAAGACACACGATGGGCCAAGAATGTACCCGAGGGGGGCTTCGAGGGGAGCACAACCTACTAGGGCGCGCCTGGGGGCCCAGGCGCGCCCAGGTGGGTTGTGCCCACCTCGGCTGCCTCCCGCACCGCCTCTTTGCTCTATAAATAGCCTGGACGTCCAAAAACCCTAGAGGAGTCGACGAAAAACAATTCTAGCCACCGCAAGTTCCAGAAACCACAGATCCAATCTAGACACCATCACGGAGGGGTTCATCATCCTCATTAGTGCCTCTCCGATGATGCGTGAGTAGTTCATTGTAAACCTTCGGGTCCGTAGTTAGTAGCTAGATGGCTTCCTCTCTCTCTTTTGATTCTCAATACAATGGTCTCTTGGGGATCTATTTGATGTAACTCTTTTTGCAGTGTGTTTGTTGGGATCCGATGAACTTTGAGTTTATGATTATCTCTATCTTTTTTATCCATGATAGTTATTTGAGTCTTTTGATCTCTTATATGCATGATTACTTATAGCCTCGTATTTCTTCTTCGAATCTTTGGTTTAGGTAGGCCGACTAGATGTATTTTTCTTTCCATGGAAAGAGGTGATTTGTGATGGGTTCGATCTTACGGTGCTCAATCCCAGTGATAGAAGGGGAAATGACACGTATGTATCGTTGACATTAGGGATAACAAGATGGGGTCTAATTCCTACATGAATAGATCTTGTCTACATCATGTAATCATTCTTATTGCATTACTCCATTTCTCCATAAACTTAATACACTAGATGCATGCTGGATAGCGGTCGATGTGTGGAGTAATAGTAGTAGATGCAGGCAGGCAGGAGTTGGACATGATGCCTATATAATGATCATTGCCTGGATATCGTCATGATTATTTGAAGTTCTATCAATTGCCCAACAGTAATTTGTTTACCCACCGTATGCTATTTTCCTCGAGAGAAGCCACTAGTGAAATCTACGGCCCCCGGGTCTATTTTCCCATCATATACTTTCAGATCTATATTGCTATTTGCCTTTTTATTTATTTGCATCTTTTATTTTCAGATCTATATTATCAAAAACCCAAAAATACCTTGCTGAGTTTTCTTTTCTTTTTTTTGCATCTATCAATCTATTACAACTTTCTCACTTCCGTTTGCCAATTTCTGGCGCCACTACCCGAAAGGGATTGACAACCCCTTTTACACGTCGGGTTGCAAGTATTTGTTCTTTGTGTGCAGGTGCCGTTCACGTAGTTGTGCATGGTTCTCCTACTGGTTCGATAACCATGGTCTCATCACTGAGGGAAATACCTACCGTAGCTGTGCTGCATCATCCCTTCCTCTTTGGGGAAATATCGACGTAGTTCTAGCCCCAATCAAAAGGAATTTCTGGCGCCGTTGCCGGGGAGACATCATCAACATCTACCAGGTTCCTAATCACAAATCTCATCTCCTTGCAATTTACATTATTTGCCATTTGCCTCTCGTTTTCATCTCCCCCACTTCACAAAAATTTGCCGTTTTATTCGCCTTCTTTTCCGTTTGCCCTTTTCTCGTCAGATCTCTTGTTTGCTTGTGCTGCCATGTGTCTTCTATTTGCTTGCATCTTTGCTTGCTAAAAATCTATTGATATGGATTCTCATCCACTTGCTAACCTTTTTAAAAGATCCAATTATGACGAACCAATTGCTAGTGAATTGAATTCACTAGATTATCTTTATGAAGTTTTGCTTGAGATTTATGAATCTGAAATTGTGATGAAGTGTTAAACGAAGAAATTTATGAAGTGATTCATGATAGCTCCTTGAATGAAAAGCATGATTGCAATGATTTTACTATAAATTCTATTAATGTCAATTGTGTTAGTGATATGCAAAACCCCAAGCTTGGGGATGCTTGTTTTGATATGTCTACTACTTATTGCAATGATCATGATTGGGGTGATAATGTTTCTTATGATCTTGAAAATTTATTTAAGCCTCATGATGATTATAATATTGATAATAATGTTTGTAATAATATTGAAAGTGGGTTTGGAAGAGAATCAACTTTAGGTAAAAATAATCCCACATATTTGTAGAGTGTTCAATCTTATGAAATTTTTGATGGAAGTGGGTTTGGAGAGGTCATGACTTTAGTTGATGTTAATCCCACTATTTCTGAAGATTATAAAACTTTTATGCATATGGATCATGAAGAGAAAATTTTATATGATAGCTATATTGTTGAATTTGATTATGATCCTGCATGTAATTATTATGAGAGAGGGAAATATGGTTGTAGAAATTTTCATGTTACTAATTTACCTCTCGTTATGTTGAGATTGCTATTGTTTCTTTCTTCTTCCTTGCATATGCTATATATTTCTTGTCTTGATAATTTGTTTGCTTATAAAATCCCTATGCAACGGAAGTATGTTAGACTTAAATGTGTTTGTTATATGTATTATGATTCTCTCTTTATGTTTCAATTCTTGTCTTTCATGCGAGCATCATCAAAATTATTATGCCTAGCTAGGGGCATAAAACGATAGCGCTTGTTGGGAGGCAACCCAATGAATAAAATTTATTTTTGTCTTTTTCTTTCTGTTCTTGAGTGTTTGCACAATTATGCTACTGTTATGATTGTGTTTTTTATGTTTTACTTAGTGTTTGTGCCAAGCAAAGCCTTTGGGATCATGTTGGGTGATAGTTGATTTGATCTTGTTGAAAAACAGAAACTTTTGTGTCCAGTAAAATAATTTTAAAAATTCACAAAAGCGACGAACAATTCTGAATTTTTTACACAATATTGATATATATATTTCCTACGTTATCCTAATTTTTCAGAATATTTGGAGTTACAAAAGTATGAGAACAATTCGTATCTTTGCAGACTGTTTTGTTTTTGACAGATTCTGTTTCTTTGCATTGTGTGCTTATTTTGATGAATCTATGGTTTGTATTGGAGGTTATAAGCCATGGTAAAGTTAGAATACAGTAGATATAATGCAATAACAAAATTTGAATGGGTTTTCTACAGTACTTAAAGTAAAGATTAGTTTTCTTATACTAACGGATCTCACGAAGGTTTTGTTGAGTTTTGTGTGATTGAAGTTTTCAAGTTTTGGGTGAGATCACGATGGATGAAGGAATAAGGAGTAAGAAGAGCCTAAGCTTGGGTATGCCCCATGGCACCCCAAGTTATTATCCAAAAGAGGAACAAGCAACTAAGCTTGGGGATGCCCCGAGTGGCATCCCCTCTTTCTTCTAACGACCATCGGTATTTTACTTGGAGCTATATTTTTATTCGTCACATATCATGAGTTTTGCTTGGAGCGTCTTGTATGATATGAGGCTTTGCTTGTTTTTCTCTTCCTTTTATGTCAAGTATCCTTTCTGGACACACCTATTTGAGAGAGCCAAAATTATGCCATGATTTGTTAAAATTGCTCTCTATGCTTCACTTAAATCTTTATGAGCTTTGGAATTGCTCTAGTGCTCCACTTATATCTTTTTTGAGCATGGTGTGCTTTAGTATTTTTGAAGAAATGCTCTCATGCTTCACTTAGATTTATTTGAGAGTTAGTAAAAAAATTTAGAAACTCTCTCATGCTTCACTTAAATTATTTTGAGAGAAGAAAATTTTTATGCTCATGTTTTTCACTTAGATTTGTTTGAGCTATCAAAAGCAACATATAAAATTAGTCCCAAAGTGATAGATATCCAAGACGGATATAATAAAAACTTTCATGAAGATCATTGGACAAAATAAACTTGATTCCTTGTAATAGTTTTGCGATATGACGATATAATATGTGATTCATGTTAATGAGTAATTATGGCTTAGTAATAATATTGATGTTAAGGTTTGTGATTCCCTATGCAAGCACGAAAGTCAATAGTTATGCAATGAAATTATATCCTACTTGTGGTGCATTATTCGGTGTTAGTTATGCTTAATGCTTGCTTATGAGATATTTTGTTTCTTGGTTGGATGCTTCTCAATCTTTTGCTAGCCTTCATTTGCACTAAGTATGATCACTTGTTGTGCATCCAAAATCCTTAAACCCAGTTTTGCCATATGAGTCCACTATACCAACCTATATGCGGTATTCTTTTGCTGTTCTAAGCAAATTTGTATGTGCTATCTCTAATTTTCAAAATAAATTTCTCTTTTGTGTGCTCGTACCGCTCATGAAGCGGCAGGGGGTGGCCAATATTTTCCATGCTAGATGTGTTATTCTCAAGATGAGTGTTTATTCACTTTTCATTGCATGAGAGTACGGCAAAGGTATTAGGGATGCCCAGTCCCGAAATGAAAAATGAATTTACTTTATGTTGTCAAATAATAAATTCCTTGGAAAGTGTTGGTATGGACGGCACCCGTGGATTCGGTTAGCCGTGGAATGTGAAAGTATGGTGGAAAAAGGAATAAACTTTATTTTCTATTTGGGAACCGCCTATGATATATCTAGCATGGAAAGTATTGGGAATTACTCGGTCATTTTCGTTGACAGGAAAAGCATGCCACCCAAAATGTTTTTATCTCTATCTTTTTCGCTTTGAGCTCTGGCACCTCTACAAATCCCTACTTCCCTCTGCGAAGGGCCTTTCTATTTACTTTATGCAATTTTTATTTTGAGTCTCCATCTTTTCTTATAAAGCACCAAATAAGAGGCACTATGATCGTACTTGAGCATTGGGTGTAGCTATTATGCGAGTGTGTTTCATGAATGGATCTATGATTGAGCGTAATGGGCTAGGGATAACTTGCTTTAGTATTCGTATTTTGAAGGGCATGGTTGTTTGTTGATATGCTTAAGTATTGAAATCTTCATGTCAAAACTAGACTATTGCTTTGAATCATATAAAAGTCCAAATGTCCATGCTATAAAGAAAAGAATATGTGATGAACATGTTAGGCAGCATTCCACATCAAAAATTCTGTTTTTATCATTTACCTACTCGAGGACGAGCAGGAATTAAGCTTGGGGATGCTGATACGTCTCCAATGTATCTATAATTTTTTATTGTTCCATGCTGTTATATTATCATTCTTGGATGTTTTACAATCATTTTATAGCAACTTTATATCATTTTTTGGGACTACCCTATTGACATAGTGCCGATTGCAAGTTGCTGTTTTTTGCTGTATTTTTACTTCGCAGAAAATCAATACCAAACGGAGTACAAACGCAACAAAACTTTTTGGTGATTTTTTCCAGACCAGAAGACACACGATGGGCCAAGAATGAACCTGAGGGGGGCTCCGAGGGGAGCACAACCCACCTGGGCGCACCTGGGGCCAGGCGCGCCCAGGTGGGTTGTGCCCACCTCGGCCGCCTCCCGCACCGCCTCTTTGCTCTGTAAATACCCTGGACGTCCAAAAACCCTAGGGGAGTCGACGAAAAACAATTCCAGCCGCCGCAAGTTCCAGAAACCACAGATCCAATCTAGACACCATCACGGAGGGGTTCATCATCCTCATTGGTGCCTCTTCGATGATGCGTGAGTAGTTCATTGTAGACCTTCGGGTCCGTAGTTAGTAGCTAGATGACTTCCTCTCTCACTTTTGATTCTCAATACAATGGTCTCTTGGAGATCTATTTGATGTAACTCTTTTTGCGGTGTGTTTGTTGGGATCTGATGAACTTTGTGTTTATGATCAGATCTATCTTTTTATCCATGAAAGTTATTTGAGTCTTTTGATCTCTTATATGCATGATTACTTATAGCCTCGTATTTCTTCTTTGAATCTTTGGTTTAGTTAGGCCGACTAGATCGATTTTTCTTGCCATGGGAAGAGGTGCTTTGTGATGGGTTCGATCTTATGGTGCTCAATCCCGGTGACAGAAGGGGAAATGACACATATGTATCATTGCCATTAAGGATAACAAGATGGGGTCTATTCCTACATGAATAGATCTTGTCTACATCATGTCATCATTCTTATTGCATTACTCCGTTTCTCCATGAACTTAATACACTAGATGCATGCTGGATAGCGGTTGATGTGTGGAGTAATAGTAGTAGATGCAGGCAGGAGTCGGTCTACTAATCTTGGACGTGATGCCTATATAATGATCATTGCCTGGATATCGTCATGATTATTTGAAGTTCTATCAATTGCCCAACAGTAATTTGTTTAACCACCGTATTCTATTTTTCTCGAGAGAAGCCACTAGTGAAATCTACGGCCCTCGGGTCTATTTTCCCATCATATACTTTCAGATCTATATTGCTATTTGCCTTTTTATTTATTTACATCTTTTATTTTCAGATCTATATTATCAAAAACCCAAAAATACCTTGCTGAATTTTATTTGCTTTTATTTTCATCTATCAATCTATTACAACTTTCTCACGTCTGTTTGCCAATTTCTGGCGCCGCTACCCGAAAGGGATTGACAACCCCTTTTACACGTCGGCAAGTATTTGTTCTTTGTGTGCAGGTGTCGTTCATGTAGTGTTGCGTGGTTCTCCTACTGGTTCGATAACCTTGGTATCATCACTAAGGGAAATACCTACCGTAGCTGTGCTGCATCATCCTTTCCTCTTTGGGGAAATACCGACGTAGTTCTAGCCGCAATCACCGAGGCGGTCGGGCGGCTCGGGCAGATGGTGGCTACAGTAGAAGGGCGTACTGTAGCACGCTCCGGAGCACACATGTGGCTGGCATTGGCATATTTTAGGCATCCAGGGCGTGGCCTCTAGTGTCTAGGAGGTGAAGGGAGGAGTAAACAAAGGGGAGGCAGCCTTGGATGCTCAAGTTGGCCTCTGGAGTGAGGAGGGGGTGAGAGGGAGAAAAAATAGTGCTGACTAGGGGTGAAAATTAGGGTTTTCACCCCTCAATCATTGAGCTTTGGATGAGTGGGTGCTACTAGAGATAGATGAGGGTTAGGAGATGCCCTGTTAAAAGGTTGAGATAAAGGAGAATAGTAGAAATGGTCAAAATGATGATTTTGGCAAAATGACAGAAGGTGTTTGATGTAGGTTTTGTCAGGTAAAAAGATTCTCCTTGCCATGAGATTTAACAGGATCAAATGGTAGACAAAAATAAGGCTGACCACCAAGTTTGAGCTTATTTAGAGAAAGTTGCCAATGTAACTTTAGTAACCCCTAGAAATCAACAGAAATTGGTTTTCCTAGATCTAACTATGCAAATATATTCTCCTTGATGCACCACTTGGTGTAGTGTCATCATTTGGAAATCATCAAAAGAAGTTCCGTAAACGGAAAAATCAACCATGAAAACCTCAACAATGCTTTCACAAAAGTCAGAGAATATAGCAGTCATACATCTTTGAAAGGTAGTAGGTGCATTGCATAAACCAAAAGGCATACGTCTCTAAGCATAAGTTCCAAAAGGACAAGTAAAGGTGGTTTTCTCTTGATCAGGTTGTGAGTCGGGTATTTGGAAGAAACTAGAATATCCATCAAGAAAACAAAAGTGTGTGTGCTTAGATAATCTTTCTAACATTTGATCAATAAAAGGTAGAGGGTAGTGATCCCTTCTAGTAGCTTTGTTTAATTTCTAAAATCAATTACCATTCTATAGCCAGTAACAATTCTCCATGGGATAAGTTCATTTTTATCATTAGGAACAACAGTAATACCTCCTTTCTTCGGAACACAATGAACATGGCTTACCCATCTACTATCAACTATAGGATAAATTATACCTGCTTCCAGAAGCTTTAGTATTTCAGTTCTTACCACTTCCTTCATCTTAGGATTTAATCATCAGTAATGATCAACAACGGGTTTACCATCATGTTCCATATTAATCTTGTGCTGACAGAGAGTAGGACTAATGCCCTTAAGATCATCAAGAGTATATCCAATAGCAGCTTGGTGCTTCCTCAGAGTTTTTAATAATGTTTTCTCTTCATACTCTGTAAGGTTAGAACTAATAATAACAGGATATATTTTCTTTTCATCTAAATAAGCATATTTCAAAGTATCAGGTAATTGTTTCAATTGTAACACGGGATCACCCTTAGGTGGTGGAAGACCTCCAAGAGTTTCAATAGGCAAATTATGTTTGAGAAGAGGTTGTTGTTCAAAGAACATCCTATCTATTTCATTTCTTTCATGTAAGTGCGTATCATTTTCATGGTCGAGCAAATATTGTTCTAGTGGATCAGTAGGAGGTACGACAATAGAATCAAGACCAAATATTTCATCCTTGCTAGGCAATTCTTTATCGTGGAGTTGCCTACGAAACTTAGAAAAATGAAACTCATGGGACACATCACCAAAATTAACACTGACAGTTTCTTTCTTGCAGTCTATCTTAGCATTAACAGTGTTCAAGAAAGGTCTACCAAATATAATGGGACAAAAATCATCGTGTCGAGAACCAAGAACTAGAAAATCAGTAGGGTATTTGATACGTCTCCAACGTATCTATAATTTTTTAATGTTCCATGCTGTTATATTATCATTCTTGGATGTTTTACTTTCATTTTATAGTAACTTTATATCATTTTTTGGGACTTACCTATTGACATGGTGCCCAGTGCCAGTTGTTGTTTTTTGCTTTTTTTTTACTTCGCAGAATATCCCTATCAAACGGAGTCCAAACACAACAAAACTTTTTGGAGATTATTTTTGGACCAGAAGACAACTAGGGAGCCAAGCAAGCTCCAGAGGGGACGCCCATGGGGCCCACATCCCACCAGAGCATTCTAGATGCCCCTGGCGCGCCCAGGTGGGTGGTGGGGCCCATGGGGGTCTCCTCCACCGCCTCTCAGCTCTATAAATTCTCAGATATTCCTGAAACCCTAGGGTAGCGATTAAAACACAATTCCAACTGCCGCAAGTTCCAAAACCACGAGATCCAATCTAGAGCCCTATTCCAGCACACTGCCGGAGGGGAACACGATCACGGAGGGGTTCGTCATCCTCATTGGTGCTCCTCCGAAGATGCGTGAGTAGTTCACCATAGACCTACGGTCCGTAGGCAGTAGCTAGATGGCTTCTTCTCTCTTTTTGATTCTCAATACAATGTTCTTCTCGATGTTCTTGGAGATCTATTTGATGTAATGACTTTTTGCGGTGTGTTTGTTGGGATCTGATGAAGTGCGAGTTTATGATCAGATCTATCTATGAATATTATTTGAGTTTTCTTTGATCTATTATATGCATGATTGTTATAGTCTCGTATTTCTTCTGCGAATCTTTGGATTAGTTAGGCCAACTAGATTGATTTTTCTTGCAATGGGAAGAGGTGCTTTGTGATGGGTTCGATCTTGCGGTGTCCTCAACCAGTGACAGAAGGGGTAGCGAGGCACGCATGTATCGTTGCTATTAAGGATAAAAATATGGGGTCTATTCCAACATGAATAGATCTTGTCTACATCATGTCATCGTTCTTATTGCATTACTCCATTTCGCCATGAACTTAATACACTAGATGCATGCTGGATATCGGTCGACGTGTGGAGTAATAGTAGTAGATGCAGGCAGGAGTTGGTCTACTAAGCTTGGACGTGATGCCTATATACATGATCATTGCCTTGGATATCATCATAATTATTTGCTCTTCTATCAATTGCCCAACAGTAATTTGTTTACCCAACGTATGCTGTTTTCTCGAGAGAAGCCACTAGTGAAATGTACGGCCCCCGGGTCTATCTTTTATCATATTGTTTTAAGATATATTATTCCAAAAACCCAAAAATACCTTTCTGCACTTTTTCTTTGCTTATTTTATTTTGTGTTCTTGCTAGATCTATTTATCCAATCTCATACAATTTAATCTATCTTCTTACCGCGGAGGGATTGACAACCCCTCTTACGCGTCGAGTTGCAAGTATTTGTTCTTTGTGTGTAGGTACCGTTTACATAGTGTTGCTTGGTTCTCCTACTGGATTGATAACCTTGGTTTCTTAACTGAGGGAAATACTTACCATAGCGTGCTGCATCATCCCCTCCTCTTTGGGGAAATACCGACGCAGTCTCAAGCCACATCAAAGGAATTCCTTGCGCCGTTGCTGGGGAGACATCATCAACATCTATCAGGTTCCTAATCACAAATCTCATCTCCTTGCAATTTACATTATTTGCCATTTGCCTCTCATTTTCATCTCGCCCACTTCACAATTTTTTTTTTGCTTTTTTATTTGCCTTCTTATTCGTTTGCCTTTTTCTCGTCAGATCTCTTGTCTTACTTGCCAACTTTGTCGTTATGGCTAGCTCCTCCTCTATTATGTGTACCCCTGAGAATGAGGTTCTTAATTTTAAACAAAAGGGAGGGGAGAATCTAAAAGATGCTTGGTATAGGATTTGCAATGTTCATAATAGGTCTATTCATAAGCAATCTACTGTTGTTCTTCTTTGCAGTTTTTATGTGGGCATTACCACTTGGTATAGATTCATCCTTGATACGATTACCGGCGGGAATTTCTTGATGTGCCCTTCGTTGGATGCTTTTAATTCTATGGGAGATCTACTGGGTGCACCACCTATCATTATTAATGAAACAATGTTAACTCTTGAGAATGTTATGCAAAGATTAGATGCTATTGAAAAGAAGATGATCACCGAAGAACAAATTGAAATTTTGGATACAAGGATGCATAATCTTGCTAAGTAAATTAGGTCAAAAGCGGGAGATGCTCTTAAATTACTAAGGGAAAAAGAAACCATAGTTAACGAAAGAATAGAAGAAAGTCCCTCTCGGATTGATAAGTTGGAAGAAATTTTTAGTAACCTAAGCTCAGCCTTCTCATATGTAAAAACTATTGAAAAAACTCCCATAAAAATTTGCAAGCCTACACAAGTTACTAAGAACAAGGGTGCCACTTCTAGTAGCAATAAGGAAGATCTTAAAATGATTAATATTTACCCCAATATTGGTGACATGGTAAAGGGCCCTACTTGCAAGAATGAATTCTTCAATATTTTTCCTAGATGTATTGTTATTGAGAATATGCATGCTAAATCCTTGAAGAACTATAGTTGTGTGATTGAGGAGTTGGAAACTAAAGATGACAATACTTGAATCTATGCATTGTGCCTAGCTAGGGGCATAAAACGATAGCGCTTGTTGGGAGGCAACCCAATGAATAAAATTTATTTTGGCCTTTTTCTTTCTGTTCTTGAGTGTTCGCACAATTATGCCTCTATTGTGATTGTGTTTTTTATGTTTTAATTAGTGTTTGTGCCAAGTAAAGCCTTTGGGATAGCTTTGGGTGATAGTTGATTTGATCCTAATGAAAAACAGAAACTTTTGCGTCCAGTAACAGAATTGTTAAATTTTACAGAAGCGACAAAAAATTCTGAATTATTTACACAAGATTGATATACAAATTTTTCTGTGATGTCCTAAAGTTTCAGAATTTTTGGAGTTACATTACTGAAGTATGAGTAAAATTTGAATCTTTACAGACTGTTATGTTTTTGACAGATTCTGTTTTCTTTGCATTGTGTGCTTATTTTGATGAATCTATGGATTGTATCGGGGGGTATAAGCCATGGTAAAGTTAGAATACAATAGGTATAATGGAATAACAAAATATGAATGTGTTTTTAATAGTACTTAAAGCAAAGATTGGTTTTCTTATACTAACGGATCTCACGAAGGTTTTGTTAAGTTTTGTGTGATTGAAGTTTTCAAGTTTTGGGTGAGATCTCGATGGATGAAGGAATAAGGAGTGAAAAGAACCTAAGCTTTGGGATGCCCATGGCACACCAAGTTCATATTCAAGGAGAACCAAGAAACTAAGCTTGGGGATGCCCCGGAAGGCATCCCCTCTTTCTTCTAACAACCATCGTTAATTTTACTTGGAGCTATATTTTTATTCGTCACATATCATGTGTTTTGCTTGGAGCGTCTTGTATTATATGAGTATTTGCTTTTTTTGCTTTTTAGTTTGTCACAATCATCCTTGCTGGACACACCTAGTTCAGAGAGCCATAATTATGCTATGATTTGTTAGAATTGCTCTATTTGCATCACCTAAATTTTTTGAGCTATGGAATTGCTCTAGTGCTTCACTTATTTTGTTTTTAGCATGGTGTGCTTTAATTTTTTGAAGGAATACTCTAATGCTTCACTTAGATTTATTTGAGAGTTAGTAAAAAAAATTGAAGAAATTCTCTCATGCTTCACTTATATTATTTGGAGATATGAAATTTTTTATGCTCATGTTCTTCTCTTAAATTTGTTTGAGCTTGTCAAAAGAAATTACAATATATGAAACTAGTCCCACAGTGATAGATATTCAAGAGGGATATAATAAAAACTTTCATGAATATCATTGGAAAAAATAAAATTGATTCTTAGTAATAGCTTTGAGATATGATGATAGTAATATGTGAGTCATGTTGGTGAGTAATTATGCTTTAGTAAGAATATTGGTGCTAAGGTTTGTGATTCCCTATGCAAGCACGAAAGTCAATAGTTATGCAATGAAACTACATCCTACTTGTGGTGCATTATTCGGTGTTACTAATGCTTAATGCTCGTTTATGTGAATTTTTGTTTCTTGGTTGGTTGCTTCTCAATCTATTTGCTAGCCTTTCCATCACTACTGCAGGATGCTGCTAACGCGGCACTACAATCAGAAACCCTTCGAGGAAACTGTGTGCGATGCATTAATCGCTAATGCAGATGTAAAAAAACCATCAAAAAAGATGCAAAATGTTTGCGATGGCGGATACATCAAACACGGTTCAGATTTTAGTTGCGTGTGTGATGCGGGGCATACGGTTCAGTTCAATGAACTATTTGCGATGAGGCAGAACAACAGAAACGGGCAGCCAAATGAAGGCGTGTGCGATATATGGCATACAGTTCACTAGGATGAACTATTTATGATGAGGCGGAACAACAGAAATGGGCAGCCAGATGAAGGTGTGTGTGATATACGACATACAATTCAGTCGGATGAACTGTTTGTGATTAGGCAACACAAAAGACACGGTTAGCCAGATCAAGGTGTGTACGATATACGGCGTTCACTCAGATGAATTGTTTTTGATCAGGCAACACAACAAAAATGGTTCAGCCAGATCAAGGTGTGTGTGATGGAGGGCATACTGTTCATTCCGATAAACTGTTTGTGTTGAGCCAAGAGAACAAAAATGTTTTATGTAAACAAGATGTGTGTGATACGCTACAAACATCCAATTACATAGGTGGCTAGTACACACATGACATTTCCACACACCAAAGTAAACTATTACATGCATAATTAACTAGGATAAACGATTATCTGATCATCATCTAGTTCTTGTGACGCTTGCCACCACTTCTCTACTAGGATAAACGGAACAATATTCTTTACTGTGAATAGTGTGCTCTGTTGGGCACACAAGTATATGGATCATAGGCTTGGGTGAGCAATGTGACCGCATGCTTCGTGCTAGCTCGATGTTCCTTCTATGCTAAGTTTCCATTAATTGATGGCATTTTATGAACACGCCACCGTTTCCCGCCATTTCCTCATCGGTTTCCTGCCGCCACCCAACAATATTGTGCATAAACCTAGGCGGCACGCGACGCGCAAAGGCAACAAGCGCAGCCTGTAGCACATCCACCTTTTCCAAGCATGCCAACCCACCAAAGCACCGCCTCTACCATCAACCTCCTTGACGAGGAAAACGAGAAGGCGCCATGGCCCGTCGAGGCCGAGGCGCTCCCCTGCAACGCGATGGACGATGTCGTGATGCGTGTCATCGCCAGGGTTGAGCAGACCCTTAGCGCATGGCGCTTCAGCGCCGCAGATCCAGATAGGCATGTTAGCACCGAGAGGCTATAGCTCGCCGCACAACATGATCGATGGTGCGCCGCAGAGCAAGCTAGGCGCGTCCGCGCTGATAGGCTACGACACAGCGAGACCGTTGGAGCGTTGCAGAGCGAGAGGCGTGTCGCGCCGCACAGCAAGAGCGGATCCATCGGCGCTTGCCTGCTATTGACAGGGCGTCGCAGCTGGGTACACGTCCCTTCAGTATCCCCATTCCTCGCCAGAAGTGGGCAGAGGCCATCTGCAATGTACTTGCACCAGAGGCCGGCCACGCCGTACTTGCACCGGACGCCCGCCGCGCCGTTCGCATGGCTCGCGCCATTAGACTTGTCCGCGGCCCGCTCGATGCCAACGCGTTAGTCGCTAGGCTCGACTACCTCCTTGGCCTAGGTGTCCACCTGGGCGCAGTAGAGGAACTTGGCTGTCGCATCCTCGAGCTAGTGATCTCTGATGAAAAAGCAAACTTGGAGCTCGAGATCGCGCTCGAGATGTACCACGAGCGTGTCGACCGCTTGGACGAACGCCTGTACGAGTTCAGGCAGAGCCAAGAGCTATCGTAGGCAAGGGCTGCTGGTCATGGTCTCATGGACGTGTTTTATTTTGTTGAGTCGTTTCGACGTGGATCGCTATGTATTCACAGCAATCATAATATTGCTCTGTTGCAAAGTGTGCACTCTGTTTTTTGTTATTATATGTTCTGTTTCAATGTGTGTGTATATGCTTTCCATTCTGTATATATGTGGATGATAACAGCTAGATACAAATTAGTATATGAAAACAGATACAAAATAGAATTCATAATATATATTAATTGTTCATTAGTTCATCACAAAATATATATAATATCATCACATATACGTGATGATACTTAACTACTAGGTACAATGTATAATATTGAAAACAAACAATACTAAAATTAATACTCCCTCCTGGGGGTAGTATTCCGGCAGCCCCGCGCCAGCAGCTCCCTGGTGCGCGGCGTGTTCCCAGCGCGGAGGCAGTAATCTACCTCCTCCGCCTCGCAGCACTTGACGTACCGATCTGCCTCTTGCTGGCGGACTAGCGCGAACGATCTTGCCATTTTGTTGGGCGCCCACTTGAGCTCCTCGTCGGTGGCATGCTGGAGCTTATCATCCCACCACTACGCAGCGATGAGGCACCTAGCGCCTTTGACCTTCCTCGCGAAGTACCCATCTTCGTACACCTCCTCCGCACGACGATGCGCCCGCCCCCAAAGCTCCACTGCCTCCTTTTTCCAGGCGGCATCACGGGCTTCAAATTAACCTCTCTCATCGCATGTCATAGTGCTGGACGGCAACCTCGTGGGCCCACGCGAGTGAGTGTCCTAGGACCACCGCGTGCATGTGGCCCAAAGATGCATGTCAAACTTTTTTTGCAGCAAACATGCGACCAAAGGAGTTTAGTGTTGAAAATTGAAAAAAATAGATAACATCTATTTGTTTTTATACATTGATTGATTTCCCAGGGATTTAAATGTGCAAAATCAAATTTGATCTACATGAGACCCGTGACAGTGCACGAAAATGGATTGCAAAACCATATGTGTACGTGTTCCTGGGTGCATGTTTAGTCCCCAAGCAAGAAATTTCTAACATCTAGAATCTTGATTTTAAAATCCAATAAATCCAAAACTAAGTTGAAATTCATGAAACTTATCTGGTGTCATATGGACACCAATAAACTGTGATATTTTATTTTCAAATTTGAGACAAGTTTTGATATAATCTTCTTACATACAGGAAATTATCAATAATTATCAACCAATATCGCAAACGAACTCTTTACTCGAATCATGTGAGTTAGACCAACAATGTAAGTATCGTGCTTCGGTTAAGCAATAAAGCAGTAGAATTAATTATCAAAAAGGAAAAATCCATATAATACGTGCCGCGCACGTGTCCCGTGTGCCGTACAAGCATGCGTGAGTTGACGAGACGCATGCTAGAAGGAAAACCGGGAGGCCGAGGCATGCGCGTGTTCGCTACGCACTCACCGTGGGGCATGCTAGTAGCGGTGTGAAATGACGGTAGGCGTGCCAGCAGTCTGCCGCGCAGGCTCACCGGGAGGCGAGCCAGCCCTTTGACCATCGGCCACCTCGCTCCCACTGCTCCATATTAATGGCGTGCCCGACTCGCTCCGTGATATGATGGTATAGGAATGCCAGAAGTCCACTGCGCAGGCTCATCGGGAAGCGAGACAGCCTTTGACCGCCACCCGCCTCACTCCCACTGGTCCTTATTAATGGCGCGCCCGAGCGGCTGCACCCCCCCAATCCTCGCCAGACACACAATCCTCTCTCTCCACCCGCATCTTCGACGCCGCTCTCTGTCCTCAAAGCCGGCACCCCCCATCCTCGCCACACACACAATCCTCTCTCTCCGCCCGCATCCTCGACGCCGCTCTCAGTCCTCAAAGCCGTCAGTGTATGAGGATGCCGCCGAAGCACCCCATCGGAGGGAGTGGCGACGCCGGGGCTACTGAAGCACCGGAGCATGGCGTGAATATGGAGACAGAGGTTTCCGTCGCCGCCGACGAGGTGGAGAACGAGGCTGCCAACAAGCGGAGGTGGGTCGAGAAGGAACCACAAGCGACTCCAGCAGGGCTAGACTTCATCAGTAGCCTCCCCGATGATATGTTGACAGTCATCATATCCCTCCTCCCAATCAAATATGGGGCGAGGACAACCGCCCTTTCCCGGCGGTGGCGCCCCCTATGGCTCTCCGCCCCTCTCGACCTCCTCGACACCCACGAGCTCTGCCATGGCTATCGCAAAAGCTTGGATGCATTCTCCAAGATCCTCGGCAGTCACCATGGCCCAATCAGAGGCCTTATCACGGGCAAGCTCTGTTCCAATGGCAAGGACCGAGCCAAGCTTGACGAGTGGTTCCGATCCCCCGCCCTAGATCGGCTCGAGGAGCTCAGTTTTAATGATGGGCATACACGCTCGCTACCAACATCTGCGCTCCGCTTCGCGCCCACGCTGCGCCTCGCCAAGTTCATGAACTGCCATCCCCCTTAATGACGCGCCCGCTGTTTTTCTACCACGAGTGAAGCACCTCGAACTCGTCGCCGTCTGCATCCCAAAGGATGACATGGAGCACCTGCTCCGCGGCTGTACTGCACTCGAGTTCCTTCATCTTCAGGCGATGAATTGGTCGAGTAGCTTCCACGTCATCTCTAGGACTCTCTGGACTATTTATGTGTGTTGCTGGTGCTGCAACGAGAGATCACAAAAGGTGGACCACAATATGGTCATTGAGGACACACCTTCACTTGAGAGATTACTTGTAGTTGATCAATAAGGTCCAACAAGAATCAATGTCATTTCTGCGCCAAAATTGACAGTGGTGGGCTACTCGTCTGTCAAATACTACTACTTTCAGGTACAACATTCGCCTTCCACCTCTTCTTCTTGATATCAACATTATTTCTAGTTTTGAAGATGTATGTTCGTCTGTCATCCAGCAAAGCTTCACCCAGATTCTGCGCACAGTGAAGGTCTTGGCACTAGAATCTATCGGCCCCTACCTAGACCAAGTTGTCAGTTTCCTGAGATGCTTTCCGTGCCTGAAGAAGCTGTATATCGAGGTGATGTTCCTTTCCTGTTAAATGTTAACCATAAGGGAGTTCATTTTTTTTGCACCTTTTCCCAAGTTTACAATGACAATGTACTACGGTTTCTGAAGGAATTTTGGAGGATTTCAGGACATACACCCCCACCCCATATTGGTTGCTTGATTCATATGGTTACAATCCATAAGCATTTCTCCTTTGGATTTATCTATACTAGTTTTCTTAGGGAATTTTTCATCCAATCCAACCTCTTGTGAAGAAGGCTACATTTTTCTAGATTGTAATCAAATGCTCATGTTAATCATGTCAGATCGAAGATGGCACGTTGGTGCATTTTACAAATCCTGCAAACCAAATAGGCTGGTAGTAGTGTTCAAAACTGCATGTAGGCACTAACACGTTCTCTTCTTTTGCAAATAATAATAGGCCCGGAGGTGGATAATGTTTATAACGACAATCACATCAAATGCCTGGATCTGCATCTCTCAAATATTACTTTGAACTACTACTGAGGGACCTTACCGAAGATTACATTCGTCAGGTTCTTTCTTGCCAGAGCAAGGGTGCTGAAGGTATTGAGGTTGAACACGCATTTAATTAGGAAAGATGAATGGTTTGTTGATCAGAGCTGGCAGCTACTATAGAATGGAAGAGGCTCCAAAAAAGCTAAACTTCGTATTGGAAGAGCATATGACAGAGTAATTGGAAGTTATTGTGTCAAACCCATACATGACTTGTAAGCGGCTGATCCCTTTGCAGAAATGACGAGGTTTGGAAAGCGGCCTTACTATTTTTATTTTTATTTTGAACCTCTCGTATATCCATGTTCAGCTGATCAGCATGGGCGTTTGCAGCTGAATGAGCTGAATTTCATTTCTAATATCAGTTTAAACATTGTAATCTTTGAATTTGAGCCATGTAACTCTAGAATTTGAACCTTGTAGTATTTCGGGCTTTTGTGGTACAATCATTGAAATGGCATCGTATGAGACTCATAGATTGGTAGTACTATTTTGACCTTAATATGCAATAGACCTAGATTTTATTAACCATTCATGACCAGGGATCCAGCCGGAAGCAGAGCAATGGCAAACATCGTCGCAACAAGATGTAGATGATTAGATGCTCGTTTCTCCTAGTTATGTGTGTAGTCACTTATGTAATTGTATGCTTAATTTGGTCATGCAATGTTGTTCTTATAAGTATATATGTTGATGTTCTGTAGACAGAGCATATCACATTGCACATGGACCACACTAGGGAACCCGTCGGTCATGAATTCATCAATCGCAGATGGTTGTATACCAGCAAGCATTTGACCACAACACACACGGCTTATTCCATCACAAACAGCTCGAATGGATCAACTGTATGCCTTGTATCACACACACAACTCTAATCTGATTCGTGCTTGATGTCTCCGCCATGGCTCGCATAGTTCGTCTTATTTGCCACGTATCACTGTGCCGGCCCCTGCTCGCGTCCCTCAGCGTGCTGTGCTCACCGTTAGGCGCCGCAGCACGCTGTGCTCGCCGTTAGGCACCACGGCGCGCTCTGCTAGCGTCCGTCGGCATGCTCTGCTGTTCGTCGGCGCGCTCTTCTCGTGTACCCCCACGCGCTCGGCTTGTGGACAACTTTTCCTTGCGTGTTCAACTGCTATATGCATATATATGGTTGCTCACCGTTGAGGCGATCGCGGAGCACTCTGCTCGCGTCCCTCCGCGCGTGCTCTGCCAGCGGTTGGGCCTGCACACGATCACATCGGGGGCCACCTATGCATGCGGTAGCACCATGCGCGTCGCCACGTGATGGAGTTACGTGCGGCACGATGGAGTTACGCGCTGCAAATTAGAACTGCCATCCGGGCATGCCGATATTCCAGGCCGTCCGGCTTCCCCTTTAATTCCCGTGGCCATTATAATAACCTTAGTCTCTTCAACCTTTTGATTGCGCCCGACAACACAACAAGCACACCCATGACGACACATAGAGAGGGGATGTCTAGCGGCGCTCCAATGGAGTTCGGCGAGCATAAAGTGGAGACCCATGCGAGGGAGACAGATCTCTCGGTGGTGTACACCATCGACCCGGCCGTGGTGGACGACTACATCAACACCGTTGAGAAGTTGCTTGCTCGACACAAGTACAAGGTGGTCGGCATCGACCTCCAATACACTGGCGGTCATCCCAACATAAATCAGAGGTTGCCGTCGCCCAGTTGTGCGTGCGCCATCATGTCCTCATCTACCACTACTGCATGGCCACAGAGCCTTGCGACCATTTCGCCAGGTTTGTCAACAGCACCGACTACAAGTTCACTATGGTGGAAACCATCGATGATGTAAAAGCGCTCAGGGTTACGGCTTTGGCCTGCAAGAACCTTGTCAAAATTCGTGAGCACTACAGGGTCTGGGGCAGCACGAAGAAGGACTCCCTGGTTGAACTCGCCTCGGCCATCATCGACCCATACTACAAAAAGATGAAGCAGGATGCCAACAGAACACGTCCTGTATCCTGGCACGGGGCCTGGATGCGGCAACTGGATGAACCTCACCTCAGGTTCGCGGCCAAGAGCGTGTACACATGCTACTAGATGCATAGGCGGATCGTTGACATGAGGAAGTGCCTCGTTACCGAAATCGACGAGGCCGGATCGAGCCACAAGTAGAGCAGTAGCGGCAAGCGTCACAAGAAGTAGATGATGATCAGATGATCGTTTATCCTAGTTAATTATGCATGTAATATATAGTTGACTTTGGTGTGTGGAAATGTCATGTGTGTAGTAGCCACCTATGTAATTATGCATGTAATAGTTTACTTTGGTGTGTGCAAATGTCATGTGTGTAGTAGCCACCTATGTAATTGGATGTTTAATTTGGTTATGCAACCATGTCCTTATAAGTGTGTATATATATATATATGTTGTTGTTCTGTATGCAATCCCAACGCACAACACACACATCTTATTAGCAGCAATCATCTGTGTTATTATCGGTCTTCGCACACATTTCTGATTAAAGACCTGTTTGCCGCGTATCACACACATCTTGTTAAATTGAACTGTTTCTGTTATCTTGGATCAACGCAAACAGTTTATCCAAGTGAACTGTTTGCCCTCTATCGCACACACCTTGATCTGGCTGCCCGTTTCTTTTGTTCCGCCTCATCACAAACAGTTTATCCGAGTGAACCGTATGCCGTAGATCGCACACGCCTTCAGCTGGCTGCCCGTTTCTTTTGTTTTGCCTTATCACAAACAGTTTATTGAACTGAACTGTATGCCCCGCATCGCACACGCAACTAAATTCTGAACCGTGTTTGATGTATCCTTCATCACAAATGTTTTGCATCTTGTTTGACGGGTTTTTTACATCACCGTTTGCGATTATTGCATCACACACAGTTTCGTCGAAGGGTCTCTGATCATAGTGTCGCGTTAGCAGCATCCTGCAGTAGTGAAGAATCAAAAGTTGATCGAAAAGCATGATGATTTTTCCTCAACCATTGATGATCTTTCCAACCGATATGGTTCACTTATAGTTGACTATGAGAGTTTATCAGATGAACTCCTTAACAGGAATCAACAACTCGAGTCACTGGAAAAACTCATAACGAGTTGGCGAAAGAAAAAGCTTCTCTCTTCGCCGAGAAACCTAAAAGTCTTCCTCATGACTTTGTGCCTCCATGCTTACAATGTCTAGAACGATGCAATGTTGATTCTAATGCTGAATCTTCTAATGCTATCATCGAGAATATTGCAACTACTACGAATGATATCTCTAACCCCTCTACCGAGGAATTTGATGCTCTCTCTCATGAAAATTGTAGATTAAAGAACTTGCTTGAGACAGGAATGCTAAAGAGCCTCAAAGGGCATCAAACACTCTATGATGTACTCAAGAAGTCCATCCTGCAAAAAAATCCTCGAAAGGAAGGATTGGGTTTCAAAAGGAAACTCAATGTCGATGGAACCTACTAGACTCCCGAGCAATATCCATGAATGAGTTGGGTTCTTGCTAAGAGTAAAACTCTTGAACCTACTGCTCTGTCTGGATATGACTCACCCATCTCTGTTGTCTCTAACGTGTTTGATGACTCAAACTACAAACTCTTCAAACAACAGAATGTTAAGGTATTTGCTCGATATGTTGGTACTAACTGCAGGTCTGGCACACCCAAGAAGCAAATCTGGGTGAAGAAGTGTATTATTGAAAATCTATCTGTCACTGCTAACTTGAACTTGCAGAATGATTCTCTTTGAGGAAATGGTTTCTATTCAAAGATTGGCACTAAAACTTGCTCGAATGGATTTCGATCAAACATTCGACAAAAGGAGTACATGCGTACCTAATCAAATCATTTTGCTCATGTCTCTGGAAACAACTTCAATGAATATTCATATGATTACTCTCGAAATGCACAGGTGAACTACAGACCTCGCCGAAGGAATGTTCCTACTCAGTTAAAGAAAAAGAGATGCCCACTGCCCACACAAGTGTGGGTTGGGAAGAAGAACTAACCTTTCGTGCAGGAACTCTCCCATGGAATCTTATCGTTTATTCTTAACCCTGAGATTCACATTGTTGGTGTTCGACTCTTCTGTTCATTTGCCCTAGTTTACCTTTGTGTGTTTCTTTTCGCCGTGTTTGTGTTTCGTCCGATAAACAACTCACTCATAGCTATTTGCTTTGTGTTTTCTTTCATTTGACTGAGTGTTTTTGTTTCAGTCCCTTTTATCACTCTATTCTTTCTCATCCAATCTATGCTTTCCGTCATAAGCATGCAATTTCATATGAAGGAAATTTCTATCTGACTTCCTTGGTCATGAAAGAAATCAACTTCAAACTTTTATTTATTTTGGCATTTGCCCTTCTTCATACCTCTCGGTCTCCTTCTCAGTTTCCGAGATTTTCACAGGAAACGGTTGCCACGTGCTCACTGTCGTGGGTGGACATGATCACCTATGGGGCCATGGGCCCCTTTGTGGTTCGACAGGGGGGAGATCACGTTGCACAAAGAGCAGAGGCTGTGAGGCAGCACAACGACGAGACTGGTGGTTTTACCCAGGTTCGGGCCGCTGAGAAGCGTAAAACCCTACTTCTGCTTTGGCGGGTTGCACTACAAAAAAATACACTTCCGTGATGATACATGTTTGTCACAGTAGGTCACGTTTTCTATCATGCATGTACATCCATGACGATTTTTTGACAGAATCAAGATAGTCGTACCTGTGCTGTCGTAGAAGTGTTCCATGACAATACCAAAATTATCATCACGGAAGTGTCCACTTCCATGACGATAAATGGCGCGTCATGGAAGTGCTTTCGTCAAGGGTAACCGACACGTGGCATCCACCGTAACGGGTCGCCATTAAGCTATCGGGTTCCGGTTTGGATCCGATAACCCGTTATTAGCCCGGACCAATGGGGATTTTCCACGTGTAAAATTCTCATTCGCCCGTGGATCCACGTGTCGGCCCAGCGTTGGAATAGTTGTCATCCAGCGAATGGACGGGACGTGCCTATGATACGTCGACACGTGGCTCGGCCCAACAGTGGCCCATTCAGGTCAAAAGGCCGGCCTATTTGACCTGGTCAAAAGGTAACGGCCGGCCCACTTAAAGCCTCTTGGCGGCCTGTTCGCATATAGCCCATTTACAGCCCACTAACTCATGGCCCATTATGGCCTATCCGAATTAGGCCCAGCAGCGTCATCTAGGCCGTCCAATATGATTCCAGCCCGTTGTAACTTCCGGCCCATGTATGGCCCATGACGTCTTTCGGCCCATATGAGGCCCTTTGTAACTCTTGGCCCATTAACGGCCCGTGGTGAAACTGGCCCGCAATGAACATTGTATCGCTTTATACCCATTAACGGCCCATTATTCCATTGGGCCATTTCCAGCCTATGTTATCTTTCGTCCTTCTTAGGGCCCATTTATTCTTGGGCTGATTTGCAAGCATTCAATTACTTACGGTCCGTTACTGGCCTGTTCCGGTTGTGGGCCAAATTCAGCTAGTGGTTAAAGTTGACCCGTTTGTGGCCCCTTAATCCGTTGGGCCGTTTTCATAGCGTCATCAAATACGGCCGATTAACGACGACCCGTTATGGTCGGCCCATGAATGGACGATTCCAAATCTAGCCCCTTTACGGCCCATAATGCGGTCCGTTATTGGCCCATGTTTGGCCAATCGATCATACGGCCCGTAGAAGGCCCAATGATTCTACGGCCCGTAGAAGGCCCATTGTTTTTGCGGCCCATAGAAGGCCCATTGTTTCTATAGCCCGTAGAAGGCCCATTGTTTCTACGGCCCGTAGGAGGCCCATGGTCACTACAGTAAATATGTAGCCCATGGTTATTGTGGCCTAGTTTTAAAAAACAAGTTATTGCGGCCACTAGCAAACCGTGGAAAAAGAACTGCACTGACTACAAGCAAATAAATAAACAAGACAACAAGGAAATAAATAAGCAAGCAACTTACGCTAGGCTATCACGGCTATTACACATATTACATCCACTGGGCATCAAAGTTCGCCACCAGTGCAAATATGGGGAACAAAGCAGCATATTACATACACTGGTTGTCAAAGTTGGTGACCAGTGCAAATAAACGCCGCAGCAAAACAAGTCCAGCACTGAAACCACTTCACAAGAGCTCAAGAAACAATATCATGGGTATCCACCATGCGGGCAAGACGCTTAGCAAGCTTATTAGCTTGCTCTTGTTTGGCGCTTAAATCCTCCAGCACTTGCTGTTGCACCAGAAAGTATGCATCTGAATTCTGCAGGGACTTATATGTATGTTGATTTGTGTTTGGTGATTGTATGATGACTAAAATGTGATGACATTGTTGTTTAGTTTACTCATATTTGGCTGTGAAACTTGTATTTGATGACATAGTTTGTTGTTGGACTGCAATTTGCTCTACGTCTTCCAATAGGAACAATGTTGACATGACAGGGCCTCTGCTAATTTATTTTTTATTAGCAAAAGGGCATGTACTATTTATTTATTTATGAGCTAAAGGGGATACCCCCGATTTCCATTAATAGAAATCATTAGATGTTCACAACACTACGCCCACCCTGCTAAACATGTTTCATTCATTACTAGTTTCAGCAAAGTGCTCATGTCATATCAGAAGCTCCGACCACTGAATACATCATGAGTGCTACATACATTGCAAATAAATAGACAATCATCCTACAGAGTACAACAATCTTGCCCCTTATCTTCACAAGCTCTTTCATCTCCTCATTGCTGCCATGGCCGTTCAGCAGCTGTTGCTTGGCCATGATCAGATGAACTGCATCTTTAACCTTCTGCTCTGCATCTTCCTCTTCTACCGTTCCTTCAGTTACTTGTCAAACACCCCAACCTGCTGGTATTGGGATTCCTCGGCTAACCAAATAATCAGCATAGTTCCATTCCCCCACATCAGCAACTTCCCAAAAATACAAATCACATGAATCATCCCTTTTCTGCATGAATAAAATTCGAAGATCATCAACCAAACTATTAAAAAAAATAGCAACTGAAAGCAGGCAAACAACTTAAACACATTATTACCCCATTATTCGGGCATTTGTAGAAGACTCGGCCAGGGTTGAGGATTGTAGTTGAGACGCGACGAATGACTCTGCGTGATTTGCAGCAGTGGCACCACACCAATGACAGCGGGTTGCGATGAGCAACCGGCTGCGGTGGGTGTGCCGGCGGGGGTGTGATGAGACCCACAGGTAATGGTACGGGTGACGACTTGGCGCATATCTGGTTGTTGCCTTCTAATGAGCAGGTAGACGATCCGCCAGCGGACATGGCTGCTGTGGCCAGAGCTTCTGATGCTAGGCTGAATAACTAGAGAAGAGGAGAAGCGATCATTGGATATGTCAATTTCATTACTTGCAGAGTAGCATAGCACTATATATAGTCTTAGTTTAGGTTTGGATTCGAACCAGCTATAGGAGCACGTCTCTCTTTTTTCTAAAACTCAGTAATGTCTCTTTACTGGTACACTAGCATGTTCTGTATGCCTTCTCAAGTCTTTGATTTTCGGGAATGTTATCGGGCGAACGTTCCCTGGGAGGAGGACGGCAAATGAACGCATTTTCCTGGCAGTTTTAGTTGCGACGCAAGATCAAACGATGATAGTTTCAAGAATGTTATCTGGCGAACGAGCCCAGTTTTTCTATTCTACCTATAAAAAAGTATGCTACATGGTGTTGGCTTAGTCAACAAACGATTGTGCCAACCTTGACCGTTGGATTAGCATTCAACGTCTATCGTGTTTCTTCAATCTCTCCTTCTTCCAGTCGCCAAAGCCAAACCAGCGCGGGCAAGACCGCCAGCTCCCGGCTCCCACAGCTAGTTGTGCTGCCGCGCACGCATTGCGGCCACATCATACCCTAAAACTCTGTGCATCTTTACCAGCTCCTTTTCATTCCTGTCCGAGGCCTCACCATCGTCCTCCACCTTGGTTCGCTCGCCGCGGTGCCGCCCTCTGGTGTTGTCAACATGGTCAACAATTGAGAGGATAAGGAGATGACTGTACATGGTGAGGATGAAAGTAGGGACCCACCTGGATCATGGTAGTACACAAGCAAGTGCCTCCTTTATTACAAGAAAAAAATGGTTCCTCCTGATGGTTTCCTGACATCTGGGTCGCACACCACTGTCAACGTAGTCAATAAGCGAGATAACTTCAAAAGGAGCGGGTGACACCCGGGACCCAGCAGCTCGCGCAATATATATATTTTTGGGACGGAGCAGGGTATCAACTGGGTTGTGTGGGAGCTGTGGCCCGTCTAGCCCAGGCTTTCATTTCATATGTTTACCACATGACCAGCCCAGTTTTTTTTCTTTCTGAAAATGGCTAGCCTAGCTATTTTGTTTTTTGCAGAATACCCAACGGAGGCCTACTTGCTTTTCTACGCCTTGCTGGGCCGGAAATCTTTCAAGAAGAGGAGGGATGCATTTGGCTAGCCCAGAAAATGGGCTATATGTAATAAGAAATGGGCTGTAAAATGAAAAAATACAGCAAAAGGGCAATTAGTTCCAAATTACTTTTTTCTTTCGGATTTTGATATTTTAAATTTCATTATTTTTGTGCCGGTAAAATTTCATTGGATCTCTACTAGGGAAATGCTTATAGGCATGACCTCAGTAGTAGCGGTGGAAATTAGCAACTGCTGCTGCTAGTTAGCAGTAGCACTGTTCTAAGGCAGCGCTACTAGTAACTCTTTAGCAGTAGCACTGGAAAACAAAAAGGCGCTACTACTATGTGGGACCAGACGAGGCCACCGACGGTAGCTGTAGTAGCAGCACTGTACAAAATACAGCGCTACTACTAAGAACTTAGCAGTAGCGCTTTACTTTACAACACCACTACTTCTAATGGGCCCCTCTTAATAGTAGCACTTTTCCTGGAAAGTGCTACTACTAAGTACCATAGCAGCAGCGCTTTCTTGGAAGCAGTGCTACTGCTAGTTGCGGCTGGTGCCACCTTTTCACCCCCCTCCCCCTCCTCCCCCACTTTGCCCTCTCTCCCCCTCCTTTCCCCTCTCCACTCTCCACCATTGTTGCTCTTCTTCTCTCTTCCTCCTACCTCTCTTCTCTCCTCATTAATGTCCTCCTCCACCATAACTCTCCTCCATAATGGCCTCTCCACCATCTCTCTCTTACCTCTCCTACCCACCCCCTCTTCTCTCCCCATTAATGCCCCCCCCCCTCCACCATAACTCCCTCTCCATTAGTTAGCTAGAGTCATCTCTCCTCCCCAACAACTAGATCTAGCTAGCTATTTAGCCATCCACACTTTCGATCCGTATAGGTAGCGAAAGGCCTCATCATCTAACCGTGCTCTCTCGATAGGTCTCTCTCGGGATATATATATATAGGTGAGTAAAAAGTTGTGCATTTCAAGAATGGGAATATGTGTGTGAATGAGAATATGTGTGTTTGGGATATGGAAAGATTGCGAGTGACATGCCCCCGAGTTGCTTATGTTTTCCGAAATGTCGAATTATTTCTGTTTCGGTGAATTTCGAGCAAACTCAATATGTCCTATTTTTAGGCAAGGTCATGCCAAAATTTTATATGACTTTGAAGCATGCATGCATTTTGTTTATAACCCTTTTGCTTGTTATACCGTGCAGTCGGTCATGAAGGTGAGTGGATGGATCGTGTAGCGATTCATGCAATCCGCGGTGATGGACATGTATGCAAATAATCGGACTAGGATTAGATGTCCGTGTGCAAGATGAAAAGAAGGAGTCCTTTTGGACCCTTTTGATCGTGGCACTTTGAAGGCGCACCTGCTGATGAATGGTTTCATGGATGGCTATACTCGGTGGATAAGTGAAGAAGAAGATGATGATGAGGACGTCCACATGGCAGGGAATAACGGCATGGGGCTAGACGAAGAGATGACCGATCGACACGAAGACGATGGTGGCGGACATGGCGGCGGGGAAGAGTCCGGAAATGACGGCGGCGGAGAAGATTCCAGACACGGTGAAGAAGAGTCCGGACATGGCGGAGAAGAGGCGGCTGTCACGCCGCAGTCTTCGACGCTACTAAGTTCAGTCGTGCAGGACCCTCATGTTCGAGACCTCCTTCGCAAGAGTATGACTAGCGAGAGAGCTGCTTCTAGAGAGGAGGCCAAGCTGGCGCAACTTGAAGTAGACTCGAAGACTCCATTGTATGACGGTTGCCATCCCGAGGTGACCCGCTTGAGTTTCACGCTCGAACTTCTAAAGACGAAGGCCAAAAACAAATGGACAGACAAAAGCCTCGATGAGCAGTTGAAGTATCTACATAATAAAGTTCTTCCCGCGGGGAACCTGTGTTCTACTAGTGTCGAGGAGGCCAAGAAAATCGTTTGCCCTTTTGATTTGCCGCACATTAGGTACAATGCATGCATCAACGATTGCATCATTTATCGGGGGGAGCACGCGGAAAAAACTAGCTGTCCAGTGTGCAATGCTTCACGATACAAGAAGGCAGGAAAGAAAGCTCCTCAGAAAGTTGTATGGTACTTTCCGATCACTCCCCGTCTGCAGCGAAATTTCGTAGATCCTAAGGAAGCAAAGCTCATGCGCTGGCACGCGGAGAGGAAGAAGCCCGACGATGGAGATGATCCGAAGCTGAGACACCTCATAGATGGTAGCCAGTGGAGAGCATTCAACGGCGTATATGGATTTGCTGCAGAAGATCCAAGGAACATCGTGCTTGGTGCGAGTACCGATGGCATGAATCCGTTTGGAAACCAGAACACCAACCACAGCACATGGCCCGTCTTTGTATGGATGTACAACCTCCCCCCATGGAAGTGGATGAAGACAAAGTACATACACATGAGCATGTTGATTCAAGGGCCGAAACAACCGGGAAATAATATTAACCTGTATATGGGGCTTCTGAAAGAGGAGCTAGACACATTATGGAAAACACCGGCATGGACATGGGACGCCAGCAAAGGAGAGTATTTCTATATGAGAGCCGCGCTGATGACGATGGTGCACGACTATCTCGGTTACGGGTACACCTCAGGCCAGGTGAGCCACGGATACTATGGATGCATGAGGTGCATGGATGATACAACGTATCAGCAGCTTACATCAATGAAAGATGGCGGGTCTGGGGAAATTGCATACATGGGGCATCGTAGATGGCTCGAGAAGGATGACCCGTGGAGAAAGCGTGGAGATCTATTCAATGGGTTGGCTGAGCATCGAGGACCTCCATGTAAGAGGAGCGGCGCTGAAATCGACGAGCTGTTGAAAAACTGGGCACAGTGCCCCACGCCGGGAAAGATGAAAAAGGCGCCGGAGCCACTGCTGAAGTTATGGAAAACGAGGTGTGTTTTCTGGGAATTGGAGTACTGGCCCAATCACGACACGCCTCATTGCCTTGATCAAATGCATATCACGAAGAATGTCCTCGAGAGCTTGCTTGGCACACTGATGAACATGCCGGAGAAGACCAAGGATGGGCCGAATGCAAGTGAAGACTTGGAAGATTTGAAGATCAGGAAAGATCTCCACCATAAAAAGTCGATGGAGAAGACGGAGACGGAGACAGAGGAGGGGAAAGGGGCAGAAAAGTCAACAAGAAGGAGGAGAATTATTGCCCCCCTTCTTGCTTCACCTTAAGTGCGAAGGAGATCGATCAATTCATCAAGTGCCTTATGGGAATCAAAGTCAGTTCCGGTTACTGTGGGAAGATAAGCAGATTTCTAGACCCCAAGAAGAAAAGGTTCAGCGGGATGAAGTCTCATGACTGTCACGTGATGATGATGCAGATACTCCCGGTTGCCATTAGAGGGATAATGGAGAAGCACGTCCGTGACACGCTTACTGGTCTCTGCAACTTCTTCGATGTTATCTCTTGAAAGTCCATAAGTGTGAAGAAGCTCCGAAGGCTACAGGAAGAGATCGTTGTCATACTATGTGAGCTTGAGATGTACTTCCCACCCGCGTTCTTTGATGTCATGGTGCATCTGTGTGTCCACATCATGGACGAAATCATCGACCTCGGGCCGACATTCCTTCACAGCATGATGCCGTTCGAGAGGATGAATGGGGTCATCAAAGGATTCGTTCATAACATGTCCCATCCCGATGGGAGCATCGTCCAGGGGTATCTAACGCATGAGTGCATCTCCTTTTGTGAGAATTATATAGGCGTCGAAGACCCTGTTGTTGGTTTGCCCGTCAAGAAGCACGATGGGAAGATCAAAGGAGATGGTCACAACAATGGCCGGAGGGAATTGCACATGGACTACTCGGATTGACGGAACGACTTTGACAGGGCTAACTTAGTAGTGCTACAACACCTAGATGTGGTAGATGATTATGTGGCACGGCACAAAGAAAGCATCGCAGAGAAGTACCGTGATAAGGGGATGCTCAAGACGGACGACGAAGTTACTATAGAGCACAACGCCACTTTCTTGCGTTGAATCAAAGAGCAATTCTTGAAAATCTCCCGGAAGAGGGCAGTTCAAACGGATTGCTCATACACGCCTTAGCACATGGCCCCGCGCCCAAGCTCGCGACCTATCAGTCATACGATATCAATAGGTACACGTTCTACATGGAGGCCAAAGACATGGACAGTGATTACCAAAACTCCGGGGTGACAATTGAATGCGTGACCGACGCCAACGGCACAACTCAAAGATTCTACGAAAGGTTCGAAGAGATCTAGGAGCTTGACTATGCTGGAATGCACGATGCGACGATGTTCCGTGTCAGGTGGGCCAAGGACGTCGTAAGAGAAAACAAGTACTTCACTACCATGTCTATACCCGACGCGAAGAGCACTCCCATGAACGGTAACGTCATCGCCAAAAATGAGCCATGGGTACACGCTAAGCACGTGATACAATGCTTCTTCATAACCGACCCAGCCAATCCCAGTCGTGTTGTCGTGAGGAGATCCAAAAGGAGTATCGTCGGAATGGATGGAGTCGCCAATGAGGAAGACTACGACCAATACGGCAACCCGATGAGGGAAGATGACAATGATGATGAAGCATACGTGAAAAGAAGAATCAATACTACATTACCTAAGAAAGATCGTACTCCATGGTTCCGGAAAAGTCACAAGGAGGGGCTCAATTATTCGGCAATGGAAAAGAAAGGGAAGAAGCTCAATGTGAAACGTCGTCGACGCAGCTGAGAAACCATCATTTATATATATGTATCTATTTTGTGTACGCACGTAAGTAACCGTTATCGGTCAAATGATGTAATCGTATCCCCCTTCAATTACATGCATGGTACAGGTGATATTCGCGTAGTGTGGGAGGGAGACGCCGTCGTCGGGAGAAAAACAAAAACAAAAGGGAGAAAGCAATACAAAAGAAAAAGAAAAGTAAATAGAAAAGAAAAGGAAAATAATAAAAAGAAAAGAAAACTAAAAACTAGAAAAGGAAAATAATAAAAAGAAAATAAACATAGCAGTAGCGCTTGGTTGGGAACAAGCGCAATAGCTAAGTTAGCTATAGCGCTGGATAGAGGTCAAGCGCTACTGCTATTTGTATTTTAGAAATAAAAAAATTAAAATTGGAATAGTTAGCAGTAGCGCTAGTTTAGGAACCAGCGCTATAGCTAAGTTAGCTATAGCGTTGGTTCCTAAACCAGCGCTACTGCTATTTTGAGTTAACCACCGCCCGCGCGGGCTCAAAATTTTGCCAAGTCCCATTCCCCCACACTCTCCCACCTCTCCCCCTCCTCTATGCTCTTGCGCGCTGCCGTTGCCCCTGCCCGCCGGCCGTCGCCCATCGACCTGGACCTCGACGCCGGCCCGAGCCCCTGCCCGCTCTCGGCCTTGACGCCGGCCTCCTCCTCCTCCTCGTCCGCACCACTCCGACCTCCTCCTCATTCGCGCTGCCGCCGCTCCGACCTCCTCCTTGTCCGCGCCGGCCTCCTCCTTCTGCTCGTCCATGCCACTCCGGCCACCTCCTACTCCTCAGGTACTGCCGACAACCTGCCCCCCACCTCGCCCTGTCTCTGTCTATTACGTTTTCTTATTTTTAGAAATGAAACTAGGATTTCAATTTAGGGTTCAATTAGGTAGGCAGTAGGAATTAATTTTAGGGTTCAATTTAGTAATTTTTATTAGGACAAAATATTTATTAGCAAAGAAAATTTCTAGGGTTCTAGGGTTCATAAGTTAAAAGTTATAGACATTTCTTTAACTAGAAAATTAAGTGATGTTGTTGCTCCTTTAAACAAAATTAGTAAAATAAAAAACAGCAGCATTTAGCGAGGAAATAAAAATCAGTAGCAAAATTTTTAGCTATAAAAAATAGTAGCAAATTATTTGTAGCTAGGCAATTTATCAAAAACAGTGGACTTTTTTAACTATAAATAAAAAATAGTAGCAAATTGCCTAGCTACAAATATTTGTTGTAGGTTTATAAAATAGCTATAAGTAAAAGTTAGCTAGGCAATTTTTGTAGGTATATAAAATAGCTATAAATAAAAAACAGTAGCAAATTGCACTAAAAAATAGTAGCAAATTTTTGTTTATGTCAGTAGCAGAGAGAGAGAGAGAGATCATTTAGGAAAAAAACAGTAGCAAATAAAAACTAAAAAACAGTACCAAATACAAAATAGTAGCAAATAAAACCCTCGGTGATGTTTTAGGAGCATGATATGCCCTGTGGTGACTAGCACAAGCATGCAAAGTAGCCTATACAATGTTGCTGTTTTCAACACTTGGTTAATTTGCTAAGTCCTGGAAATCTGTTATATGATGTTGCCATGTTCTCTCGATGATAGCATCAAATCTATTATATGAACTTGTGCCAATTGTCGAAGAATATCCTAGTGGCCTATGTTTTGCCGGAATGTTGATTCATTTCCGTTCCGGCAAATTTCAGGTGCTCCATATGTCCACTTTTTAGCAAACGTCATGCCAAAAAATTCCGTGATTTTCGGCATGACTTGTGCTAGAAACTAGGACACATGGAGTGCCCGGGATTTGCCGGGGTGAATGAATCAACATTTTGACCAAACATAGGCCCCTTTTTTCTCTTCATTATATCTTTCATTTACAATTGTTGAATAGGAAACATGTCTAGCCACGCCGAAGCCGATGGTTCTACTCGCCTCGAAGAAGACCCCATCGAGGCAGGAAATCACTATTTTGATTACCTGGACGAACACCAGACGGGGGTGCATGGTGGCGGCAGTGGCACCAACCCCGACACCGACGCCGACACTGGCACCGGCACTGACACCACCCCCGAGACCGACAACGTTGCTGTCATAGCTGGTAAAGCACCGAAGCAGAAGAGGTCACGAAGACCAAACAAGCTCGGCATTGGACAAATTGTGGTCACGGAGATGCACCCCAAGAAGTTAGAGCCAACGGCGCCGGAGGAAGCGTGCAAGTGCTGGGGCAATCAACTAGGATGCATCCTCAGGGAAACCACCAACAGCAACGACGAGAAGTTGAAGAAGATACCACATATGGAGCACATGCTCCTAAAGAAGTTGCACAATAGGTTCCTATTCCCCGGCCGGGATGAAAGCAAATTTAAAGAGCCGTGGGGTGACGTCGCCATGACAAAGATAAATGACAAGGCGATGGTGACGTTCACCAATGACTTGTCCGCCTAGAAAGTTCGGGTGAAAAAAGCGATTGCGAAGAATGAACCGTGGTCCAAGATTCATGCTGATAATCTGTCAATAATGGAAGAGAACTTTGAAAAATTCAAGGAGAATTGCAGTAAAGAAGAAGTCAATGCAAGGTCGGAGAAAATGAAGGTGCTCCAGGCCAGGAACATGCCTCCCCACCGCCTCGGAGCCGAGGTTACGAGGGGAAGAGGCACGTATGGGCCAACGAGGACGCCGAACGTGAAAGTCATGGAATCCCAAACCCCTTGGCGGAGTTCACTGACCCGCTGGAGCATGACTGGATCAGGGCCCGGTACAAGTGGGACAAAGTCAAAAAGATCTTTTACACAGACCCAAACATGAGGGAGTTCATGAGACTTCTGGTAATTGTTATATTACCACATTATCATATTATCTTCCAATCAATTAGAGTACAAGTTTTGTCACATTAGTAAACCATCCACATTCCTTTTGCAGAAAGAGCAGCACCAAAAGGCAGCCGAAAGCGATGAGTCATCGCAGTGGTCGGCGAGGCCCAAGTGGGACACCCCATTCAACCGGGCCCTGAACATACTGAAAAAGGTCCCGGTGGAAAAGCCACTGTCCTATGGACGTGTGCACGGTGTCGGAGATGGAGCCTTGTGGAAGACATGCTACCACGAGGAGCCAGAGGAAAGAAGGAAGAGACGGTTGGTCACTCAGCAGAGCATCGACGAGAAGGTCGCGATTGCGGTCAATAAGAGCAAAGCTGAGACCAAAGAAGAGTTGCTCGGGGTAGTCAATGCAGCGGTCACTTACACAGTGGCCAGCTTGATTCCGGCAATTTTCGATTGGTCGAAGAGCAATCCAAATGCACGGCCGGAGGACTTTCCCCTTCCCAGCTTTGTCGGGAGCAATTCGGCGAACACCACAGCACCAGCACCTGCTCAAGCAACCGCAAAAGGTACCGCTCCTGTTCATAGCAGCCCGACCTCCGTCTCTGGCATGCTCGACGGGCCTTCGTCGCTGGCTGAGCTCGACGCCCTCATGGTAATTACGCATCATACCCTTTTCACCAGCATGCCTATAGTCTTCCGTTTCAGTTGCCTCTCAGATGTTCTATGTCACAGACATGTCTCCTTCGTAGGCCGATGATACCCCATGCACCCTACTCTACGACATCAAGGGCGAGAAGGTGGCCGTGGGAAAGGCAACTATCGTGAAGCCGAAGGACCACATGTTCCACAACTGAGAGATGCCCGATGGTGTCTTCAAGGTTAACGTGGCCAGTGTCTTAGCGGGCTTTGAGGATTTGCCTCCTCCGGTACTAGTCGATGATGAGGAGACCCCTAAGAGGATTGGCGCATGCAAGAGCTGGTTCTTGCCTTGGCCAAAGTCTCTTCTTCGTCTCGAGGCGCCCAGCATCACACCAACGCCACCTTCTCAAGAAGGTATGAACACCACCCCACCTACCAAATTACCTGCACCTGTAGTGGCGGGTGATAGCGTACGATGCGAGGGAGAGCCTCCATTAGTGCCAGATCATGTCGCCCCCATTGTCGAAGAAGCAAATGTTGATGATGACATGGAGGAGGATGATGATGACCCAGACAAGTATTTCAATACCGCCTATGGTGATGGAGCATTGATGGCTCAGGACGAGGAAGACTCAGGCTATGAGCGTGGAGATGATAACTTGATGCTGCCTGATTTGTCGGAGCCAGAAAGTCCTAAGGCGGAATGCAAAAAGTCTCTCTTCAAGCGATCCTCGCAGGAGATGCCTCCAGATGCCGCCACTACCCAGAAACAACCCGAGGGCCGTCCACTGATTAGCCTGATGACACTGGGGGTGGTGGTTAGGGAAGGTATGGTGGGCTCACTACCGCCACCCGCCAAGAAGCAAAGGAGGAGACCAGACAGGAAAGGCCCTAAAGGCGCTAGAGCTACTTCAAGCAGCCAGCCGCCTCTAAAGCCCCGGGTGGTAGACAGAATACCTATCGAAGGTGCGAAGCATTTCCATGTCGCCGGCGAGCCAATCCTACCTGTGAAAGCGCTAGAGCACATACTGAACAATGATCTAAGGAGACTCCATGAAGATGTGCTGGCCAGAGAGAAAAGCCTTCTGATCGCGGAAAAACCAGGATACCCGCTTTATGCGGCTCAGGTGTCGGGTGGGAAGTTGTACGTCGAGACCTGGCCCGTGAATCAGTTCATTCTGCGATTTGACTACATCTACGACATGTTCCACATGACCAAGCTGGATTTCCAGTTCATCCGCATGTATGCGCTGTATCTCAACTACTTCATCAGGATCAAGAACATAAAATATATCTGCGTCGCAGGCCCATACTATATGCACGAGAGCTTCTTGGCAGTTTGGAAAGAGCACCGTGACTATGCGATCAAGTACCTCGGTGAATTCATGATCGCTAATAAGGACAAGGAAGAAATTCTCCTGCCTTATCATCCCACGTAAGTCATCCGCGCATATCCTTTCGTAAGTGTTAATCATTCCTTTGCAAGCATGGAGGCTAATTTGAGGTGTACTTAATTTGCGCAGCGGGGGCGGCGCCGTCCTCATCGTTCTGTACCCGGAATACTCCCATGCTATGTACTTGGACTCATCGAAGAACCTCAAGAAAAAGGATTACACGCACGTAAAGAGTGTTCTCGATAGTGCCCTGTTAACCTTCAACCTGTCTGGTGGATATATCAAGGTGAAAAGGCACAGGAAGAATGGGCTGGTTTTCTGCCATAAGACTGACTTCTGCTGCATCCAGCAACCGCACACCAGTAAGGCTGATGGATTCTACCTCATGCATCACCTGCTCGAGTACAGAAGGGATAATCAACGCCTTCGCATGTCAGCTACTACCAAAGATGCTGAGATTGTCAGCTTGGCCACAAGCATAGGAAAGACACCGGATCATCGAATCCGAGCTGAGTTTTATCACGTACAGTGTGAACTTGCCCAAGTGATCATGAAGCAGATCCTAGAACCAATGAGGATGTTCTACCATTGCCCAATCACGCGGGCTGATGTCCGAGCACTGCTACTCGCTCAGCGTCTGGATCTGAAGCCTTTCAAGAAGTTCGGGTGCTTCCTCCCTGACTATGAAGATTGGACCGCCGACATGGAGGACTGATTGTCGATGACAATGTGTCACTACTGTCTTTCTATCGCAAAACTTTGAATTTATGCATGGCGAAACTATGTGATGTAATTAAACCGCATGGTCCTGAACTAGTGTAGATCTCTCTAGTTAATTAGTTTGGGTATGAGGAAATTTGCCATTTATGTTTATTATATATAGGTTGCTTGTATTTTGCTAATTATGCCTCTTTGTTTTCTTAAGTACATTATGTTGCATATTATCATTCAATTCATCAACTGACGATGCAAGTACATAGATCAGAGATGGCGAGGGACTGCTACGCCGTGTTCGTTGGGAGGGTTCCAGGAGTCTACGACCACTGGCCAGACGCTCAGGCCCAGGTGGACAAGTACCCGGGTGCTAGCCACAGAGGGTTCGATAGCAGAGCCGAAGTGGAAAGTAGTTACTTGAGGTGGACGCTCCGGCAAGAGCGGGGGCGGGACCGCCAGTGCCTCAAGTACTACATACTCGCGCTCTTGCTCATGCTGATCGCTCTTGTCTTCTACATCATGGTTTAGATAGAGATGATGAAACTTGTGTGTGTGCCATGACCATGCAGTTGCACTTATTTGAGACATGACATGACTTGTGTATCGCAATTTTCGAGATGTCATGATATTTGTGTTGAATGATGATGATGATGATGGTATGACGAGACTACTGTATCTCTATGATATGATGAGAATAGTGTATGTTTAGTATGATCTGATGAAACTACTATATAGAGCCTGTATAAATACATCACAAATATGTAGAGGGGGTGTAAATCAGTGAAAGCAAGAATACTAGCAGTAGAGCTGGAAAGCATCTACTAGCAGCGCTGGTTAGCAGCAGCGCTTCCTTTGTTCAAGCGCTACAGAGAGTTAGGAGTAGCGCTGGTCAGGGCAGCGCTACTGCTAACCATACTTACCAGTAGTGCTGCCCATACCAGCGCTACTGCTACAACTTAGCTGTAGCACATTAGCAGTAGCGCTGGACCCAAAGCTACTGCTATGTATATTTCAAGCGCTACTACTAGGGTTTTCCCTAGTAGTGGATTTTAAAATAAGGTATGTTTAATTTTTACATTAATTTGAATTTGGCTAGAAATTTTGGGCTGTATGATGTTTGCGACAGATTTGGAGGCTGAATTGTGGGTCTACTAGGTTGACGTGTACGCATGATACGTCTCCAATGTATCTATAATTTTTGCTTGTTCCATGTTGTTATATTATCATTCTTGGATGTTTTACAATCATTTTGTAGCAACTTTATATCATTTTTTGGGACTAACCTATTAACATAGTGCCCAAGGCCAGTTGCTGTTTTTTACTTGTTTTTTACTTCGCAGAATATTAGTACCAAACGGAGTCCAAACGCAGCGAAACTTTTTAGAGATTTTTTTGGACCAGAAGACACCACATGGGCTAAAGAAGTACCAGAGTGGAGGCCCGAGGTGGGCACAACCCACCAGGGCACACCCAGGAGCCCAGGCGCGCCCAGGGGGGTTGTGCCCCCCTCTATGGCCTCCCGCACCGCCTCTTCGCCATATAAATCCCCAAATATTCCAGAAACACTAATGGAGTCGACAAAACTCAATTCCAGTCGCCGCAAGTTCCAGAACCACGAGATCCTATCTAGACACCATCACAGAGGGATTCATCATCCTCATTGGTGCCTCTCCGATGATGCGTGAGTAGTTCATCATAGACCTACGGGTCCGTAGGCAGTAGCTAGATGGCTTCCTCTCTCTCTTTTGATTCTCAATACAATGGTCTCTTGGAGATCTATTTGATGTAACTCTTTTTTGCAGTGTGTTCGTCGGGATCCGATGAACTTTGAGTTTATGAATATTATTTGAGTCTTCTTTTGATCTCTTGGATGCATGATTATTTATAGCCTCGTATTTCTTCTTCGAATCTTTGGTTTAGTTAGGCTAACTAGATCGATTTTTCTTGCCATGGGAAGAGGTGCTTTGTGATGGGTTTGATCGTGCGGTGTTCTTTCCCAGTGACAGAAGGGGCAGCAAGACACGCATGTATCGTTGCTATTAAGGATAACAAGATGGGGACTATTCCTACATGAATAGATCTCATCTACATCATGTCATCGTTCTTATTGCATTACTCCATTTATCCATGAACTTAAAACACTAGATGCATGCTGGATAGCGGTCAATGTGTGGAGTAATAGTAGTAGATGCAGGCAGGAGTCGGTCTACTAATCTTGGACGTGATGCCTATATATTGATCATTACCTTGGATATCGTCGTAATTATTCGATCTTCTATCAATTGCCCAACAGTAATTTGTTTACCCACCGTGTGCTATTTCTTGAGAGAAGCCGCTAGTGAAATCTATGGCCCCCGGGTCTATTCTTTATCATATTTGCGTTGAGATCTATTTTTATCCTCTTTTGTTTTCAGATCTATTATTCCAAAAACGCAAAAAAAACTTGCTGCACTTTTTTGTTACTTATTTTATTTCGCGTTTAATCGAGATCTATTTATCCAATCTACACAAATTTCATACCGTCAACTTGACAATTCACTACAAAAAAAAATACAATTCCGTGATGATACGTGTTTGTCACAGTAGGTCACGTTTTCTGTCATGCATGTGCATCCATGACGATTTTATGACAGAATCAAGATAGTCATACCTGTGCTGTCGTAGAAGTGTTCCATGACAATACCAAAATTATCATCGCGGAAGTGTCCACTTCCATGACGATAAATGGCGCGTCATGGAAGAGCTTTCGTCAAGGGTAACCGACACATGGCATCTACCGTAACGGGTCGCCGTTAAGCTATCGGGTTCCGGTTTGGATCCGATAACCCGTTAACAGCCCGGACCAATGGGGATTTTCCACATGTAAAATTCTCATTCGCCCACGGATCCACGTGTCGGCCCAGCGTTGGGACAGTTGTTATCCAGCGAATGGATGGGACACGCCTATGATACGTCGACATGTGGCTCGACCCAACAGTGGCCCATTCAGGTCAAAAGGCCGGCCCGTTTGACCTGGTCAAAAGGTAACGGCCGGCCCACTTAAAGCCTGCTAGCGGCCTGTTCGCATATAGCCCATTTACAGCCCGCTAACTCACGGCCCATTATGGCCTATCCGAATTAGGCCCAGTAGCGTCATCTGTGCCGTCCAATATGATTCCAGCCCGTTGTAACTTCTGGCCCATGTATGGCCCATGACGTCTTTCGGCCCATATGAGGCCCTTTGTAACTCTTGGCCCATTAACGGCCCGTGGTGAAACTGGCCCGTAATGAACAGTGTATCGCTTTATACCCATTAACGGCCCATTATTTCATTGGGCCGTTTCCAGGCCATGTTATCTTTCGGCCTTCTCAGGGCCCATTTATTCTTGGGCTGATTTGCACCATTCGATTACTTACGGTCCGTAAATGGCCTGTTCCGGTTGTGGGCCAAATTCAGCCAGTGGTTAAAGTCGGCCCATTTGTGGCCCGTTAATCCATTGGGCCATTTTCATAGCGTCATCAAATACGGCCGATTAACGACGGCCTGTTATGGTCAGCCCATGAACGGACGATTCCAACTCTAGCCCGTTTATGACCCATAATGCGGTCCGTTATTGGCCCGTGTTTGGCCAATCGATCATACGGCCCTTAGAAGGCCCACGAATTCTACGGCCCGTAGAAGGCCCATTGTTTCTATGGCCCATAGAAGGCCATTGTTTTTACGGCCCGTAGAAGGCCCATTGTTTCTACGGCCTGTAGGAGGCCCATGGTCACTACAGTAAATATGTAGCCCATGGTTATTGTGGCCTAGTTTTAAAAAACAAGTTATTGCGGCCACTAACAAACCGTGGAAAAAGAACTGCACTGACTACAAGCAAACAAATAAACAAGATAACAAGGAAATAAATAAGCAAACAACTTACGCTAGGCTATCACGGCTATTACACATATTACATCCACTGGGCATCAAAGTTCGCCACCAGTGCAAATATGGGGAACAAAGCAGCATATTACATACACTGGTTGTCAAAGTTGGCGACCAGTGCAAATAAACGCCACAGCAAAACAAGTCCACCACTGAAACCACTTCACAAGAGCTCAAGAAACAATATCCTGCGTATCCACCATGCTGGCAAGACACTTAGCAAGCTTATTAGCTTTCTCTTGTTTGGTGCTTAAATCCTTCAGCGCTTGATGTTGCACCAGAAAGTATGCATCGGAATTCTGCAGGGACTTCCTCAGTCCTTCGGCTTCCTGTCGCAGCACATCTGATCGATGTCTTTCAACTTGAAGTTGAGACTCAAGAAGCCGGACTGATTCAGGCAGCGAGTTCGAAGAGCTGGTGCCAGCAGTAGTGGCCAGTAACTCGAACACTACATCAAGACAGGACTTTGGGGTTGTCTTGGTGTCTTCATTCTAAAAGAGAAACGGGGTACTCTTCTCCAATATTTTGTCCGCATAACGGGGTACTCTTCTCCAATATTTTCTCCGCATTCTAAAAGAGAAACAAGCATAGAGATCACAGGTTTACCATGTTGTATATGAAACTCATTTTGGTAAACCAGTTCAGTAGTAAGGTGGACAGGATAACAGCATGAAACAAACATATATCTATGTAGTATGTTCACTGTATGGTCTATATCATTCTAGTTTATGTCGCCAAATCAAGATAGAGACAGTTCAAATCATATCTGTTTAAGACAAAGCAGCATAGACAGAATATAAGTGTGGGAAACTACACAGCAATAACAACATTTGTAATGTGCATGGCATGAGAACATAACTGTTTATTCAATTGAAACTGAAATCAACATAGAGCAAGTTACAACAACAAACACGTTAAAGAAACTGGCTTAAAACATACCTGTTGCACCATTGGAGTTTCAATTGCATCCTTCAAATTTGAAATTAGTTGGTATGAGTAAATACAGTGATGCAGGAGCAAAGGAGTATGAACCATAGCTACGGAACCTGACCTGAGAAAATTTCTTCTTCTGCTTTAAGCATTGACTTGGGGTTCGGAGTGGTGGTCCTCGTGCTTTGGGCAATACAGTTGCCTTACTAACTGCTCGTGTTTGGGTGCTCTATGGTCGAGACAGTGTTGTGTCAACTTGAACTAGGTTACTATCTGCTGGGGTTGGGGTTAGAAGGGGTGTAGCTGGTTCTCTGTCCAACTGGGTAGGGATACAATCTGCGTGAGTCTGGGTTATGTGTGGTGGGGCTGGTTCTTGGGCAACTACAACCATGGTTCTATCTGCATCGACGGGTAGCACGATCTTTTCTGAAGACCGTGTTTTTACTCCCATAGATACGGCCATCACCCCCTCCAATTCAAATGGCTGATAAACAAGAAAAGTAATTGAATGTATAGACATTGTAAGATAGACAGGTGTAATGGATAGTAGGGAAGGAAACAGGGCATGAAATAATTCACATTTATGTTGTCTAACCAAACAGGATAGCATGACATAATTTCACATATATGATGGCTAATTAAACAGGATAGCATGACGCAATTTCACATATATGATGGCTAACTAAACATGATAGAATGACATACTTCAAAATATGATGACTATATAAACAGGATGACATGATATAACTATACGACGTGTCTATTAAAGTGGTTGGCATGCCATAATTCACAAACATGCCGTCGATGGAAACATGATGGCATGATATAATTCACGAATAGAATGACATAATTCAAAATATGATGACTATGTAAACAGGATGAGATGATATAACTATATTATGTCTTTAGAAAATGGGTTGGCATGCCATAATTCAGATACATGCTGTCTATGTAAACATCATGGCATAATATAATTCAAATATATGATTTATATACTAACCAAGTGGGCAGAGGGCAATCGCATATATGATGTGTCAACTAAGGAGATGGCATTCAATATTGTGTATATGATGTAAAAACTAAGCATTGCAAGACAACATATGCATGATATGAGTAATATAACCCGGCCTAGTTTGAGCATACACCTCAGGGGGAAAATAGGATTGGTCATCTGCCTCTGAATCCTCCTTTGAGGAGCTATCTGTAACCAGCAAGATATCTGCTTCAGCAGGTAGCATTGTCAACTCGGAAGACCTTGTTTTCACTCCAGATTTCTCCATCACCAATTCAAATGGCTGATGCACAGGAAGAGCAGTTGAATATACAAACATTGTCGACAAATGGAATGAGTAATACAAAAAAAGGATGGCATGATATAATTCACATATATGACGCTTGGCTAAACAGCATGGCATTCCATAATTCACATACATAATGCCTTGCAACAAGATAGCATTGCATAATTCACATATATAATGTCCTGCAACAAGATGGCATTGCAAAATTCACATATATGGTAATTAGACACTAAACAGGTGGCATTCACACAAAGCATGTCTAAACTAGGCAAATGACATGCCAATGCAAGACAACATATGCACGATATGAGCAATATAACCCTGTCAAGTTAGAGCATGCATCTCGCGGGGGAAATATGACTGGTCATCTGTCTCTGAATCCTCCTCTGAGGAGCTATCCATAACCAGCAAGACATGTGCTTCGTCAGATAGCATTGTCTGCTCTGAAGACCTTGTTTTCACTCCAGATTTTTCCATGACCGTGTCGAATGGCTGATGCACAGGAAGAGTAATTGAATGTACTAAAATTGTTGACAAATTTAATACTTAATAAAGAAAGGATGGCATGATATAATTCACATATAAGATGACTGGTTAACCAGGATGGCATTGCAAAATTCACATATATGATGCCTGGCTAAACAAGATGGCGTTGCATGATTCACATATATGATATAGAAAATAACAGGTGGCATTCAGACAATGCATGTCTAAACTAAGTAGATGACATATTTTATGTATAAAGTAAGCAATGCAAGGCACCATATGCATGCTATGACCAACATCAGCATGCCAAGTTAGAGCAAAAGACCTCAGGGGGTAAATAGGAGTGGTTTGCTCCCTCTGAATCCCCCTCTAAACAGTTATCTTCCTCTTGATTATAGTTTGGAATGGGGGGAGGGGTGTTGCTTTTGCGCCGACCATGGAGTGATGTCTGCATGAAATTTTATTGCCACGCAAGGCTCGTCTCTTTTGCTCTACATGTTCAGTACCATTGTGTACAATAACTGACATGCGTAGGAATAAAACATAGTGAGATTATGTAAGGAGTGCATGCACAAATTCAGAGTGATGGTAGCAAACTGTGGATAAACCCAAAACAAATGATAGCTGGCAGATAATAGCTTCAGTAAAAATATACAGATAATGGCTCCTTTAATGTTTGTTTCCACCCAACATGAAACTCATAGTAGACACCCGAGATTAACTAGATAGTAGACAGATAGTATTGATTGCTGCCCCAATATGTAACCGACAACCATTTAAAAAATCAAGTTTGAGCATTAGTTTGGACCTGACTCGGAGTCTAATCGGTGAACAGGACGATAAAGTAGCATGTCATCATATTAAGCAATGCATAACGAAAGCAGACATGAAAGAGTGCGACCTCTCTTATGGACCCGCAAGGACATCTGCTTAGTTGATGATGGTAATGCAGTTGTCGTGGCTGCCGGCAACGGGGAAGAAGATCTGAGGTGGCGAAAGATAGTCTAGAGGGCAGATCCCTGCTATGGTGAACCCGTCCGTCGTTGGAGCAGCTAAGCTAGGGTGGACCACAGCGCAGCAGGAGCGGGACAAACCACACAAGGTTTTCTTTGACACTTATCTGTAACAGAAGTAATTATGTAAGGGCTTGTTTGAATTGGAGGATTCTAACAATGTACGGATAGGAAATACACAGGAATACGATATGAATGCACGTGCAAAACAGAGAATTTAAAAACATAGGATTTCTACCAATCTGGGTGTTTGGTTCACAAGAATTGGAAGATCACAGGATGCAAAGAAGCATGGTGAGATTAAGTCAAACCACAAGAAAATGTACGCTTATAATGATATTATGCTACTATCTCTTAGTCTTGCGCTTCATGAATAGGAATTTGAGAAGGAGGACAAGTGGATTTTAAAATTCCTATGGTTCAAGGAGACACTAAAGGAACAAATCCTACAGTTTTCCTTTGCTCCATTCCTTGGTACCAAATGCAGGAATAGTAGTACCATAGGAAACTTTCCAATTCCTATGTTTTTCCTTCACTTTTCCTTTCAAGCACTGGCGATTCTAGTAGGCAGGCCTGAACAGGTATAAGCCTACACTCAAAAAAATAATTTGTTCTACTTCTACTACTTTGGACCCAGGCCACTGCCCTACTAGCTCAACTCCCAGGCCCATCTACAAATGCACAGCTCAAACACGCAAAAATAAATAATGATGGCGTTCAAGAGAGTCCATCACGGATAGCTAAGTTGCCTGGTACCTCACCGCTTGTCATATAGTAGGAGAAACTAATCATATTTCATGTTACTACGTGTGCTCAGTGGACAATATATATAACATGTAGAGTAAAAAAGTGATGCAACAAGTGTACAACCTCTTTGGCGAAGCCATGTCGATCTCAGCATGATTGGGTTGGCCGGTGAGGATGCTCCAGCTGATTTGGCTGTTCGAGGAGGGGAAGAAGATCTTAGACGTCTGGAAATGGAGCCAGGGGTACTGCTCCGCTGTGATGGAGGGTTTTGTCGTTGGAGCAGCTCCGGTGAGTTGTACGACGGCGAGGCTGAAGCAGGACAAGAGAGACAATGTTAACCTGAGTGGAATTCTAATAGCATCTTCAATAGATGATGTAAAATACATAACCACAAAGTGCTAGATGTAAAATACATCAGCCGCTCATCTCTGAACTTAACTGTCGAAACTGAATTTAACTGTGGAAACTGAATTTTACTGTCGAAACTGAACGCACTAGTAGCAAAAAAGCAGTAGCAGCACCTGGAGCAGCAGCGCGTGCGAGAGCCGGGGCAACTAGTCGTGCAGCAGCATCTCAGGTAGCAGCTGCAGGGGCTCGAGCGAGAGCAGGATCTGCTGCTCGTGCAGCAACACCGCAAGCAAGAGTAGAGCAGCAGCGCAAGCAAGAGTAAGAGCGAGAGCAGCAACGCGAGCAAGAGCAAGAGCAGACCAGGTAGGGGACCGAGAGCAAGAGCAGAGCAGCAGCGCGAGCGAGAGACAAAGTAGCAGGATCTCCTACTGATGTGGACATCGCCGCCGAGGGGGCGACGCCATGGAGGAAGTGGCCGGTGACGCCACCGTAGATGGAGCCGCGCCATGTCGGCTCGGGACCGAGCGCCGGCAGCACCGTGAGATCGAATCAAGAAGAAAATGCAGCGATTAGTGTAGAACCTCTTTGGTGGCGCCGATTAGGCCTCAGCTTCATCTGAGGAATCGGTGATGATGCTGCTCTTCCGGTGGTGTAGGTGAAGACGGCGGTGTGGGAATGGAGGTGGCGCGAAAGACGAGGGGAACGTCGGGGCAGCTCCTTGTAGGTGGAAGACTGGGTGTCTGAACTGGCGGGACGACGAGATCGACGATGGATCCTCATCCGGTGCAGTGGCTGAGGGACGTTGAGGTGTTGCTATGGATGACGTCGTCGGGGAAGAGGCTCTGGCTGGGTGGCGGACGGAGGAGGGTGTGGGGCTTCGTGGGTTTTCGCTGCCTCAGTGTACGAATGGGGGGTCAGATGGGATGGGAGGGGGGAACCATGGCTTAGGGACGCGCTTGTCCGAAATGTGGGGTAAGTTACGAAAGTACCCCCATCAATTTGAGCTAGGCGGTTCTTTCGGTTTAGGGGTATCACGGGCATTTCGCGTGTCGGGATTTCATAGGAGGTGGGAGTTTTTGCGCGCGTTGTAATTTTGGGATAGCAAGGCACGGGTTGAGATGGTGGGAGTTTTGGGAGCACAATGAGACAAAGAGATATCTTAAAATTTCGTGGTAACAAGGCGCGGGTTGAAGAGGCGGGAGTTTTGCAGCACGATAGACACAGATGCTAGCTTGAAATTTCGGCATAACAAGGCGCGACTTGAAATTTCGGGAGAACAATCTTAACGTGTACCAAAAAAAGACAATTCGCACCTCACTAGAGAGAGCCATCTCCCGTTTTACTATATTACTAGAAATGCATTCAAATACAACAACAAAAAACTAAAAAAATCGGGACAACAAACTTAACGTGTACAATACCAAATCAGTTTGTACTTCCCTCAACAATAAAAAAAATTGTGTTGTCTAGCATATGGACTAAATTTGAGTACATTTTCCCTGTTTGAATGGGATTGTACTCGGGTTAGTTATACAACCATCTAAATATTATCTTCACAACACATGACATGAATGTAGGAGTAGTAAATTCCCATATAAATATGAACTACATGTACATACGATCTCGAATTCAAATATATGTATCCATTTTATGTTGAATTCAAATCATAGTACATGTATGCTCTAGCTAGATGTTTGGAATTTAAACCATGTATGATACTACGTACAATGTGTTTAACACGCACAACACACACACACCCCATTTATACTAGTAAGGTACACGTGCATTGCACACATGAGATTTGGCAACCAAATTATGAATAAATATCACATTATAGCATGTAAGCTTTGAGTCATATATGCATGATGTAGATGTTCGTTTAATTCTTATAGTTCATCTCATTCAAAATCAATTAGTTTTTATAAAAAGCTAATATATTTTAAGATTCATGGAATTGTGTATTGTAAAGCATAAAGTAAAAACAAATAATGGAAATTCATCTAAAAAAATGGATAATTATGATACGGAAAATTGTAGAACAGAGGAGAAGTGCTTGTGTTTTGAGGTTTGTGCATTATGCTTAAGTTCAACCATGGAGTCTTCTAGATTGTACATGTGGCAAAATCTGGTGGAATGTAGATGATATCCAACAACCAGTAGTGCTCAGATTTGCGATCTCTGCACCATCGGATTGGCTTCATCCAACAACCATCTTTCAAAGTTATTCGCACACTATATAGGGGTATAGATATGTGATGCGAAAGCCACCCATCATCTCCAATTTGAATAGTGTGTCCATGCACGGATGCAATGTGGCCAAACGATGCCTGCCATTGGTATCTCAAATTTAAATCAGTGTGACCTTGTTCAATGTGTATACAGTATAGCATGCTCGTTTCCAAACCACACCATGCATATCTCAGTTATATTCATGCATGCATGGGTTTCAAACATCATGATCTCTTATTCAAATATTTGAATTCAACTTTACATTGATTATGACCTCACCTAGTCTTTTACACCCACACAGTCGTCTTCTCTTTATAATTGTACCACTAACTTTCTCTCGTGCATGCATGCACACACACTACCACTCGGCATTATCCATGGCACACATGCAATCTTTTTCTTTAGGTCGGTCTCCCATGCATGACACACACACACACACACACCTCCCCCTCTTCATCACTTCAGGCATTCTTTATCTCTCACATGCATGCGCAACGATCAATGTTCCTCTATGTGTGTGTATATATAGCTAGGTCTTTCCTAGTTTTCCACACAAACCGATCGATCTATATATCTAGCCAGGTCTCACCCTCTTTCCCACGTACACATCGATCAATCTATACCTCTCTATATAGGATTACATAGCTGATACACCCACATTATCTATCCATCGTCCCCCTCTCATCATCCATGCCTTCTGCTTCATCTCTCAGATGCACGCACAGTGGCGAAGAAAGGGGGTAGCCAGGGCCCTGCCCCCCCTAACACCACTATATACTGAGGCTAATATGAATGTGATCCGTAGATCAATTGTTGGTAAAATGGTTTAAGTTGATGAATTGGCCCTCCCCGTAAAGGATTAGCAATGCTTGCCCCCCTAGCTCATTTAATTTTCATGGCTCCGCCACTGCGCGCAACCGCGCACGTTCTCGCCCTCTCTCTTTAAATATCGATCTCACACTTCTGCACTCCTTCATAGTCTCCCTCCACTTGGCCCCTCGCACCATCTTCCAGCACCCCACCCCCCCATATCCCAGTGCTTGTACGCTCGTAGAGATCTTCCCTCTATCTATCTCTATCGATATCTCGCACGGTCGACCCCTCCCCTCCCTTCTCGTATATCACCCCGGACCCATGCACATACATGTATGTATATAGGCCTCTCCTTCACACAAATTGCATTGACACGTATTCCCTCACCATATCTTAGTATCTCTCACACACATGGACTACATGTGCGAAAGAGAAGAGGTGCACACACGCACTCGTTCCCACATACAAACACGCGAGTGCACGGTGGAGCACACTTGTACAAAAAATGAGCGTGTAGAAAGGCTTTAGATGATGTGCCACTAGTCTATATCTATAGCTCTATATCTATATCTATATCTATACCCCTATATTGAGTGCGAATAAAATTGAAAGATGGTCGTTGGATGAAGCCAATCAGACGGTGCAGAGATGGCAAATCCGAGCACTACTGGCCATTGGATATCATCTACATTCCACCAGATTCTGCCACATGTACAATCTAGAAGACTCCATGGTTGAACTTAAGCATAATGCACAAACCTCAAAACAGAAGTACTTCTCCTTTGTTCTAGAATCTTCCATATAATAATTGCCCAAACTTTTTTTCTAGTTGAATTGCCATTATTTGTTTTTACTTTATGCTTTACAACGCACAATTCCATGAATCATAAAATAGATAAACTTTCTTATAAAAACTAATTGATTTTGAATGAGATGAACTATTAAGAATTAAACGAACGTCTACATCATGCATATATGACTCAAAGCTTACATGCTATAGTGTGGTATTTATTCATAATTTGGTTGCCAAATCTCATGCGTGCAATGCACGTGTACCTTACTAGTACTTCCAGTATGTGCAAAACACATAAATTAGAATTCCAATGGCACGCTACACAGTGTCTCTCCATTTTTCAGTTAATATATTATGATTAAAATGATGTGGGGGCATCCATGAAGCCATGTGGCACATATGGAGGCGATGTCGCAACCTCCTTGTGTGGATTGATCACAGTGACGTGCTGCTGGTTCCAGAAGAATGTACTCGTCCTCTCTCACGCACACTGGCAGTACATGCATGAAGCGAAGATGTGCACGCACGCACTCATTCCCTCGCACGCACATGCGGGTACACGGTGGGACGCATTTTTGTACGAAGATCCACCCCATGTGATAATTTGACGCATGTAAAGTCATTCACTTCATTGATGGTCAATTAATACAGTGCATGCAAATTGAGTGGACGTGAGGGAGGAAATAGTTGAGAAAGACATTACTACTCCACTGTTTGCATGCGAGTAGTTAAATTAAATCATGGGTTGCTACTTCCATTGGTCTCCTTCGTATTTTGTGCCAATTTTTTTACCATAATTTTAAGTAACATAATATTTATGCATGTCATAACAATTAATGTCATGGAAAACTATGTTCAAATGTGATTCCAATGATATAATTTTTGGTGACATGCATTAACATTTTCTTAGTTAAATTTTTGGTCAAAAATTGGCAAAAAATAAAAAGGGAGCCAATAAACCAGGCCGCAGGCAGGATTACCAATTTTTGCCCGGGTTACTGTTGGTGGCCTTTGTATTTAAATATGGATGGAGTGGTGTAGTAGTACTATCTTTATCTTAGCCTCATAGGGCTCTCCCAGCGCCTACGCTCGCCTCCCCGCCTCGCCCACCGGATCCCGCCATGGATAATCCCTTAGATCCAAGGATCCCGCGGGCTACCCTCTCGCTGCGGCCCGCAGTACTGCCGCCTTTGAGAGAAACCCACATGTGTTTCAGAGGGGATCCATTGCTTTGGAATCATAGATCGGTGGCACCGGAGGACATGCCAGGGCTGAGTTTCAGGTGGTGGGCAGCAATGGCAAATCGTATCGAGGAAGCATCGCATCGATTGGAGACAAGTTCGAAGGAGCTGCACCTGGCGAAGCACAAGGCGGAGGCGCAAGTCGATCTCAGGGGAGAGATGCTGAGGGATGTCAGCATCTGGCAGCGTCGCGTTGATTTCAAGCTGGGGCTAATGGCAGAGATCATATTCACGAAGTCGACTGCGGAGGAAAGAATGCGCATGCCTGCGGAATGGCATGAGCAGCCGGTGCAACTGTTGAAATGGGCGGTAGGAGAAGCCAAATCACGGGACCAGCTGTGACGGCGCCGCTGGGCATCCATCATAGGCAAGGTGAGCTGCCCTCCTTCCCCGCCAGCGATGCAGTGACCTACTCGGTTGCTGCTACAGTGAACTTGTAGCACCATTGCAGTTTGCAACCGTGACAATCACTCCATCTATATGTATTATATTCCTGTGAAAATACTTGGTCGTTTGGAAAAAGATGGTAATTGATTTATCACTAATTTTTGAATGCTTGGTCTTGACAATCACCCGAAGCCACAACCAGAAGTCTCCATCGCGTAATACTTACGGTCGGTCGCACCAACAGACGGTCGGTCGGACCCGCATCTCACCGAAGGGACACGCATCGGCTTGGTCTGACATGTACGACCAGTTACATCACTGACTTGTGCGACTGCATTTGAGCAGTAGTAGTTGAAATTTGTGTTCCAGGAAACTTATCGGGAGCCGTTTCGGGCCTCGAAACCAAAACCATCAATTAATCTTTAGCTTGTTCCCATCACATTCCAAAGTAGTACTACCATGCTATAATTAAGTGCAAACCTACTCACACCTAGTATGTATCAAACCTGAACGTGTTCCCACTAGGCAGGTTTTAGTACTAGTGCTAGTACTAGGTTATAAAAAGGGGAACTACCTAGCTGAAAAACACTCTACCTTCCTCCTCATAAGTCTTTCTTGTTCGTCCGTCCTTGCCATGGCCGGTGTGCAGAGCTCTAGGTCGAGAACTACTTGTAACAAGGGAGCGGCGACCAAGGCCGCGAAAAAAAAGAGAGTGCTCGCTGCCTCGCAGAGACCTCCAAAGATCTCTCACAGGCAGGCGAGGGCTCCCAGGAGCGCCCTAGCCGCGGAGGCGAACATGCCGAGCTGGCGGTGCTGGAGTCGTTATCCCTCGACGACATGCCTGATCAGCTCAATAAGCAGAAGGAGTTCATCGATGGCTTGGTGGAGCTGCTGAAGGAGAGCCTCAACGAGATGCCCGCTGAGCTCAATAAGGAGGAGTTGACCGCCGGCTTGGTGATGCTTCTGAAGGAGAGGATTGCCGCGGGTAAGAAGGCGACCGGCCAAATCCTGCAACTTCAAGAGGACAAGGCAAAGCTCCGCCACGAGCTCGACCTGCTAAAGGAGGAGATCGCCGGCTGGAAGAAGCTGCATGAGAAGAGTAGTTCCTCAGTGAAGATGTTGCATGCCCTCATCATGGAACAGAAGGTGGAGTTGGCGACGCTCCGCATCGAGCACCCGGCTGCTGTCAAGGTACATAATGCGGCCGTGGAACAGATGATGAAGGCTCGAGTCGAGAAATCCCGCGTCATGGACAGAATAAAGAAGATGGTAGAGGAGATGCGTGAGGAGATGGAGGTCATGGAGCTGATGAAGAAGCAGTTACGACTCCGCGGCCAGCAACCCTTCATGTAGTAGAGAGCAGCGCCCCAGACTTGTGTGTGTGTCTTCCTTCTTTTTTTTGGGGGGGGGGGTGGGGATGGCGGGGGGGGGGGGGATAATCTTCCTTCTTCTTTTGCTCCTGTGTTTCTTCTTTTGCTTCGGGTGTTTCGCTGCACGTTTCACGTTCTCTGCGAGGCATGAATAGAACAATGCTAATGATGAGCGGCGCCGTGTGATCGATGACTAGCAAATTAGATCATTTTTATCACCATATCACACTGGGCTGCCGTGTTTCATGCTCCTCCATCGTACTAGTACTCCAGTGGAAACACATGAGTATACCGCACGGTTCTTTGCTCCTCCTCAGGTTGTCAGCAACATTTATACGAGCAGTCAAATCACAAGGCCCCGCCTTCCAGCAGTAATGAGCCATCAAATCACAAAGGCCCTCACCTCTCGTGAAACCGATCAAGCGAGACTGCCCCGCCGTCTAGCCTTTTAAATGTATACTTTTGTACAGTAGTAGTATCGATGGATTGTGCCATGGAGCAAAACTAACAAGATGAAATTAAAGAAAAAAGGTGGTACATATAGAGAGCGCTCGTCGCCAAATTATGCATACAGGACTATTAAAAAAGCTAGTACGTGCTTAGATGGGGTGCTAAAGTCTATTAAAGAAATTAGCATACCTATTTAATTCTTTGACAACTAAACTCCTTCATGCTTTGGATAAACTTCTCTCATTTAAGTTTTTTTTTAGAATTACATATCTCATTTAAGTGTTTTGCGTATGTGGCATGCTTATAGCGTGGTTAATAGTATAGCCAACTGCTGGCTATATGATGTTGGCCATATATATTGTACGTATATAATGTGAAGAAACGAGTGGTAGTACTACCAAAAACAAGATAAACTATAAGAAATACTAGTATGTGCGTACTGAAGAGTTAAAGTAATGAGAAGGAACATAACATAGTTCTGTTGGGGGCTTAGCACAACACACTCCTCAAATAAAACTAAGCACCCTGAAATTAAACTAAGCAACTAATCCGGTAGACACTGCATTAGAACCACCATGAGCAACGACACTGCCACCTTACTCGAACTCCTCGTCCATGTGCTCGACTACGTCCTTGTCCCTCTTCCTCTTGGCCAATACTTCTTTGCTTGAATCGCACACTTGGCTCTCGCTCTTCATCCAACCCTTATAGATATTGAAACAAAGGTAGGCATCCATTGCAGCGTACTAGATGTGGTCTCTATCTAGTACATTCCACTGCCATGTAAGATGAAACTCGGCGGAGGTTTCGTCAGTTTACCATACGAAGGATCAACCATGGCTCCCGCCATGGTCAGCATTGAAGGCTAACGGGAGGGCACCAGCCCATTCTTCTGGAGGTCAAAGGGCTGGCCTACAATGAGGCCTATTCGACTCAGGACTCTTCTGTCGTTCGTAAAGTCTACAGTAATGAATTTGACTTTGCCGCTCGCGAGGAAGTTCTTAAAATCCTCGGACTCAACATCGGCATGGCATATGTGGTAGACCAAGCACAAGTTATGCACGCAAACCTGGATCACGGCAGGCTTCTTCCTCTCTTCCTCCTTTAGATTCTTCTCTTTTCCCAGGACTGTGGTGTACTCAACATCTAGCCCATCGACCCACTCATCACCATTTGACTTTTCAAACATGCATCTGAAGCGAGCAAGGCATCCTTTCACCGTCGCGGAAGAATGGGTGTAGATGATGTCAAACTCATTGCCGGTGATGGTTCTAACCTTGTACTCACCACCGATCATGGAGATTTGGGATGCCATGGATTTGGGAGGAGGGTTAGGGTTAGTGGAACTGCTGTAATGTGAAAGGATGGGACGACTAGGAGCGAACTGCCGTAATGTGAAAGGACAGCCGGGGACGAGTAGGAGCGAACTTCTAGCGGTTTTCCGATTGTAAAAATGCTTGAGTGGGTCGTGCGAACGACATGGTAGTGGCTTACCCGTTGGATAAATGGATTCATGCACAGTACTACGGGGGCCCAATTAGATGTCATGTCTACTAGACACCCAATTAAATGGCTTCATGCATCTGCGTGTTTGCACGTCAAGCGTCTGGAAAATTACAGGTGATACAAAGCTTTCCATGCTCCCATGATACGGGCTTCCGAGAGCCCTTGGATCTGAGATCGAACGGTTGCATGGCGTGATTCTAGACCTATGGGTGAATATCCTATCCTAGAGGGTTATTCTGCAAATTTTCAGCAACTTAGCATGCGACCGTTCGATCTCAGATCCAAGGGCTATCAGCAGCCTGTATCATGGTCGCGCCTACCATGACCATCGCCTCGCTCATGCAGTCGCGCCCTTGGAGATTCAGAAGGCTATAAATGAGCATTTTTTTGCCTACTTCGCATGCATGAAACTACTTCCTCCGTCCAGGTGCTTTAGGCTATCTGATGTTGGCATGTCATACATAGTCATCACTTAGTCACTCATACAACAAGGTTAGCTATAAGGTTGGCTGTAAGAGTATTTTTTTTACTTCTCTCTATCTCTTTCTTCGTAGTATTTACTGCATTTGCCAAGGAGTAAGGAGTACTAGTACTTGGCACCTGTATACCATGGAGGTGGTCAGGAATCGGGAGACTCACGCCAGTCGTAGCGCCGCAGTAATAATAATAATGGCAAGCCAAATCACAGGGGCCCACCTGTCCAGCAGTAACGAGCCGTCAAATCACACAGCCCTACGTTTGCAGCAGCCTACTCCCTCATCTTCTCGCCTCTCTATCGAACCGACTAGGCGGAACTGCGCCGCCTACCATGCGGGAAAAGCCCCGCCCTCGACTTTTAAATATAATTTTGTATCCATGGATTGCGCCATGGAGCAAAGCCTCAAGAAAATGGCGGTAGACATGTATACAACACGCCCGTCGCGTTCGCGTCGCATCCCAGACGGTCGGTCGGTCTGGCACGTCGCTCCCTGAATGGAACGTGCATCATGTTGCGTTTGCACACACATGTGGGACCGCAATTGAGAACCGACCATAGGCACACTCCCCCGTCCATGCAAGTTGGCTAAGTTAATAGAAGAGAGAGACGAGCGATAGCACTGGAGCAGTGCTGTAAACACGTCGGTGCCTGGACAATCCCTGCATGACATGGGAGATCGGTTCATCCATGCATGTGACTAGACTCCAGCAGATGGCTAGATTGGCTATCATCTACATATCGTGCAGGCTGTCTTGTATAGGGCTATAGTTCTGATGAGAAATCTAAAAATGGTTTCTTGTCATCTCGCAATATTAGGCGTCATGTGCTTCGGATCACTGTGAGGGTTAAACAGCGACAACTGTGTTCCTCCAAGGTGCTGGTCATTGGGGCCACATGCACGAAGACTACTCGGCTGCCATCTAGGTCAAGCCGGCTATGTTAATTAGGACATCTATCGATTGACCCCTTTTCTATGAGTTTGTCTTTAATTTGAGCTTTGATCCTCGTCTAGTTTGTCCGTTGGGATTCATGTTGTCTCCTTGGGGCAGTGAGGTTATGGTTTCTTGCCATGTGGCTTTTTTCCTGTTATATGTTAATCCAGTGCTTCAGATCAAAATGATGACAACTGCGCCTCTGGGGCACGTGCATGAAGACTTCTCAACAGGAGCCTCCGCGCTTCCTTGCTAGTGTTGCTCTCTTCACACTCTCTCGTCCTCTCCAGATCTAAACACGATAGCGGCGGCCACACACTCTCTCTGCTCACCGCTGGTCATAGATCCGGCCAGATCCCCTCCGTCGGGGAAGGTGAGAAGGTGCAATGTTCACGCGGTCGTCCTCGGCGACGGCTCTTACCCACTGTCGCACGTCCCGATAAGCGTGCCTTGCCGTTCTCTCCCACACAGCGCCGACTAGGGAGGGCCTCCGACCCCTTCTTCCTCGCTACCATAGTGTGGGAAGATCTGGCCTCCCGGCGCCCACCTAGCGACATCCCGGCGACCCTTAGGTATAACTTCCTTCGAAACCGGCCTTGCTCTACTGCCCCAGCTCCTGACGTTGCTGCATTTGTATCTTTTACTATTTCTCAGGCCCCCTTGTAGATAGGATCGATCGGCTGTTCGAAAGCCACCTAAATTTTTACTGTTAAGAGGTAAAACTACTTCGTGCAGTCGAATCTAGTACTACTTGGTTCAAACAGGGAAGAAAGGGGGTGGGGGGTGGGGGAATATTTGTTACCTGAATCTAGTACTTGGTCAAAAGAGGAAATAATGGGGGCGAAAAGTAGCAGAGACTGGCTATCCAACTGGTCTCTTGGTCTAATAGGGAAATAAAGGGAAATGCAGTAGAAACTCAATATAAACCGATCTATTGGTTGAAAAAGGAAAGAAAGTGGGGACTGGGGGACAAGTCAACAGAGTATGTCCAGCACTAGATTTGCTAGCCTCACACAGTATAAGGTGGCTATACCGAACAAAAATGGGACCAACCTAGATATCCTATTCTGATGTTTGTTGCCCCGAGCCCCTCTTATGTAATGCCACTTGTAAAATGTAGTAGTCCCACTGTTAAAAGTAAGGACACGTTAAACCAATGTTGTTTTCAATGTAATGCCTCCAGTAATATGAATCAATAGCACTGTTTCTCATGTCCTGCTAAATTTTCCATTAAGATAAGTTGCTTCTTTTCGTTAGAAATGCAACTGTCCTGGTCCGCCTACTCTCCCGTGCCCAAATACCAACTCTTTAGCAACTATTAATGTAATGTTGCTGGTAAAATGAAGCAATGGCACCATTAAAGTAATGTCGTATTTAACGGTTGTCATAGTTAATCCTAATGCCCACACTAATATCTAGCAATGCTTCTGCTTTAGAAATTGCTACTGTCCTTGTAGGATCGCCATTCAGATAAGGAACATGCTTCTTTTCATTTGATGTATGTTTCATCACTTGTTAGTCACCCTCCTTTCCACCTTTTTGTGCAAACAGAGATATACATTTCACGCTTGATCTTAGTTGAACTGCACAAATGATATCCAAATTATGGTTGAACATTCCACGAGCTTCACGACCAACCTTGATGTTGGTCAATTTTATTGCAACTAATGAAGAAGAAGTTGCTAGCTCATGGGACATTGCTTCACTTTAGGTGAACTGCACAAAAAGGTCCCATGAATTGAATCATCCATGTTGGTGACTAATGTCATCCCTTCTATGATGGCGTTGACTGCAGATATGGTTCCCATCGTGAGGTATGTTCCTTTTTGGTCCGACCGCTTGCCAAAGATCCTGCATGTTGACTCTGCTCTTGTGCTATTGTTTTGGCACTGCCATGATAAAGCAGTAATGTTATTATTTTGCACCTTAATCTAGTGGCACCTCACTTGCCACCTGCTCGACCCTAGTGCCACTGATAAAATGAAATAATAATACAGTTAAAATAGACTGAGTGTCATCTCTATCATTTCATTTCCAATGTAGATAAAGAAAGTGCTTCTCTTTGTTAGTATATGTTTCATCAACTAGTCCCATTGTTAATGTTTAAGTGTTTCTGCAAACTGGGGTGCTTAATTTTAGTTAATCTGCACAAAAATAGAGATTGGAATGTATCAAGGCCCCTCCTTGTACTACCACTGTACACTAATGTTCATCACTGGCAGAACATGTATCGGGGAGAATTGGGTCAATTTCCAGTATGAGGCCTACCGTATGAGGCGTCGCAGGGCCCATCTCGCCCTCGCAGCATGGCATACTGTGATACTATCGCAATATTTTGCCATTAAGAAAATGAAGTTTCTTCTATTTATTAGTGTATGTCTCATCAACTAGTGCCACTATAATGTAATCACGCTTTTTCATTATCTGTGCAAACAGGGTTATTCAGCTGCATTTTGGTGGAACCGCACAAATGTACGGATGGAACCGACATATATGCAAAGTGCGAGGTGCCAAGTAAAATTACCGACACCAACCATGCTCCATCTAAGCATTGGCATCCACCACCAATGGGATGGGTGGCGCTCTCTGTGGATGGATCTTTCTCGGCAGCAAATCCTCTACTCAAATACCAATAGCTTATATTGGCACTTTTCTAGGGAGTACTCTTTTCTGAAAGAAGCACAAATCTATTTTTCTTTATTTGTACACAGTGTCACAACTTTGTTTTTGGTCCAGAGCTATTTCAGGGTGATTGGCGTAGTACTCAGAGACTGATTGTAAGCATGATTTTCATTAGCCGTCACACTGATTGTAAGCATGAGCAGATGGAAGATTAGGTTAGTGCGAAGCTTACCTTAAGCCCTACCGCCGCCGTTCAAATGAGGCGAGCGGCGAGGGAACCGTGGAGAACGGTGGGGAAGCAACATCGCGCCATCCAGCCTCCTCTTGCGGTGGGAGAATGAATACTCCTGTGGCTCCGGCTGGCATTGCACCCTCACGAACGGCACACCGTACTCCATAGATTCATTATCCTCTAGATGCTCGACCTTCGACCTGTATGCCCACCACCTCCGCCTGACTTTCGCGTCGGGTGAATTTGTCTGCTCCATCGCCTAGAGGAGATACTCAATGAACTCGAAGGACTGCGGCGTGACTGCCGCCGGGGAGTACATCGCCGCCCTCATCGCCGCCGTCTCGCTCTTTCGCATACATTGCCACATGGCCCTCACCATCCTCGAAATCTCCCACTCGTTGTCAAACCAAGTAAGGATCTCCTTCAACCTGGCTAACTTTGCCTGGTAACTGCTGGCGATCTGCCTGATTCGCTGCTGCATCCTCTCCATAGATGTCCTTCTGAGAGGTCCGGTGCTAGCTTTGGAAGATGGGAGGTGAGAAAGTGGTCTTGCAATGGAGAAGAGGGAGAGGCGAGACGGTGGTTTTGCAATGGAGAAGATGGAGATGAGAGGGGTGGTTTTGGAATGGAGAAGAGGGAGAGGCGAGACGGTGGTTTTGGATTGGAGATGATGGAGAGGAGAGGGGGTGGTTTTGCAATGGAGAAGAGGGAGAGGCGAGCCGATGGTTTTGGAGTGGAGATGATGGAGAGGAGAGGGGCTGGTTTTGCAATGGAGAAGAGGGAGAGGAGCGTGTGGCAGCGATTTAGGATTGGACGAGAGGGCCAGCACGCTGTGACTGGATCAAAATCAAAAACAATTTACCCTTCAATTAAGAAAGCGACCCCACATTAACTAGTCTCCCTTGTATTCTAGGTCATATTTGACCATGATTTTCACAAATAAAATATATGTTATATGTTGCAAAATAATATAATTTGAAAGTACATTCAGGTACGAACCAAATTATACAATTTTTTATGACATGCATTCACATTTTGCTTGTCAAATACAGTACGTGGTCAAACTTTGACCCAAAATACTCAAAAAAAAAATACTTCCAAGACCAGTGCCGCTCCTCTCCTCTTAAACCACCGCCGGTCCTCTCCTCTTTGATTTCAAAACCACCGCTGCTCCTCTCCTTTTCCAATCCAAAACCAGCGCCGCTCCTCTCCTCTTCCATTTCAAAACCACCGCCGCTCCTCTCCCGTTCTAATCCAAAACCAGCGCCGCTCCTCTCCTCTTCCATTCAAAAACCACCGCCGACGAGTGAAGGTGCTGCGGAGTAGATTGATGGAGTACAACCGATACGTGTGGCTGGCAGGTGGTGACCCTGTGAAGCTAGCTAGGATGTTGGAGATACAGTCTTGGTTTGAAAACCTGGAGCAATTAGCGGCGACGGCGAAAGCGATGGCCAAATATCTAGAAAAGAGCGAAAAGGAGGCGATACACCAGGAGGGAGTCGCGCGGGAGTACATAGAGCTGCTCCTCTGGGCCATGGAGCAAACAGATTCATCGGATCCGATCGTGAGGCTGCGGTGGTGGGAGTATCGATCCAAGATGGAGCATCCACCCAAGATTGAAGGATCGAGCATCTACACGGTGTCGTTTGTGAGTGTCTCATTGCAGAGCGAGCCGGTGGAGTCTTCGTCGACCGAACCCAGCTGTAAGAGGAGAAAAACAGTTGGCGCGACGACGCTTCCCCGCCATCCTCTCCCTCTCCATTCACCTCATCCCATGGAGCGGCTATCTGCCGCCGAGGAATAGGAGGGGACTCCCCCCCCCAAATAGTCTGAGGAGGAGCTTAGGGTTGTCCAGTATTTGCTGGTTGTGTTTTGTGTTTCAGATTTGAGAGTACTTTCAGATATGAATGTCTTTTGAATTTCGGATTTGCTGTATTGCGCATATGAAGTATTTTATGAATTCTAGAGATCTATTTTTAGCACTTTACAAAATGTAGTTTCATATAAAAGTGCAGACAATGTGATTCTCAGAGAAGAAACTGCAAGTTTCAGTTTCAGATAAGAAACTGCAAGTTTCTGAGGTAGAGCATTTATATTAACACGCCCTTTTCAAACATGGATAACATCATGTTGGAAGTTTTATTCATGGTCGAAAATGGAACTACCAGCCAGCTAACATCATGCTGATCAACATTCATGCATAGCACCTCTTCATATGATGCACAGTCAAAAAGATATGCTATTTTCAAAATGCCCACACAATGTTGAGTGTGTTGGAGGTGGTGTGCGTAGATGACAATGGGCACCCACATGTCAGAGGTAGAGGCAATTTTTTTTGGATATTTTCACTGCGTCAGGTGGAATCGAACCCGAGCGAAGCAGCGGTTCGGGAGTGGAACTTGGCCACTGGGCTACTCCAGTACTTTCGCTAGAAATTAGGCACAACATCTACCACTACTGTAGCACGTCTATGGCCCTACCAGGTCCATGGCCGTATGCAAGTGTCGGGGTACACAAACAGGGGTGTATGTTTCCCCCTGACTTGTGCACGAACAGCAAATCGTCGGCCCGGCAACTTACAACATCCAAGTCAAGATCAAATTGAAGAGATAACTCTTTGAGGAATCAAAGGGCAGATCAACAAGACCAAGACAAGCTAAATGAGCAAGATGCCACTAAGGGAAAGCTTCCCTTGCTGGGCAGGAGAGCCTGGCGAGGTCGAGGTGGCCCCGAAGACAAGTCTCAAGACCGTCCTGGCAGGCCTGCCAGGCGCGACAAAGGCAAACTACCCCGCCAAAGCTCGACCGCTCCACCTCACAGCGACGCAAGTCCTCGATCGGTGTGGTGTCAAGCCCCCAAGTGACTAAGTAGCTGTTATTTGGCATGTGGCAGCCACTTCTTATGGAAATCATCTCCAAATGACACCCGTCTAGAGGCGTGTGAAGCAGACAAACGATAAGGTGGACGAGCAGCCCGACAAGGCTTACCGGGCATGCCACGATGTGACACTAAGCGGCGCATTTAATGCACTCTGCTCTGTCTGTAGAGTTAGGTATGATAGCACTGTTTGCTATCTAATCAGTATGCAATGACTGATTTGCCATTGTGGTGACCCCTTGACCTATAAAAGGAGGGCCATGGCAACCATAGAAATGATTCGGACCCTTGTACACTCGTACGCGCGTAGCTGCGCTCGCCCCGAGGCAACCCTGCCGGGCAAGAACGCTGCATTTCTACCACAACCCACCATCAATCCACCAAAGCAGGAGTAGGGTTTTACGCCTCGCGGTGGCCCGAACCTAGGTAAAACTGCCTGTGTGATCTCTGCCGTGCTGTGCTACGTTCTCCGCTCTTTGTGCAATGTGCTCATCCCCCCTACCGAATCACAAGGGGCTAATGGCCCCATAGGTGGCCGTGGTTTCCCACGACATCTTTGGCATGCCAGGTAGGGGGATCGGCGGTTGCGCGAACCTGAGAAGTGTACGCAGCGTGTCATCTTCATCATCTGCTTCATCAACGGCTTCATCATCCATGACGCCCAAGAAAAGGCGGAGGATGGTGGGAACGGAGAGGGGAAGCGATATCGCCTCCCCCGCCCCTCCCCCCGTTCGATCTCCACCGCCTCCCTCCGTCGCGGCTGCAACAGCTGCAAGAGCCAGTAATGACGACGGCGAGCCAACCCCAACAGATCAGGCAGCATGATCGCCATGCAAGCCCCGTCTAGGGAAAGGAACAAAGTGTACGGGTACAAGGTTTCTCTCTCCACCACTCCCACTTATTGACAATCGAGCCACTCTGGGTTTTAGCCTCATCAATGTCGATGAGCACCGCGCGAAACTCGGTTCAGCATTTACCCTGCTTAGGGAAATCTTGAGTGGAGTGCCGGTGCGAATCCCTCGATCAGCGCTCCAGCAAGTATGCCCGGCAAGGCAGTCCGTGTTAGCGTGACTTTTTATGCCAGCCGCCACCAGGTTGTCTAAAGTGTGTGGAGAGGAGGAGAGAGAAGCCGGTCGTGCCTTACACCGCCTCCTGCCGCCTGCAAGATACATCTGATCCTTTACCGGTCCCTGCCGGGAACCGGAGAACAACACGCACAATAGCTATCCTCCCCAGAGCATGCGAATGCGATGAGCAGCCGCGGCTGAAAGGAGTATAAGGAAGCGAAGAAAAAAACTAAGTTTACGCAATCCTTGCCCAGTCATGACCTTAGGGTTTCGCATTTGTTTTTCCCTTGGATACCAAGGTGTTTGTATGAGGAAATTTGTCGTATGGACGGCACCTTATCAGTTTTTGTCTACACCCTCGCTCTGTTCTGAGCCTGCTCGCAGAATGGGTAGTAATGTCAAAATTGTCGAGGAAATACCTGCCGGGACGTATCTTCGCCAAGATAACTGCTAAGGCCCAACCCTTGCGACAATCGCGGCAGTACGATACCGGCAGGTAGCTGAAATACACACAGAGACTAATCGTAAGAGCACCAATGGGTGAACTCTAGAGGGATAAACATGCAATCGGAATTAAGTAAAAACATCAGTTCCACACAAACATACGCAGTACAGTGTCTAAACACAAGACATACATCATGTTTTGTTGCAGGACAATGCAGCGGCAAGGATATTTCAAGGCCGGGCCTGGCGACCTCGTGGAGCGGTAGGGATGCCAAGGACCTTGTCGGCAAGAGGGGCGGCCTTCTCTTTGGGAGCCAAAACGTTTGCGCCCTCCGGCGGCTTCTTGAAGCCATCAGAGAGATTGAGGTCTGGATGACGGCAGGCGATGTTGCTCAGAACATGAAGAGGGCATTACGGGCAAGCTTCCGAGATTCAGTCGCGAAGCGTCCGGCCCTTCCCTCCTCATGTGCCTTCAGCTTCTCGATCAACTTGTTGAAGAAGACCCCTAGCTTGACGCTGGGGACCTCTTGCCTGCTGGCCGAAAAGACTGGCCCATCCATGCCCATCACTGTAGTCTAAGCAGTGAGATGCTCGGCAATGTCGATCAAGCTCTTGATCCAGAGGTTGACCTGCTCTGAATGATTTGCCAGCTTCTCCTCTGCATCCTTCCGAAGACGCCTTGCAGTATCCAGGTCCTTTGTCAGCTGCTACTCACGGGCCCCGCTGGACTCTACCGAGCTCTCCAAGGTGCCAATCCTGGCCTTCAGATCTTCAATGGTGCTGTTGGCAGTCTCGAGGCCTTGGCTCTTGGTGGAGAGCTGTGACTGTATATCCTTCAGAAGGATCTTTGCTTTCTGCGCCTCCTCCTTGAGGGTCGCGACCTCCTTGGCACTCCCAGAAAGCTCTTCAGTCAGCTTGGCCACCTGTTGGTCGAGGTCGGTCTTGGCAGTGGACGTAGTGGCAAGCTCATCTGTGAGCTTCTTCAGTTGGGTAGCAGAATCAGCAGTGAGGGCATCCAGGGCGGCCTTGTGCTTGTCCTCTAGCCCCTTGGTGCGCTGCTGCACGAGGGCTTCCAGATCATCGTCCTTGGCGCGGAGGGTGGCCTCGAGCTTCTCCTCTCGAGAAGTGATGTCCTTCTCCTTGGCATCCAGAAGCACCTTGCGCTCCGCCATGCGGGCCTCCCGGGCGATGACATCCTCCCTCGCCATCGAGATTGTCTCCTGTTGCCTCATCAGGACCTGGAACTGCATGCCGTACCAGTCGGGCAGCTTGGTACCTTTGTCCTTTAGTTGCTGATCCACCTTGTTGGCGGACTTGCACTGCTCCTTGAGCACCTGCCATTTCTGGCTGTGCCGGCCTTGCATCTCCTTAATGCCTGCCGCCATGGACTCCAGGAAAGATAAGTCCATTGCGACAGCAACAGAGTCGTCTACCTCATCGACCCCTTGATACAGCGATGCCAGAATGCGCTGCAGCTCTTCATCAAGTTCCGTGCTCGCCGCCACTGACTAGCCGGGGGCAATGAGCCCAGGCTGTGCGAGCACCAGCGCCAACTGGCTCGAGGACGGCTGCGAGGCCCCCACGGCACCAAATGAGGGGAGGGGATCCATGGTTTGGAGGGGGACTTTCTTCTTGATCGTCGCCCCCACCCCTGGCGCACCGTCGAGGATCTGCTCCGTTCCCGTCAAAGGCTCCTAGACACTCCCAGCAGCATGTCCCTGCCCCTCCGCGGCAGCGATCTTGGCGGCTTCATCCGCGGCATCTCTCCCTATGCTTGCCACTTCTTCCAGCAGTTCAGGCTCTTCGGCCTGAGGGACTACAAGCAAAGACAACAAGCAATAATGAAGAAGCCGAAGTATTAGAGAACCAGAGGCATGGGGCGAGATGGTAAAAAAAAGCGAGGGAAGAAGAGCAAATGAATTACCCGGAGAGGTCTGCCGGGCGGAAGCCTCAGTTTCCCCGGCAACATCAGTTACCGGGCCATGATTCCCGTCCCCTTTTGTGACAACCACGGCGTCGTCCTGGGCAAGTTCTCCCATGTAAGCCATCATCGGGGCTTCCTTGACTTGATCAGCGGGCTGGGTAAGCCCCTCCTGAGGGGGCTCGCCCTGAGTCATCACTCCTCCTCCTCCAGCCGAGGAGGTTGGGAGCTCTCCTGCATCGCTCCCCGCAGGAGGGGCCAATCCTATGCCCTCGTGCCGGGGGCTGAGCTGGGGGCTTGGCGACGGGTCATTCGTGATGCTCCCCTCCAGGCTCGTGCCCTCGACAATCTTCGGCGGCCCCGCACGCCTTAGCCGTTTGGACCGGTGGATGAGAGTCTCTGTCTCCTCCTCCTCCCTGTTAACGGCGGCAAGCAAGATCAGTCAACGAGGACAAGTAGGCATACTGAAACTAGTGCGAGAAAAGCGGAGTGGCCTTCCGTACTCTTCGTCAATGAGCATGGAGCTCAGCTCGAACACCAAGGGCGGTGAGGGCACCCTGCTTCTCTTCTGGAGCGGAGGGACGGAGCCTCCCGGCAGCTTTGAGCCTTGCTGAGGCGCAGGGGGCTCCGGCGAGGACGAGCTCGAGCCAGACTGGGAGCTGGAGTCAACTCCCGCGACCACCGATTGCTTGGCGGGAGGGGTTTTAGCCCCGACAAGGCGGGAGGATTGCCGACGCACCGCATTCGGCTTGCTGCCCTTGGAGGTAATCTTCTTCACCTTCTTAGCGGCAGGCGTAGGGTTGGGAACCACAGCTCCCCGGTTGGTGACCTGCCTGCGAGTTGGCTGGTCCAAGACTGGCTGGGGGGCCACTCCTCCTCGGGCTCCTCCACCTCCTCAACCCCCTCTTCCTCCTGGGCCTCTGCTGCCGCGGTGTACAGAGCCACAATCCCGGAAGGCTCGTCCCCGGCAGGCTCCGCCCCGGTAGGCTCGTCCCCGGCAGGATCATCCCCGGCCGCCCCCTCCATGGCTGGCGCCGTGCTCCGGCCGTGGGAAGGGCCTTCGCCTTTAGCCTCCTCCTTCCCCTTCGTTGCCTTCCCGGCCTTCGCCATCGCAGCAGCACGGAGTGCTTTGTCCTCCTCGAGCCACCTCTTGATGTGTGCCTCCTCCGCCTTGGAGGTGCACTTGTACATGTTGGCCTCCACCTTGGTAGCCCTTTCCACCAAGGTGGAGGACCACGCGAGCTCTGCGTCTAGCCCAGGCAGCTGCCAATCGCCCGAGACTCCCTGAGAATTGCAGTCTGGCATCCATTTCAGGATTTGGTCCTTGGCGGATTTGATGTTCAGTGGGATGACATTTGCTGGCAACTTGAATGGCCCAAGGTTGCCGAACAGTTGTTCTCACAACCAAGCATGGCCATAGACTGAAAAATTGTTGCCTAGGCTAGGAAGCAACCTCATCCTATCTGAGGCATCCCCATACCGCCAGGCAAACCTATCCCTCTTCTGCAATGGCGCAATACGGCGAAGAAGGAAGTCGGCCCCCACATGTCCGATAGTTAACCCGGCAGCCTTTAGACAGGTGATCCTGTTTATTGCCGGGCAGAGTCTATCATCGGTACGGCCGACCTCCCTCCAATCATTGCCGTAGTCGAGGCACTCTGCCCGTGCCTGGCAGAAATCTGGGGCCTTCTCGTCCTGGATCCAGCACCAATCTCCCCTCCACTCCTCCCATATGCCGCACTGTTGGCCAGGGAGGTAATCCCAGTTCTCCCTTGGCACCCGTGGCATCCAACTTATGTTCCCGGAACGGTGGTTTTTGTTCTCCACCTGCGGGATAAAATAGTGCCTGAACAAGTCGACATTGGGGGCGACTCCAACAAAGTTCTCGCACAAGTGGGCAAAAATCACCATGCACGCCATTGCATTTGGCATGAAATCCAGAAGATGGAATCCATAGATCACCATCACTGCTTCAAATAAATCCGAGAAGGGAAGACAGAGGCCGCAGATGAAATATGCACAAAAGAATCCGTATGAATCTGGCGGGTCCTGTTCCCCCTCCGCTAGAACTTTGGTTGCACCATGCCCCTTTGGGACTTCCCTCCCCCATAGATATCCGTACCTTGCTTCCAGCACTTCGCCATCCAGATTTGACGGGAAGAAGACAACGTCTCCCCTTCACCTCCTGTCCAGCTCCATTGCTCTCTTGCTCCCCTCAGCGGCCGCCTCTTTCGCGGTGGCCGTCCGCTTCCCCTTGGCGGCGGCTTTCTTCCCCATTTCTTCAAGCTGCGACGGGAATGGGAAGGAAGTTGGGTGGGGGATCGGCAGCATGTATGGGTTAGGAGGAAGAACGGTTGTTTGGCTTGCGGAAGAATATGGTGGAGGGGCGGAGTGGGCGATGAATGAGCAGTGCCCTTCCGCGTTTTCCTCTCTTAAGGAAAGAATGTGGGGGGAGGGCGCGACTCTTGATAAAGTTATCGTTTCACATTAACTGCTGCAGTCCCACTACCCCACGGCTCGCGGTAATTACGCGAAGTGGACGTTGGATTGACTGGTTATCATGACAAAACCGCTGCACGCACAGCATTCTCTCGCCACGTGTCCGTGCACTATTTGGGGCCTAACCCAACGTGCCCAGTGACACGTATGGCTCAGTCTCGGGTGTTTCTGTCGGGGTACACAAACAGGGGTGTATGTTTCCCCCTGACTTGTGCACGGACAGCAAATCGCCGGCCCAGCAACTTACAACATCCAAGTCAAGATCAAATTGAAGAGATAACTCTTTGAGGAATCAAAGGGCTGATCAAGAAGACCAAGACAAGCTAAATGAGCAAGACACCACTAAGGGAAAGCCTCCCTTGCCGGGCAAGTGAGCCTGGCAAAGTCAATGAGGCCCCAAAGACAAGCCTTAAGACCATCCCGGTAGGCCTGCCGGGCGCGACAAAGGCAAACTACCCCACCAAAGCTCCACCGCTCCACCTCACAGCGACGCAAGTCATCGGTTGGTGCGGTGTCAAGCTCCCAAGTGACTAAAAGGCTGTTATTTGGCACGTGGCAGCCACTTCCTATGTAAATCATCTCCAAATGACACCCGTCCAGAGACGTGTCAAGCAGACAGACAAGAAGGTGGCCGAGCAGCCCGACAAGGCTTACTGGGCATGCCACAATGTGACACTACGCGGCGCACTTAATGCGCTCTGCTCTGTCTGCAGACTTACATATGATAGCAATGTTTGCTATCTAATCAGTACGCAATGACTGATTTGCCATTGTGGTGACTCCTTGACCTATAAAAGGAGGGCCATGGCAACCATAGAAAGGATTCGGACCCTTGTACACTCGTACGCGTGTAGCTGCTCTCGCCCCGAGGCAACCCTGCCGAGCAAGAGCGCTGCATTTCCACGACAACTCACCATCAATCCACCAAAGCAGGAGTAGGGTTTTACGCCTCGCGGCGGCCCGAACCTGGGTAAAACTGCCTGTGTGATCTCTACCGTGCTGTGCTGCGTTCTCCGCTCTTTATGCAATGTGCTCATCCCCCCTGCCGAACCACAAGGGGCTGATGGCCGCATAGGTGGCCGTGGTTTCCCATGATAGCAAGCAAGTGCCTCATTGAAAAAATACTTCCTCCTAATGCTATACTGACATTGGGGGCCACGGGTTTGTCAACATAGTTACTAAAGGAGATAAATTTACAATGAAGCTAATCATCGGGGAGCTGGCCTATATCATTTATGATGAGTGGGACAACAAGTATCAGCTGGGTTGTTGGCTGCCCAGTCTAGGCTTTCTTTTTTAACATGTGCAGCCCATGACATGCCGGCTTGTATTTGTTTGAGGGACGTCATGTATCGACCGGCCTATGACCCTCCCATCCTAGGTTTTATTTGTTCTTAAACATCCGCAGCCCAACTTATGTATTTTTTTGAAGAAAACACAGAGGTCTGTTCTATTTTTCTATATAAGAATAGGAACACCATGTCCAACTTATGTTTCCCTTCTAACTATATTATATATATTTATATTATTTTATATGTTATTATATATTATTGTTATTATCATCATATATTTAACAGATACTGACATATATAAGAAAAAATATCCCATGTATTATGAACTTATAAAAATAAATGTTTAACAATAAAATCCTGTTTTTTTTACTTAAGGTCAACGAAAATACAGGTGATTGTGTTCAAAAGCTTGGTAATATTTGAGGACCAATGTAAATAAAGCACTTATTTTTTAAATATGTTTATAACAAAATTCTAAGTCCCTGTTTATTTTTTGATAATATTGATGCGCCCAACCCAACATTATAATTAGAACCAGCCCAGCAAAATCGTGTATTTCGAGAAAGTGCAAATGGGCTGTAATTTTTTAGGAAAAAATAAATGGCCTGCATAGATGCTACATTATTTGTTCACCCAGGCCAGCAAATTCGTGTATTTCTAGAAAGTGCAAATGGGCTATAGTTTTTTTAGAAAAAAATAAATGGGCCGCATGGACGCTACATTATTTGTTCACCCAGCGCAGCGAATGGACTATAAATTCTAAAAAAATGGGATGAATATGTGCGACATTTTTGGAGGCTGAAATGTGGGCCAATAGGCCGAATCCAACGCAAGGCATTGCCAACTTAGTCAACAAATGATTCTGACATCGATAGCAATTGGATTTACATCCAACGGCCGGCATTCATCTTCAATCTCTCGTCTTCTTCCTCCAGCGCCGCCGGGACCACCTGCTCCCCCCTCCGGCTGCTAGCAGCTTTGCTTAGTAGGCTTCACTGTGAAGCGCTACCCCACCACCGGCCAAGCCATCCCTCCACCCCTCCACACCTCCTGTTATTCTCCACCGACTTGAGTACCACGCCGCACTAGAACCAGTTAACCCTTGTACACCTCTCCGTCTGCGACTCCACTGCCGTGTCTTCCCATCACCGGCTCGTTGCCGTCCGAGGCCTCGCCGTCGTCCATCGCCTTGGTGCGCTCGGCGCGGCATGGTCAACGTGGTCAACAAACGGGACTCATAGGAAGAAGACTATATGTGGAGAGGCTGACAGGGGGGACGCACCAGATCCATGGACGCACGCATGCAACCGCCTCCTTATTACGAGAAAATAAAATTATTCCTCCCCCTGAAAGATGGGACCCACCACGTATATCTTCGCAAGGAAGGAAATGCCTCCTTATGCCTGCCCCTGACAGCTGGGACCCACCAACAACATCTTGGCACGCAAGGAAGTGCCTCCTTATTACGGGCAAAGGATATATGATTCCTCCCTTGACCGCTGGGACCCGCCAGCTATATATTCGCATGCAAGGAAGTGCCTCCTTGCCCTCCCTGATAGCTGGGACCCACCCGGTCAAACCGTATGTAGCATTGCCTGTCTGCCACGATGAATCGTGGCCGAGTAAGGAGCGGTAGTAGTTCAGGCAGTCCAGTCAAAACCGTGAATGCGTACGTACAACCAGATGCCAAAAAATACAGCCACGTACGTACATACGGGCGGGGTCTCGAACGCGTACTCGCGCATACGTACGGCCAGGGCTCATGTACATGGAGAGGCAACGGACGGCAGCAATGGCGTCCTAGTCATCAGAAGCCAACCGGCTGGGTCAAAATGGAGAAACTGCGTCGTGTTCCTGGGGAGGCAACGGAATGCGTCGTGTTCATCGGGAGGCAACAGAATACATCGTGTTCATCGGGAGCCAACCGGCTTGGACGAAACAGCCGAAACGAGGTCTGACGAACCACAGAACGAAGGAAACGGGACTTCTATTCGACCGCGTACAGTCAAAATGGGGTCCTGTTCATCCGGAAGGGTCTAGCGTACCGCAAAACAGAGCAAACGGACTTCTGTTCAAGTGCTGACGGTTAAAATGGGGTCCTATTGATCGGGAGGGGTGTGGCGTACCGCAAAACAGAGGAAACAGACTTCTATTGGAGTGCCTACGGTCGAAATGGGGTCCTATTCATCCACTATCTACTGCCTCGCTTCAGCCTCCATAGGCTACTGTTCAACAAACGTCGACCTCCTCCACAGCCTCCACCAGCTACTGTTCATCCACGGGGCTACTGTTCATCCAGCCTCCATCGACTACTGTTCATAGAGCCTCCACGGGGTCCTGTTCATCCACCCCCAACCGGCTGGGGTGCGGCGTCCTCCTCGGGGTCCTGTTCATCCAGCAGCAAAGGCCTACTACCACGGAGTCCTATTCATCCAACCCCCACCGGGAACTGTTCATCCACAGCCAACCAACCGGCTCGACTCACCACATCTCGACTCATTGTATGTACCACGCGCAAAGTAGCAATGGTCACTGTTCATCGAGAGGCAACCAACACAGGCTGGCTACGTCTCGCACGGGGGCTCGATCGGCTTCAGTAAGCAGCAGCGGTGTTGATCGCTCGGTTCATTTAGCAGCAGCAGCGAAGGAATCACTCGGGTTCAGTCAGCAGCAAATGAATCGCTCGGGTTCAGTTAACAGCCAAGGGATCGATCGCTCAGGTTCAGTAGCGTGTGATCGCTCGGGTTCAGTTAGCCAACGTCTCGCACACACGCGCGTACACGAGAGAAACGTGCAAACCACAGTGCATCGCTCGGCCCCGTCCACCCACCGTAACCGGGAACTCCCCGATATTTTCCTCGCCCTCGCTTCTACCATGATTTTTTCCATCATGAACGGCCCAAAGAAAGTCAAGCAGCTGCGTCTCCGGCCCGCCCAAGACGAAAAGCCCATTTTCTGTCATGATTTTTTGTCATAGAAGTAGGAGCCCACCACATCTATGATGATACGTGTTTTTGTCACAATTATCGTCATAGAAGTGTCATAAGCATGACAGAAAAAAATTTCGTTCGGCCCAAAATGTCACGGATTTTTTTTGTAGTTTTTGATAGAGGAACACGACGACACATAGCGCCCAAACCTAGCAAGGTGGCCTGGTGAGAGCTGCTATGCGAGTACAAGTGTGAGAGGATATGAATCCCTGCCTAGGTTGCCTTGGACCTCCTTTTATAGCTCAAGGGGTAGCCACAGTGGCAAAACAGACATTATCTTGTGATTAGATAGCCAACAATGCTAACATACCTAACTCTGGCACTTAGGACAAAATTCCATAAATGCTTCCTTAGGTGGCGTGCGGGGATGCATCCCCGGCAAGCTTATATCGCCACTTAGCCAACTTCTGCTTATTATATTGACATGCCTCTGGATGGGTGTCAAACGGGTGTGATCTATCTTCCAGCAAACTGCCACGTGCTTAGTGAGAGCCACTTAGTCGCCTGGGGAGCTCGCCACCGCATCGATAAGTGACTGGCGTCATGGTGCGGTGGAGCGGTGGTAACTGACATGTGCCTGCCGGGGGCAGGGCTTGTCGGGCCTTCTTAGAGCGGTGCAGACTTTGGTCTCCGGCCGTCCCGGAGACATGGCTGGCATGGCTTGGTCCTGCTATTATCTGCTGCATCGACCTTGCCGGCCTCGTCTGACTAGTAAATGACACTTCCCTTGGAATCTTTGTCTTGTATGTTGGCTTTGTCTTCTTGATACGCTCCTTGATCTCACGAAGAGCGGCTTCTCTGGCTTGGCCTTGCGTTACATGTTGGTGCTGGATGTACGATCGCCAGCACGCCTGTGTACGAGTCTGGTGAACAAACGCGGATGTTTGTTGCACCGACAGGAGCCCCTGGGCCTGGCCCGTATGTGCTGTCGGGTATTGTTGGGGTAGGCCCTAACAAATACATAGGAGGGCACTTCCACCATGCCGCAGCGGGATCCATGTCTTCCCTGATATCTTCTTTGCTTCTTCATTAACCTAGAACTGAATCAATTCCCGGTTTCCCCACGAGTCGTGCGACATCAAACGCCGTGGGTCTTCCCACGTAAAGGGCTAGAGGGGTGCCCACATTCATGGGAAGTTAAATGAAGTGCCCGTGCACAACCCTGGGGGAGGAGGTAACTGCCATATTATCCTCCCCATCACACCCGCCGTTTTCGCCACATACGTTGCATGCATTGCGTGGGGTAGGTAGAGGACGTGTAGGGTGCAGGAATGAGTGCCATGGCAGAAAGCGAGGTGCCATGGATAGGCGCAGGAGGGCGGTCAGGGAATCTGGATGCTATGAGTGATGCAGATGAACCAGATAGGTGAAGCAGGGTGGTTGCCCCCTAGGTGGTGAGGAGCCAGCTGCCGGCCAAGCTCCGCTATAAAAAGAGGCGCGGAGGTGATGGGAGGCGCTCACCCACGCATCCTCTCCTCCTTCTTCGTGTATCCCTCTTCCACCATGGTGAGGGGAAGAGGGCGCGGTCGGGCTCCAGCGGCGGCCACAAGGGCTTCCTCTTGGCACCGTATCCCTTCCTCTGCTGGGGACGTAGGGGCAGGATCCAGTGCACAAGGAGCATCCGCAGGACGTGGGCGTGGCCGGCGAGGCGCTCGGGGCTGGGGAGGATGCGGTGGTGCCCCGACCACTCTTCCTCCGGCCGCTTTGACTCTATGGGAGGGCCATGTCGGAGATACGGCGCTGGAGTTCCTTGTTAGGCTGCGCGAGCCCCCGCGCAGTCGTCTTCTGCTTCCTACCCATTTTTCAAGGGTGATGGAGGTTGAACAGCCGCAAGGGTTGAAGTTGCACATGAGAGGTTGATGTAATGGCAACATGCGGGTGGACGTTGAGTTCCCCGCACCTCATGTTATGCTTCTCCAGTGCGGCTGGAAAACCTTCGCACATGCCCACAGCTTGGCGGAGGGGCACGTCCTTCATTTTAAGTTAATGGAGGCTGATCTGCTCTCCATCAAGGTCTTCGGATGCTCGGGGGATCGTTTAGGGTGCTGCATGGACACCAGTGGGGAGGACGACGACAGCGAGCCCCTGGTGACCAAGCATGAAGGCGACGACACAGACTCTAGCTAAACGCCAGATACATCATCACCATCAGCCAGGCGCCGGCAGCACCATCATCTGCACCTGGTCTTCTCCCCGGCAAAGCGATTTGCCGGGGTGTTGGGTGTGGATGCCTTCGCCTCCTCCAGCTGGACCCCGACAGGCTTCCTCGTGGACTCCGGCCTCATCTTCCCTGCCGGTGTCCCTCCTACCGCGTTCCTCTTGTCCTGGCGATGGTGACCAGGGCATCTCCTAGCCGCTCCTTTCATCCTTCTGGCTTCGTCTTTGCCCTCCCGATCTTGTTAGGCTGCATCCCGTGGGCCCTGACAGGGTCGGGCTAGGCTTCTGCCCAGGCACTCCTTGTGCCCTCTTTCCGCCTTGATGGAACTCCTAGGAGGAGAGGTGCAAGAAAGGCATTACGGGGCACTTATCTTTCTTCAAATTAAAAGATGTAGGCATCTGCCAAACTTTAGCTTAAACTATGTAATCTTCCATCCATGTTTGTACTTTGTATGATCTGCACTTATTTTGCTTAAATGGAAAAATGTTTGCCAGGCGCTCGTGCACATGTCTTTCAACACGCTAAGGAAAAGTCCCTTAGTACTCTTAAGTAAGCAAAAGTTCTCCCAGCAAGACATCCCGCCAGCCCCCTCACCACAGCTTCTAGCATTCCCTCTGGCCGGGCCAGGAGCGAGGATGAGGGACGGCTCCTCCCCCCACCAACTCCCCTCAAATGCCACTACAACCATTTCGGCAAGGTTCTCCAATTGCATAAGTCTTTCATACTTTAAACATAACATGGATGGCAAGGCAAACTTATATGTGTTTGATGTCCTTATTGTTCCCGATAGCACGGGGCTGTCGGGGATCAAGGCACTGGCTTGCTCCCGCTCTTCCTTTCGGGAAGTTCACCCACGGCGGGGGCCCTACCGTTGATCAAAAGGAAGTGCAAGGTAGAAACCAGCTGCATATAACCTTTTTGTGAAGGACCAATTAGCTCGTGCTAAGGTTATTGTAATCCAAACGAATACTTAATTAAACATGCATGCAAATCGTAGGTGCCAGTGCTTTGTTTTATTATCTTCGCACAGGGTCTGCGCCTGGCTTTGTACAAAGTGTTACATACTCAGCGGCAAGGCTTGTACAAAAGGTGGTTGCCAGGGGGCTGAGCCCGGCAGCCGTGCCTTACGGGTAGAATTTACAAAGATGCTCAATATTCCATGAGTTTTGCATTTTAATGCCATCTTCGGTCTCCAGATGGACTGCGCCAGGTCTGGTGACTTGTGCTACCCGGTAAGGGCCTTCCCACTTCGGCATCAACTTGTTGGTACCCTTGGCGGACAGAACTCGCCTAAGGACAAGGCCGCCTTCCTCAAGGCTCCGGGCACGAACCCTGCGGCTATGATAGCGGTGCAGGGCTTGCTGGTAGCGTGCAACATGCATAGCGGCGCAGAGACGATCTTCCTCGAGGAGCACATCATCGTCATGCCGTAGCTACTCTTGCTCTACTCCGTCGTAGGCAAGTACTCAAGGTGACTCATATATGAGTTCCGTGGGGAGCACTGCTTCCGCCCCATACACTAGGGAGAACGGAGTCTGGCCGGTAGCTCGATTTGGTGTCATCCAGAGGGACCAAAGAACCACCAACAATTCATCAATCCAGCGCTTGCCGCATTTTTGCAACTGATCAAAAGTTCTCGTATTGAGCCCGCGCAGCACTTCAGCATTCATCCTCTCAGCTTGCCCATTGCTTTGCGGATGAGCAACAGAGGCAAAGGAGACCTTGCTTCCAAGTCATTGGATGTACTGCATAAAGGTGCGGCTTGTGAACTGGGTGTCGTTATCGGTATCACTCTGTTGGGTACTCCGAAGCGGCACACCAATCCTTTCAAGAACTTGACAGCTGACTGTGCGGTCACCTTCCTCACTAGCTCCACCTCAGTCCACTTTGTAAAATTGTCGATTGCTACGTACAAGAATTCAAAGCCCTTGGCAGCATGGGGGTAGGGGCCCAGGATATCGAGCCTCCAGACTGAGAATGGCCAGGACAAAGGGATCGTCTGGAGAGCTTGAGCTGGTTGATGAAAGTTTTTGGAATGGAACTAGCAGGATTCATACTTGGTGACTAGTTCAACTACATCCTGGAGGGCTGTGGGCCAATAGAAACCCTGCCGGAAGGCTTTTCCAACTAGGGCTCTCGATGCAATGTGAGTGCCACACACCCCCCCGTGTATCTTTGTCAACAACTTCAACCCATCTTCCCAGCAAATGCACTTCAATTTCACATTGTTTGGCCTTTTCCTATACAGTGTGTCGTTGACAAACTGGTACATATTGGACCATCGAGCTACTTTTTCAGCTTCTTCTTGCCCTTCGGGAAGCTCTCTTGTTTGGAGGAAATGGACTATGTGCTGCACCCAAGTTGGAGCCTGTGGCTCGACAACAAGGACTAAAGGCACCTCCTTGTCTGTGGGAGTGCTCACCTCGACCGCAAGAACCTGTGGTTGTGCAGGAGGTTGTTGCTCGCCAACCGAAGCGAGGTTGCCCCCGGCAGCCTCTCTACTAGTAGTTTCGGGAAGTCCTGCCGGGAAATGCTTGTCGGAGTTCAACTTTCTCCTTTTTCTGGTCATCATTGAGGGGGACACTGAGGGCTGAGTTAGATGGAGGACAAAAGTTCCTAGTTCCACAGGGAGCTTTTGCGTGGCGCTCTTTGACAAATGATCAGCGATGCTATTTTCCGCACGTGGCATGTGCTCTTCTTGTAATCCATCAAAGTGCTCTTCTAGCTTTCTCACCTCCTCCACATATGCCTCCATCAATGGACTCTGATAATCTTTGTTGACTTGCCTCACCACGAGTTGAGAGTCTCCATGAATAATCAGTTTCTTGATTCCCAAATCCACTGCCATTCTGAGCCCGGCAAGGAGCCCCTCATATTCTGTAGTGTTGTTGGTGGCCTTCTCCCGGGGAAAGTGCATTTGAACCACATACTTGAGATGCTCTTCGGTGGGCATGACAAGAAGCACGCCGGCTCCGGTGCCTTGCAGCGAGAAAGCACCATCAAAATACATGATCCACTCCTGGGGCGCCTCTTTGCCGGGGAGAACTATCTCTGGTACTTCTTTGTCTGGATTGGGCGTCCATTCTGTAACGAACTCTGCCAATGCCCTGCTTTAAATAGTTAAGGTGCTCTCATATTTTAAGCCAAAGCTTGATAGCTCTAGTGCCCACTCGACTATTCTGTCGGTGGCTTCGGGGTTCCTCAATATGTGCTACAGTGGAAAACAGGTGACAACTGTGATCTCGTGGGCTTGGAAGTAGTGGCGCAGCTTCCTCGAGGCCACGATGATGCCGAAGATCAGCTTTTGTACTCTAGAGTACCTCAACCTGGCCCCTTGTAACAGGGAGCTGACGAAGTACACTGGCCGCTACACCACTTTCTTCTTTGCCGTCGTCTTCGGATTGCCTTCGCTTGCTTGCCTCGCCTCCCCCTGGTTTGTGTCAAGTCATGCCGCGGGTGCTTCGGCTCCATCTCCGGAGGGGTCAGTTGCTGCGGCTGCTTCTTGATCCACTTCTCGCTATGCCACCAGCACTGCACTAACCACTTGATTCATTGCAGCTAAGTATAGCAACAATGGCTCTTGCGGTTTAGGCGCGACTATGGTGGGAGCAGAGGAAAGGTAAGTTTACAGGTCTTGCAGCGCTGCTTCTGCTTCCGTGGCCCACTTCAATGGGGCAACCTTTTTCAAGATTTTGAAAAAAGGTAAGGCGCGCTCGGCAGACTTGGGGATGAATCTACTCAGTGCAGCAATGCATCCAGCCAAACGCCTTATGTCATTGAAAGTCTTGGGCGCTTGTATTTGCTTGATTGCTTTGATCTTGTCGGGATTGGCCTCTATTCCCCGTTGGGACACAAAGAAACCAAGGAGCTTGCCGGATGGGACACCAAACACACATTTCTCGGGGTTTAGTTTCAAATTGATCTTGCGCAAGTTTGCAAAGGTCTCTTCAAGATCTTGAATGAGTGTTGATCTATCCCTGGTTTTGACCACTATATCGTCCATATAAGCTTCCACATTTCTGTGCAGCTGGGTTTGAAACCAATCTGTACTGCCTCGTAAAGCTGAATCCAGTGCTCTTTAACCTGAAAGGCATACGCACAAAGCAGTACGTGCCACATGGAGTTATGAACGCGGTTTTCTCTTCATCTTCCTTGGCCATGAATACCTCATGGTACCCGAAGTACGCATCCAAGAAGGAAAGCAAATTGCACCCGGAAGTGGAATCAACCATTTGATCAATGCGCGGCAGGGGGAAAGGGTCTTTTGGACATGCTTTGTTCATGCCAGTGAAACCAATCAGAGCCTCCATTTCCTTTTTTGCCTTGCGCACAAATACTGGATTTGCTAACCAAGTTGGATGCCGCACCCCTCTGACAAAACCAGCTGCTTCAAGTTTCTTGATATCCTCGGCAATGAACTACTACTGTTCTAAACCTTGCTTTCTAACCTTCTACTTGACGGGCCGAGCGTGAGGGCAGACAGCCATTTTCATAGACATTTGCCAAGCAAACACATCGACATTCGCCCGTAGGAAGGCGAGCGCACTTTCCTATTTGTCATCAAGGGTGGCGTTAATGGTGAATGTACCGTCAATGCCATCCTGCCCTGCTGGGACCCTTTTCACAGCAGGTGAAGCAACCTTGGGTCTTTTGCTAGCGGAACTCTCCGGCTGGTCGTCAACAGGCGCAGCGCACTCCAGAGAGGCGCGCTTCTCGGAGTCCTTGCCGGCATCCCTGCTAGCCTTCTTCCCCTTCTTTGTTCCTTTGGAGGGAGCTAGGGCTTCTACAACCTCAGCTGCTACCGTGTCCGGATACATCTTATCCACACATATAATTGCATCTTTCTTATCTGACGGAATGGAAATGATACCCATCAGCCCTGGCATCTTCAAGGTGTTGTAGGCATAATGGGATGCTGCCTTGAATTTTGCTAGAGCTGGGCGACCAAGAATTCCATTGTAAGGCAAAGGAAGTTCAACAACGTCAAACATGACCCTCTCGGTCCGATAATTCAGTTCCCCACCAAATGTCACAGGTAATGTAACCTTCCCCTTAGGCTGGCTCCCACCGGGGTTGATTCCTTGGAACGTACTCGTAGCCTTGAGCTCCTCATTAGGGATCTGCAGCTTGCCAACCACTCTAGGGGAGATTAAGTTCAGCCCAGCCCCACCGTCAACTAGTATCTTTGTTACCATGAGGTTGCGGATTGTCAGGGAAACCAACAACAGCAAACACCCAACCGCAGTGGTACGGTCAGGGTGATCCTCCTCGTCAAAGATGATAGGCGTGCGGGGCCATTTAAGTGGCCTTTGGGAGTCTGCACCTCGCTCCATGGCACTGACCTCACGCGCCCAGTGTTTGAGCCAGCGATGAGAGGAGTCCAAAGATGCATCTCCATCAATACACATGGCTTCGGTTGCCTTTTGGAATTCTTGCTCGCTGGTTTCTTCCTCATCCTCTTCATCACTCCCATCATCTCCTTCTTTCTTTTCACGGCCTCTAGCAGGTTTTCCTTCCGCTGTGGGGCCTTGCCACGACGGCCCCCTCTACCACCACGGCCTTTTCCGCCAGCACCCTCTTGGCCTCTCTCCCTATCATTTTTCTTGTATTCAGCCTTTTGTTTCTCATCAAGCTGCTCAACTTGGTGGCACTCTGGGAGATCATGACCTTTGGTGCGGCATATTTTGCAGTATGGCCCATCAGATTTCCCAGCTTTCTCTGCAGCCGTGGCCTCCCAGCAATCATTGCACGTGGTAGCTTCCTTGCCGGGGGCCTCGGTTTTGGCCTTCTTGCCGGCATTAAGATCGCCAGAGCTCTCAACGGCCAACACTGCCTTCTCTTTGCGTTTCCTATTGCGCCTCCGGCTTCTCCTCCTCGGGTTGGTGGCATGGTCGTCATCATATGAACCAATCTCGATGCCAGCCTCCTCTCCGGGGAGTCGCCTTCCTTCTTCAGCCCGAGCACACTTATCCGCTAAGGTGTAGAACTCGTTGACGGTCTTGGGCAGCCGAACATTCATTTTGGCTCAGATCCTCCTATTGCGCACGTTCGAATGGAACGCAGCAATCATGGCGGCTCGGTGTATCTCCGGAATGTTACGGTGTACTCGACTGAACCTCTCTATATATTTACGCAAATCCTCCCCTTCCCTCCGCGGAAGGACTTGCAAGTCACAGGGCTGTCCAGGCTCTTGGTGGCCACCAGTGAAGGCGCCAACAAACTCATTGCACAAGTCAGCCCATGATGAAATAGAGTTTTTTGGCAGGTGCATCAGCCATGATCTCACATTTTTCTTGAGCGCCAAAGGGAAATAGTTGGTGAGCACCTTCTCATATCTGCCCCCGGTGACTTGAACGACAATCGTGTAGATGCCCAAAAACTCTGCCGGGTTTGCAGGCCATAAGAAGCCATCGACGTGTCGTCGGGCTCATTGACACGTTGAGTTTGCTGAGGCTGCCTCTGGGCCTATCGTCGCGGAGGGGATTGCACTGTTGGTGTAGCCCCCTCAACACTGTTGTTCGCGAGCATCACGACGGCTCCGCACGCTGTGATTTACCGATGTCAGCAAAGCCAATCAAGCTCTGGATGGTGGCCCTCCACTCATCCATCTTGTCAGCGGCCGGTGGAAAATTCAACAGGAGCTAGGCTCATGCCATTGCTTCCGCGGCTGTGCTTGCCATGGCTAACGAGGCAAGACCGCAATGTCGCTCGACTCTTGGAAGAACCAGCAGGAGTGTCGCCGCATTCTTGCCGCCGTGAACCGTTCACCAAGGTGGTGTGGCGATGAGTAGGCCGTACTTGGGGGTCGATGGCCCCGCTCGGCGCTCCGTCCTGCCCGTCTTGCTCTGGGCAAGGTGTGCGCCTTGCAACCGCGCTCATGGTGAGTGCAACTGGAGGGTTGCGGCTTGTGCCGGAGCGGGCGTCTCTGTTGTGACTCCATCTACGAGTGTGGCGGGGAGGGAGAGACTGGGCGTTCCCTCCACCCGTGGCTTCTGGGCCAAGCTCGTGAGGACGCTGCTGATGCTGCCCAGCCCCGGCGTTTTACGCTCCGGCTTTGGCCATGGGGGACACAACAATGGCGCCACCTGCACCGGTCGCGTCACCCGTGGTACCCGCCTCATCCAACACCGCCGTGGCGCCTTCGGTGCCCGTGGCTGCGTACGAGGGGGCCTTCGAAGTGGAGGGGTGTGCGGTCCCACCGGGTTTCTTCTTGGGCGCCATGGATGGAGAAGATGAGGACGAAGAAGATGACGATGAAGATCGATGTGCTGTTCACAACTTTGGGTTCGCGCAAGCGAATCCCCCTACCTGGCGCGCCAAAGATGTCGTGGGTGGACAAGATCACCTATGGGGCCACGGGCCCCTTTGTGGTTTGGCAGGGGGAGATCACGTTGCACAAAGAGCGGAGGCTGGGAGGCAGCAAGACAACAAGACTCTGGTGGTTATACCCAGGTTTGGGCCGCTGAGAAGCGTAAAACCCTACTCCTGCTTTGGTGGGTTGGATAGAGGAACACGATGACACGCAGCGCCCAAACCCGGCAAGGTGGCCTCAGGGAGAGCTGCTACACGAGTACAAGTGTGAGAGGATTCGAATCCCTGCCTAGGTTGCCTTGGACCTCCTTTTGTAGCTCAAGGAGTAGACACAGTGGCAAAACAGACATTATCTTGTGATTAGATAGCCAACAGTGATATCATACCTAACTCTGGCACTTAGGACAAAATGCCATAAATGCTTCCTTAGGTGGCGTGCGGCGATGCATCCCCGGCAAGCTTATATCGTCGCTTAGCCAACTTCTGCTTATTATCTTGACACGCCTCTGGACGGGTGTCAAACGGGTGTGATCTGTCTTCCAGCAAACCGCCACATGCTTAGTGAGAGCCACTTAGTCGCTTGGGGGGCTCGATACCTCATCGATAAATGACTGGCATCATGGTGCGGTGGAGCGGTGGTAACTGGCCTGTGCCTGCCGGGGCTTCTTGGAGGGGTGCGCGCTTCGGTCTCCAGCCGTGCGGAGACGCAGCTGGCGTGGCTTGGTCCTGCTCTTATCTGATGCAGTGACCTTGCCAGCCTCGTCCGACTAGTAAAGGACACTTCCCTTGGAATGTTTCTCTTGTATGTTGGCTTCGTCTTCTTGATACGCTCCTTGATCTCACGAAGAGCGGCTTCTCTGGCTCGGCCTTGCATTACATGTTGGTGCTAGATGTACGATCGTGAGCATGCCTGTGTATGAGTCTGTTCAGCAAACGCAGATTGCATCGACACCCACGGTTCTCACGATCGTGATCGCGTCCGTTGAATGTGGAACATCACGCTTCTGTAGGCCGTAGATTTCAGAAGAGGTGGTTCTGCTCTAAGCTATAAATACCCCTCTTCGGCATCTTCTTCCTCATTTCTTGTCCCTGCACCTGTAACCCTTGTTCTTCTTCATACGAGCCCGTGCTCAAAGAAACTCCGCCGAGGAGCTCCGTCGTGCAACTCCAGTGAAACCTCGACGCCGTGGGTCGCGCCAGTGCGGTAAATCTTCATCCCCGCATTGCCGCAGTCGATCTACGCTGCCAAGTTAGGGCGTATAGATGTGGAACTACTCCTGTCCTCCTATCTCTGGTCTAGGGCAGTTCTTACCATCGCTTTTTCTTTGTATTATTTCCTTGCGGTAGATCCTTAGGATTCATTAGGCTGTAACTGGTACGGTTTGTAGCTTTTCCCTCGTACTAGTTTTCCTGGATCTAGGGTTCATAAGTACTTTTTTGAAAGATTAGATAGCTTTACTTAGCCAAGGTCACACTATGGCATGGTGCAAATCTATCTATGATATCTTAGCCAAAGTTTGATATGCATTCTTGCCTTCCTTCCGAAAAACAATCATTTTCATTCAAAATGCTTCTGTGCATGTTTATGACCCTACCCTACTTTTCCCTCATATCTATTCTTTTCACAGGTCAGCTATGGCACAGAGTTCGGATGAGTACACTAAATCTGAAGGGGATTTGCCTCAGCCACCTCCAAAGAAAGACCAAATGAGATTGACTGGTGGAGGAAGATCATCCAAGCCAACCAAGACGCCGAAGAAGAAATCAGAGTCTGAATGTGAAGGAATTGACGAAGATGTTCCCTCTGCTCATAGTCAGCCTGAGGATGAACTAGTCACTGATGCCCTCACCCTGTTCTCTGATGGAAATCCAAAGAAGGGTGGTCATAGCAGAGAGAAGAACACCACTGCCAAGATGTCTGAGCCATATGGGTACAGAACCCCACCAGGAGTTGAATCAACAACCGAGCGAAATAACAGGGTGCAAAGGATTCGCCGACACTGGGCGAAGAAATGGTTCAACAATGAAAATGTTCGAGAGAAATATCAAATTATGTTTGCTTTCACTCCTCCATGGAATGACTGCATAGCTGAGAACTGCATCAGTCCAGATGATGAAAAAGTCAGGCCTCCTCATCCATCAACTGCTCATCCTGACTCGCTCAAAACCATCGCGGATTTTCCTGTTGAAGTTGCCAAGAGGCAGAAGGCCAAAGCCAAGTGTGAAGCTAGGGCTGCGAAGAAAAATCAAGTTGAAGCAAGAAATGTTGCACTGACGCAACAAGACGTGCAGAAGAAAAAGGATCGTGTCTCCCGAAAGAAATCTGTGGCCAGTAAATCAAAGAAGGCTGCTTCTGACTCGTCTAAGGAGTCCTCTGATGATGATGCTTCCGAAGAAATACCAATGTATGATCAACGTGCTCTTCTGCACAAGCCATACAAGACTCCCTCACCAGCTAAGGTTTCACCCCCAAAAGGAAAATCACCAAGACATGCTCCCACTCCAGTCACTGTCAAACCTTTGGGTTCTGCTGCTCCTTCTACGAAGAGAAAATTGATGTCCAAGGAGAAAGCTGAAGCTTCTGCCAAGAAAGCCAAACCAAGTGTTCCTGCTCCCACAGAGGAACAAAAATATGAGTTCAACTTCATGATCAATATAATTGAAAGTGCTGCTTACGATGCGAAATCTACAGATATCAGTAGCTTGGGCCTTCTTGACGATGTTACTGAAATGGTAACGAAACATTTCATCGGGCTGAAGAAAATTACATAGAAGCTCAATCAGGCAGTCAAGGACAAGAAAACCCTCAAGCAATTGAGGAGAGATGCAAGTACTGAGTTTGAAAGTAAATGCCTGAACGAAGAAATTGTTGAGATCACCAAGGCACTAACTGTCATGAGGAATGACAAAATTGATTGGCTCTTGAAACTGAAGATGGATGTTTCTCATCTGTGTGATCGAAGGAATGATGAGATTGAGCACAAGGCTGAATTGGCTTGAAGGAGAATCAAGGAAGAAAAACATCAAAAAGCTAAGGCAGGAGCCAACAAGCCAAAAGGAATCAAGGATCACCGAACTCAAACTGCTGCTGATGCTCCAATTGACCCAAGTGCTCCTCTGCAGCAGATTCCGCCATCCCCACCACACGAAGATGAACCCATGCATCAAGCTAGAAATGTGGAAGTCATCTTTGCTACTGCAGCAGCTGAAGTACAACCTAATGTGGTTGATATTTTTCTGAACAAGACTGATGATGAGAATGCTGGTCCTGAGCAGCAAGCCATCGATGATAAAACTGATGAAGAGATTGAGGTTGAGAAGGAGAATCCCTTGCCTCCGAAGATAATGCAAGCAGAGTCCTCCGGATCCAACAAGGAGGAGAGTGATAAGATTGAGGGGGAGCTTAATGCTTCCCGAGAGAAAAACCACCCCGATCACATCATCTGGTGCCCCTACTCAGATGGATATTGATCTTGCTCCTCGTTCCACTGCTATGAAAATGGAAGAGGAAGAGAAGAAACCTGTAGAGCCCATGGCTCACAAAAGAGTTGTCCCACCTATTGTACCACTAGCATCTAAGAAAGAAGCAGTTCTGACCCAAGTAGAAGAAAATAAAGAGAAAGAAAAGGCCCTAGTGCCTGAAAGACGCTGAAGGAGTTCCAGCGAAGAAATATGATGATTCCAGTTTGCCAAAGAAAACAACCCAAGTGAGATCGAGAAAGCTTTGAGCCCCACTGAAGCCTATCGATTAAGATGTGCAAGCACCTAATGATGTTCGAACCAGAAATGTGAATGAAGAACTTCTGAAGAATCCTCTGGAAACATTTCCTCTGTTCCCAGTTGAAGATGGTCCAAATGGTCCTGCATTCAATGAGCAGTTTCATCTCTCGAAACTTGCTTTCTTTGTGACCAGCCCGTATGAAGTAAAGAAAACATCACTGTCGCCTAGGTTTTGGACAAAAGAACAGGTTGTATATTATGCTCGCATTCTATATGAAAAGAATCGCGTCTTCAAGCACCAGATTCTGAACTTTGCTGAGCTCGAGAGATTACCCTGCTTTCATCACTCCACTGAGCACATTGAACATGCTTTCCTGAAAGGTTTCATGCGTTTCAATCATGGCTAGAATCGAAAGGTAATTCATCAACTCTATGCCACTCTGTACATCTCAGGAGAACTTGGAGATAGTTCTACATGGATCCTAGAATTGATAACTAGAGAGGAAAAGATCAAATACTCGGCAGATCAGTTCTTAGCATTGTTGAATCTGCCCAGGTGCGAATTTCATGCAAATACTGAACACAGGCTTCACTATTGGGAAGTTTCCGAAGCCCAACTGCATATGCTGATGGACCCAGAACTAGTTGGTGACGAATGTGTTGAAGTGGATCCGAAGAAGTTGGCCTATGAGAATAAAGTTCTATTCTATATACTTTGCAATTCTCTAATTCCAACTAATAGGCCTGAAACCATCAGTGGCATCATAGGAAATGCACTGCTTGCCATGTCTCAGGGTGTTCGCTTTGATATCCCAGATCTTTTCATTCAAAACTTGGCATGTGCAGCTGATAGCCCTCAAGCTTTAAAGCCCCATGTTCCTTGGATCATGTATGCCATTGAGTAGCTCCTTGAAGTTAAGTTGTACTACCCGTATGTTCCAAAAGTTTTCATGCCTCCTATCCATGACACTCTCAGACTTGTGAAAGATATCGGCAAAGGAAAGAGGCCAGTGGATGCCACTACTTCTGCTTCTTTGCTTGCCCTGCTACAGTTCCGAAGATCAAGAAAGCTAGAGTTGATATCCCTCATGATGAAAATCCTTCTCTCTATGAGATTTGTCTTTGCACTCAGCAAGCATTGGAAAGCCATATCAAGCTGGATAGGAAAGGAAAGCTGGAGATGATGGCTGAATTGAATTTGCTTCATAATTATTCTTGGTAAGCTCTTTTGTATGAGAAAGAACAGAAGAAGCGCTCCTGGACACTTCTTCGAAAGCATTACTCTCGCAAGCAACTTTCAGCAAAGGGAATCAAAAAGGAATATGATTACCTGAATATCTTAGAAGTGCCTCGGATTCGAAGGCAAACACCAGTGATGCCTCCGCAATCTGCCTCAACTGACCTACTGTTTGTCGAACCTGATCATATTCTTGAAGACATAGGAGGGACTTTCATTTACAAGCCAGAAGCACCTCGCGCTGCTACCCCCGAAGCAAATCCTAAAGCTCGTGCCGCAACTCCAACTCCTGCTTCGTCCTCGACCATTCCTCTTTCTTATTCTCCGAACAGTTTGAGTTTTGGTTCTCAGGGTTCTTTGAACGAGTAGTTCCTCGTATTCATTCTCTTTCCTTTTTGACACTTGTTGACAAAAAGGGGGATTAGTACATCGAGTGATAGATCAGCGGGCTTTTTGCAGGATGTTTTTTATACGCCATTTGCTTTTCTTCCGAACAATTTAGTTTTATCGAACAGTTTGCTTCTGAACCTTTACACACCGCATGTGGTGTTGATATACTCGGTCGTCATGTACTGTTAATAACCCCCCTACAATGCTATATGCTTCCAAACCTTCTTTCCAGGTGAAATCGAAAGTTTACTCAATTGCAATACTTATCTTCGATAATTATCTATCGTGCAGGGAAAGTAAAATTGTTTCCAAGGATGGCTGGAAATCATACTTCTCTGAGAAAGAGACATAACTCTCCTTGGAACTATATGTATCTTATGGTTAGATGTTCTATAATGATTATCTCTCGCTATCTAGCCTTGTAGAAGAAGAAATTTACTTCAGATTATTTCTCTTGTGATTCAAGACCAAATTCTTCATATCTATCAAGCTGTCTTTCCTCGCATTTCTTCTTCATAACATCTTTGTTGCAGGAAAACTTCATCTGAAGTATATCTATTACGAGAAATATATCTATAATTCCTTTGCTCTGTCTTCCCTCATATATCTATCTTGTAGGGAACTCATATCTCGTGTGGATTTGAACTGTATTCTGAGAAAATCTTCATGGCTTATCCTTCGTCACAAATCATTTCAAAGTACTTGATTTAGCTAACATTCCTTTTCAAAGATAATGTGTGACAGGAAACACCTTAGACACTATCGAGTGTATTGAAAGAGACCACGAAGAAATCATTTGTCAATATCACTCATACGAAGATTCTTCTCGCTACCTTCCATTGTTATCATCTATGCATTCGATGCATATCCTCAGGGGGAGCGTGTTTTATCTTCGTAATTATCTCTCGTCTTTCACTATCCTTCGCATTCCATTTCATTCATTTATCTATCCTTCAATGTGCTCTGTTTTATTAACAATCGTCCAAAAAGGGGGAGATTGATGGTGCAATATTTGCCCTCTTGTGTTTTGGACATTGTTGACAGAAATAGGCATGAAATGATTTGTTTGCTATTGCATACAGAGAGAAATAGTTCATGCAGAACCGAAGAGAATGCCGTCTAAGGTGTCAAGTTCAAGGAACTTCACCGAAGAATATCTGCATTGTAGAGAAGAATGAGCTATATCTATTGAAGATATGTAGGCGAGAAGATTGATGTGAAGGAGTTAGCCCCTCAAAAGTTATTGCTGACGTTAAGCATTTTTTTGGAGACTCTGTCCGAAGGAATATGACTGCAGTGAATGGAAGTCAAAGACAAAGTGAAGACATAGTATTCATTTCGTTATTCTTCTTTCATTTATTTGAGTCATAGGAAAGGGGTATAGGTTCTCGAAGCTTAGATCCGCTATGATGCTTAGCCCAAAACCTATGAAAGATGCGAGAGGAATCTCTTTATGCTTCAAATGATTGCCTAGCAGCAGTAGACATTGCTCTTCGTGCTGCAGGAGATATCTTTCAAACTGAGGAGTTAGCTTTACTTGCTCCAGAAGTAATGTTACCGTTGTGCTCAAATTCTGACCGTTGGACTCGTGTCGTTTGGCCATTGGCTGCTCCACATGTCCAATTTGGTCATTTCCCTTCAGGGAAGGCTGCGGCTATAAATAGCCACCCCGCTCCAACATTGTTCGTTGGCTACCCCGCTTAAGATTTCTGAGAAGATTGATTGAGCATCCCCTCTCTGAGTAATCTGAGTTTAAGATCCACCGAGAGAAAATCAAGAGCCCAAACTTAGACAGTGGTTGAGCATCACAGTAGTTCTGAGTTAGAGTTCTTGTACCTATTACTCTTGAGAGCTGCACACTCTCTAGACGGATACGTTTCAGCTCGAGTGTTGAAGAGTTGTTGTCTTCACTAAGCTAGATCTTCATCAACCAAGAGTGACTGTGGTTCACGAAGGTCGACCGAAGGTTTGGAGATCGCCGACAAGTATCTACCATGAGTGAAATCCAATAGAGTCTGATCAGCTCTGAGTTGAAGGAGAATAGGGCGAAGAGAGTTTATCTTCCGTGTTAAGTCACAACCCCTCCAACCAAACGTAGTCCTTTGGCAGAAGGGCAAACTGGTCTACCAAATCTCTCTGTCGCCATCGAGCACCACTGGTTAAATTTACTTCACTGCATTACCTTCAGCCGTTTACATTCGTGCTTTGTGTCGATAGTTTATCTGATCCATTATTGCAGGTGGCATATCCTTCGTCTTTATCATCTGTTATCTTTCATTGCTTGCTTTGTTCTTTTCTCCTCAATTAGTGTAGTTATTTTAGTCTCTTACTCTGCTACTCATACGTGTTCTATTTCGTGTGTATCTCTGTGTTGTTCTTATTCACCCTGTTGTAGTTCTTTCTTGTGGTTATCTTTTGTTGTTCCACACTTTTTTATCCCTCATGCTATTACATCTGTTTGCGTATTGCATTACCATCGTCATTGTCCGACCTGTGATACTGTATGCTCGTACCATCATTACAACTTTCATCGAGAGATATGCTCCTAGATAAAGTGCTTGTCTAAGTTTGTATCTACCGAACCTTATTTCCGCTGCTGTGTTTGGGATCAATTCATATCATTCGAAAGAATTTTTGAATCTCCCTTTCACCCCCCTCTGGTCGATATACTCTCGGTCCTAACAGTTTCATCTTTAACTATAACTGGTTCCTCAATATTTTCTTTAATTGGGGGATGATATTTAAACCACTTCTCCTTAGGGAGATCAACATGAGTAGCAAATGATTCACAAAAAGAGGCTACTATCTCAGAGTCAAGTCCGTGCTAAAATTACGAAAGCATCGGTATCCATAAAAGTTTTAACACAATCAAACTCAAGTTTTATACTTGACTCCTTACCTTCGTCGAGTTCCCAATCTTCAGAGTTGCTTTTAATTCTTTCCAAGAGATCCCATCTAAATTCAATAGTCTTCTTCATAAAAGAACTAGTACAAGAAGTATCAAGCATGGATTGATCATTACGAGAAAGCCGAGCATAACATTTTTGTATAATAATTTCTCTTGAGAGCTCATGATTGGGGCATGAATATAACATTAACTTAAGCCTCCTCCAAGCTTCAGCGATACTTTATCCTTCATGAGGCCAAAAATTATATATATAATTCCAATCACGATGAACTAGATGCATAGGATAAAACATTTGGTGGAATTCCAATTTCAATCGATTCCAGTTCCAAGCTCCAATATCATCACATAGTGTATACCATGTCAATGCTTTTCCCCCCAAAGATAAAGGGAAAACCTTCTTCTTAACTTCATCTCCAAGTAAACCTGCAAGCTTGAACAATCCACAAATTTAATCCACATATATCAAGTGCATATTAGGATGCTTCATTCCATCTCCTGCATAAGGAATATATAGCAGTTTCTCTATCATATTGAAGGAATTTCATAACCAATATTTTTAGTAGGTGCTGTAGGTTGAGGGGCAACTCTTTGTGTTTCCGATCGAGGTAAAGATACCCTGAACAAACTGCTCAAAGGATTGTTTTCCATAGCAACAAGTGACAGTAAATTTCAGCATGTAATATAAATTTTTTCTTACCAATTTCCACTTACCAAGAGGGCTTGACTCCCCGGCAACGGCGCCAGAAAAGAATCTTGATGACCCACAAGTATAGGGGATCAATCGTAGTCCTTTCTATAAGTAAGAGTGTCAAACCCAACGAGGAGCACAAGGAAATGACAAGCGGTTTTCAGCAAGGTAACATTGACTTAAGTCGCTCATTGAATGGAACGCGCTTCGTCTTGCATTTTCGCTTGCTTGTGGGACCACGGTTGAGAGCAAACCGACGGTAGGCAAACTTCCCACCCTCCCCCCCCCCCTCCCCCCCGCGGAGTCTATCAGCATTCTGGGAACGGGGGTACCCAGACTTGCCTGCCTGCGGCCCACGGCGTGGCTCCATCGACAGCCTGGTACGGCCCAGCTTTAGCAACAACAACTCAAGACCGTCGCGAGGGGCCAAGCCTCGCGAGGCGGATGACACCAAGACCCCCACGAGGAGCGGCCTCCTCAGGCTAGCTCCCAAGGAGCGGAGATCTCTATGCAAACCCTCACCTCGTGAGATTCGGGTGACGCAAGCCATGACGACCAAGGCCAGGTGGGCGCCAGCGGGCGCAGTATTCCAGTTTCCTCTTTGGTGCTAAAGAGGCAAGCGCAGGCACAGAGTCTCGAGGAATCAGCCAAAGGTTTCCATTCCCGTGCAACAAGACCAAGACCGCCAGGACGGTAGGACGGAGGTCATCACCGAGCCCACCACGGCGTCACAACCAGAGGCTTTCGTAGGCGAAGACTACTTTTGTCAGGATAGCATGTACTAGTTGTCTCCCTTCGAATTTGGCCGTTGTGGGATCCCTTCCCGCCTTTCATTTGGGAAGAGGACCAAGGCCACTATAAATAGGACTTAGCCACCACCGTAGAGGGGGATCGGACACCCGGACGGATCATTCAGATCACCCTCACTCCCACCAGCTCATTCGAGCTCAAGAACACCTCTCCTCCTGAGGTTGTTCGCCACTGTACTAGTTCATCCTCAGCCCCTCGAGGCCAATTCACCACAAAGCAGGAGTAGGGTTTTACACCGCAAGGTGGCCCGAACCTGGGTAAACTGTTGTGTCTCTTTTCCTTACAGTTCGTCGAGCAAGGCTGTGAGATTAGCGAGTAGGCAGACTGGCGAGGACGAGTTCTTTGCACGCACCCCAGAGTTCGAACCTCTCAAGGGTTTGCGGAACCCGAAATCCGACATTTGGCGCGCCAGATAGGGGTGCGTCGGAGCCTCTCCCCCACCGGTCTATCCACCAACGCTCCACCGCTTCCATGGCTGACGCTCGTCGAGCTCGCGCTGAGCGCCGGGCTGCCCTCGCCGCCCGCGTCGCTCAGACAGCGCCTGCGGGAGACGGCTGCCCTCGCCGTCCCCCGTCTCCAGTGGCGAACGCCGCCACCGGCCCCGCGGGGCACGAGCAGCAAGCTTCATCGCTCCACCCTTCTATGTGGCGGGATGAGCGCACCGCCACCCCATCCCTAACTCCGGCTGGTTTGTCGTCTCATGCTCGTCGCGGGCCGGCGAACGTGCAGGCTGTGTTGCTCTTGGCACGCGAGCTCCTACGCTACCGCCCCGTCGACGACCTCTACGAAGACTGGCTGGACCGCATCGCCGAGCTTGTCACCGCCGCCGGGGACTCTCCCGCACCGTCTCACTCGCTGCCTCACCTGTCGCCTGCTGTGGGTGATGTAGCCCACGGAGCACCTCCTCCACCTCCCCGTCAAGACGTTGCCCTTGGGCCAAGGCGTGAGGCCCCGCGGCGCGACCCGCTGCGTAGGGTGCCGAAGCGTGAAGAGGAAAGCTACCAGGTGGTGCAGCGGCAGCAAGAAGATGCTCATGCACTCCCAGCATCGCCACGTCAAGACCGCGCGTCACCTGCAGCGGTGGCGCGCGAGTGCCAAGATCAGGCTCCACCTCGACGACGGGCTCCCGTGACCACAACGGGTTGCTGCGCATTCACTCCGGAGCTACGCAGCATCGTCTGGCCGGGGAAGTTCAAGCCTGACCTGCCTCCGCGCTACGACGGCACCCCCGACCCTGCCGAGTTCCTGCAGGTCTATGAGCTAAGCATCGAGGCAGCCAACGGCGATGAGAAGGTTATGGCAAACTGGTTTCCCATGGCCCTCAAGGATGGTGCGCGCTCGTGGCTCCTGAACCTGCCCGCGGGATCGATCTCCTCCTGGGACGAAATGCGAGAGCATTTCGTCGCCAACTTCCAGGGCACTCACGACCGTCCACCGGCTGTGGGTGACCTGCGGCGCATCAAGCAGGACCCAGGAGAGACCTTGCAGAAGTACATCCAGCGCTTCAACAGCGTCCGCCTCAAGATCCCGAAGGTGTCGGACGAGGCCATCATCTCGGCATTCACTGATGGCATCCACGACGTCAAGATGAAGGAGGAGCTCACCATACATCAGGACCTGTGCACGGGTCTGGAGATGTTCAACATGGCAACCAAGTGTGCGAGAGCTGAGGAAGGTCGCCTCTCTCTCCTGAAGCTCCCAGGGGCTGACCCAGAAGACAAGAAGGCCAAAGCCAAGGACATGAAGCACAAGGGACCGGCCGTGCTCACGGCCAAACCAGAGATGAAGCGCGGCTGCGACCACCCAGAGTCATCCAAGGGCAGCCGCCCGTTCTGTGTCTTCCACAACATGCACAGCCACAACACCAACGACTGCCAGGAGCTCAAGGCCATCCGTGACGGGCGCCTCGGTCGACGCCCCGAGCGGAGCGACCGAGGCTACGGCCGCGGAGGAGGCCGAGGTGGAGGACGCTGGGACAGCCGCGACCCCCGCCAAGAATGGCGCGATCAGCCTCATGAGGACTGCTGGCAAGGCCAGCCTCACGAGGGCCCCTGGAGGGACCAGCCTCGTGGGGACCATCCGCCGGGCAACACTGGCCTTCCTCCGCTGCTGCCACCACCAAGAAGGAATGACGACCACCACCAGGACGAGGGGGCTGGGGGCTTCCAGGAGCCTCGTGCCATCGCTTGCATCCTGGGCGGCGCTCAGGCCCCTGCCTCTCATCGCATCTTCAAGCAGTTTGCCCGTGAGGTGAACGCGGCCCTCCCCAAGCTCGAGGCAACACGTTCGCTCATGTGGTCCAAGTGCACCATCACCTTCAGCTCATCCGATCAGCTCAAGTGTGCGGCAACTGCCGGCGCTCTCCCGATGCTCTGCTCTCCTACCATCAGCAACGTGCTTGTCACCAAGACTCTCATCGATTGCGGTGCCGGGCTCAATGTTCTCTCCATCAAGACATTCGACCGACTCCAGCTGCCCTATGACCAGCTGCAGCCTACCAAGCCTTTCTCAGGAGTGACCGACAGCTCCACCACCCCGATAGGGCAGATCCGCCTCCCTGTCACCTTCGGCAAGCGCGACAACTACCGCACTGAGCTCATCGACTTCGACGTCGCCCACATTCGCCTTCCATACAACGCCATCCTTGGGTATCCGGCCCTGGCCAAGTTCATGGCAGTGACTCATCATGGTTACAATGTCCTCAAGATGCCAGGGAGTTGCGGCGTCATCACGGTCGCCTGCGAGGAGAAGGACGCGGTGTGCTCTCTTGAGCGCACCTACCAGGCTGCGGCGGTCGAGAACCCAGACGATGGAGGCGCCGTCTACCCTCCTGAGGCTGTCCCCAAGAAGAAGAAGCAGCTGCTCCGCCAAGGACCTCAGGAGAGCGGGGTGTCCAGCGGCACCACCTCAGGCCCTGCGCCCACTGACGAGGCGACTCCCTCTCTCGCATAGGAAGGCGCGCCCGGCGCCCCTCTCAGGCTGGGCTCGGGGGCTCTCCTCTGGAGGGCCTTTGACCTGGCCAACATCACGAGGGAGGCGCTCGGGCACCATGTGGAGGCGTGCTTCAGCGCGCCCTTCCGCCATCAGGGTACAAGGCGCAAGGTGCCAGGTGCTCAGGAGTTCATCACCAAGGCAATCGAGGAGCTTCAGGAGGGAAGAGCTATGCGAGGTGACCATCGCCCACCACCCGGCGTGGCTCCTTATCCTAGCGAGGACAGCGAGCTGCGCGTCTGCGTCAACATCCCAGGGCTCAACAGGGCCGCATCTCAGGAGCGCTTCTAGCCGTCCCGTGCTGGCCGGTGCGAGGGTCCCCCTCACAGCTATGTTCACTTGCCATTGGGCTTGTCGAGCGCGGCTGCTACATTCCCGCGCCACATGCGGGGCGTCCTGGCGGCTCATGAGGCCAGAAGCCAGGCGATCCTGTCAGAGGAGGAGATGGATCCTCGCGAGCCCCCCGGGCCCCCAGAGCCTCTCGAGGTTCAGGGCCTGGGCGGCTCATGAGGAGCGACTTCAGCGACACGCGTCTTCAGCTACTCCGACATCTCTTCAGCAACGGTGCCAGGAATCCATGGAGTTTAGCCACAGGTGGCCCCGCCGGCCGTCCCTTTTTCACGCAATTCACTTGCACGTTAAAGGGGGGGCTCCTGAGCATCGCGCCTCAGGAGCTCTTACTGACTCTCCAGCCCTCATCCCCTGGCCTTGACAACAGCATCACGTCCTGGCATACCAGCGACGGCTGAGCCTTGCTCGAGGGTCGGGACCCGAGGACGTAGAGCACCTAGATGAACGGGGAGAAGGGGAGTTCGGCGTGAGCCCTACCTGGAAGCATCACTGCCAAGGCACAATCAGGCGCTGCATGGAGGTAGGTCCTCCGCCGGTGAAGGCGCCGGCGAGCCCTACCCCCCGCGGAGGGCCTGCGGTCGCCGAGGGCACCGCTAGCGTGCCCCTTGCCCCTTGGTCTCGTCCTGGTTTCCGAACGCCCCAACGGTGGTCGGGGGAGGCGCAGGGCGGGGCCCTCGTCAGGCGACGTGAAGCATGGCCCCACGCCTCCCCCTTGCCCCTTGGTCTCGTCCTGGTTTCCGGACGCCCCAACGGTGGTCGGGGGAGGTGCAGGGCGGGGCCCTCGTTAGGCGACGTGAAGCAAGGCCCCACGCCTGTGAAGGTCTCCGCTCGTGACACTCTCACGTAATAATGAGTGGGGCTGTACACGCCCCGGAGTCTCCTGAGTGTCGCCCGCGGGTCTCACAGGGGCTCCATCCCACGTCCTAGTGGCAGCACTTAGCTCCGCGCTGGTGAGAAGACTAGACTAGGTGCCGGACACGGCTGTTCTTTTGCTTGCTTTCTGTAGTTGGTTTGCAACTTCTTAATGGAATTTGGAGTCTGCGCATTTCTCGTTTGCCAGAGCTGGAACTTTCTTTTCCTCTTGTTCGTTCGCCTCTCCAGCCTTGTCCCAGGAAGAGTGGCAGTTGCCCGTCGCTCCTCCTCGCGCGTCCCGCATGCGGGGGCTAGGTAGGTGTGTGCGCTTGGCGCTCGCCGCGACCACACCTCACCAAAGCCCTGTCGCCCCAGAGCTTCGGTCCTTAAATCCTTGCGAGACGCTCTGAAACGAGCTCGTGGGCACGCGTACCTTCTCAAGTCCGTGCCTCCGGGCATTGCGACGCGGTGCACCAGCCACAACCAACCCACACTCGGGGGCTCGCGCAAGGAAGGGCATGACACCCTGTGAAGTTTTCTAATAATTCTGCTGCTGTACAATGCCTCCTCAGGCCCGACGGCTCCTGAGTCGTTAAGAAGCAAACTTCGCCAGATGTTGCTGGAGAGGCGCACCCTCGCGAGGCGGGAAATTACAGCAAGCATATCAAGCTAAGTTATTCTAATCGCACCTGATCGGAGTATCGGTATCCCGGCACAATATCAAAATAACAAACATAGCATAATGGCACGAGTGCCTTGGTTCATTACATGCCCCAGCGGGGCCCTCTACTTTTTTCAAGTGCAGGAGAAAGGAAAGGTTAAACAAAAGTGGCCCCGGCTCCTCCCGAGGGGTTTTTCCCTTCTCCGCTGAAGAGAATATCCTGATCGGCGCCATGGATGCTGCTACAAGACGGCGAGACAAAGAAGAAGAAGAAGAAGGAGCGGGTAGCGAGAAGATGGAGATGAGTGAGGGGGGCTCTGCCCCTCCCCTCATTTATAGCCGGAGGGAGGCCAACCACCGGCCTCCACAATCCCACGCAATGATGGTTTTTCTCTTCATACAGCAGAGTCTCGTCAAGTCGAACGGTTGCCGAGGCAGCGTGGGGAAGCGGAGACGCCCACGTCCCATCAATGGCCACGCGTCGACAAAGGTCGTAGGCGGTTAGGGCCCGTGGCGCTCCGCACTTACCCCTTGGCTTCGCCTCGAAGCCAAGTTCGAGCGCGCCTTGGTCCCGGGGGCTACTGTCGGCGTTTTGGGAACGGGGGTACCCAGACTTGCCTGCCTGCGGCCCACGGCGTGGCTCCATCGACGGCCTGGCACGGCCAAGCTTCAGCAACAATGTAACACCCCTATGTAATAGCCACCATGATCAGCTGTTAATAATGCCAAGTCATATCATATGCAGTGATTAAACATAGTGGTTAACCAAAGTAAATCAACTCCATTTTTAAAATCAACTTAAATTCATAAGTGAAATATAAGGTTGATCAAACTCTGCTGGAGAAATGTTATTTAATTAGCAAATAATCCAGTGGTCATGGCAAAATCATAACCAACATTTTTGGAATATGATTGATGAGTCAAACAAGCTGAAACAGCACCCAAAACAGATTATTCAATCTATTTAAATTGATATCAAATTCAAATGGAATTCAAATTAGTTCAAACCACTTTTTGGTGGGGGCTAATATTGCACTGCAATATTAGGGTCAACTTCCATATTTTTCAAAAGTGCACAACTATCCCAAACATTTCAGAACAGAAGTGAAATAAAAGAAAATGTGACAGAAGCAGAGAAAGTAATAAACGGGACACTGTGCACTGGGCCTTAGTGCACAGTGCCCCGATTAGAGGTCCAAACGGCCCAGCCCATCTCCCCGTCGTCCTCCTTCGTGCGCTGTCGCGCGCTGACGCCGACACGGCGACCGGCCGCCGCGCGTCGGCCATCCGCGGCGCCCCGGCTAGGTTAAGAAGCAGCCCCGGCTCCCCCTCGCCTCTCCCCGAACCCTAGAGAGCCCCCATTTCCCCTCGTTCCCCTCTCTGGTTTGATCTGGTTGGATGCCCGCAACCACTGTCGCCGCCGTCGCTCGATCCCGCGGCCACCGGGCTCCGGTTGCCTCTCCGTCGAGTCCATCGTCTCCGCCTGCCTCCTCTACGTCGGCTACGCTTCTCCGCCCGAGCCCTGCATCACCACCTCGAGCGAATCGACCTCATCTCTCCTTCTCGGACGCCGCCGCTCGCCGCCGACTCCGTCGACCTCTGCTGCTCCTAAGCTCGCACGGGCTTTACATAGCCGCCCGGTGAGCTTCCCCCTCCCGCCATTCCTCTTCTCGGCACCGCATTTCCTTCCTAGCTAGCTCGCCGCCTTGCCGTGTTTTGTCGCCGCTCGGGCTCGTTGGTGTCGCCGTCTCCGTCCATCGCACGCCGAGCCTTTGGGCTAGATCGAAGCGGCGCTTCACCCGCGTTCGGCTGAGCCCGAACGCGCGCCCGAAAACCCGCTGCTGCCGCATTTTCCAATCGAGCCCGAAAGCTCCGCCGCCAATCGTCGACGCCGGCGTCGCTCCGGTCATATCCGTGTCCAGCCACTCACCCCACGCGACGCGCGCCGTTCCGCTCGTTCCAGCGAGCCAAAGCACGCCGAAAACCAAGCACCACAGAACGAATCCGGGCTCGCCGGAGTTTCTCACCGCCGCGTGAGCTCGCCGGAGAGCTCCGGTGGCCGGCATCCTACGTGGCCGCCATCTGGCACCGTGGGCCCCACCGTTCGGTCACTGACACTGGGTCCCGCTGGACCCAGTTGACCAAGTCAACGCGCGTTTACTGTTCCCCTCTGCCATTGACATGTGGGCCCGGTTGACTAATTAACTGCTAATGAATAATTAGTTAATCCTGTTAGTTAAATGACTCACTGACAGCCCGGGCCCACTAGCTAAACCCCTCTGTTAGTCTAAATTAAATGATTGATTAACCCCATGAGGCTGACAGGTGGGCCCCACCTGTCAGTTTGACCCAGTCAGCGGGTCAGCTGTGCTGACACAGTGCTGATGTCACTGCTGACGCAATAATTCCTTTTTTGTAATTTAAATAAATCAAGAAATCCAGAAATTCAAATAAACTTCGAAAATTAATAACTTTTAAACCGTAGCTCGGATCGAAAAAGTTTATACATGAAACTTGCTCAGAACGACGAGCCGAGTCTGATCGTGCCGTCTGTTTCTCCATCGGAACCTCCTACGTAGAAGAACTCGTAACTCCGGACCCGAATCCGACAGATGAATAGTGCACACACGTCGGATATTAAATCCCAGAATAATTCTAAAAATAACTAAAATGACTTAGATGCATATTTAGGCAACCCTACACTGCATCATAGCATCACACGCACCGTGTTGCAATTTGTTTGCATTATGTTTACCTGTTTCTTCCCCCTCTTCTCTCTCGGTAGCCCCCGACGTTGACGTAGCTCCCGAGGCAGACGCCGCACAGGAGTACGACTACGTCCCCGACGATACTACTGAAGACCTTGCCCTTGCCCCCGAGCAAACAGGCAAGCACCCCCATTTTGAGCATGCCTATATCGCCTATTCTCTTCTCTCTTATGCTTGCATTAGAACTGCTACTGCTACTGTTTTCCTATATCTGCTGCATAGCCTGATTATTGTACCCTGCTTTGTTACCTTACCGGTTATCCTAGACTGCTTAGTATAAGGTGGGTAGAGACATGACCGAGACCCCCACTTGATCCCGACTGCCCTGCTGGACATCAGAAGACCCGATCATCGGGATTGAAGACTAGACCATGGCACCGCACATCACTTCCCCTTAGTTGCCGACACTGCTGGGTTATCATCGAGTGCCGAGGGTGATACCTCGTCAGCACTTCTGATGTTAACCTTGTAGGTTAGTTACTCGGTCGTGGTAAGCGAGGGTGATTCCTCCTACACCACCCCCGATAACGACATCGTCGCGCAACCTCTCAAGTGTGGACCTCGAGGGTGATTCCTCCTTCGTTCACCTTGATGATAACATCGAGCGGGAATTCCATCGAGGGTGATTCCTCAGGGTTCCCTTCGGTGTCAGACACACAGTTACCTTGGATATTATGACTTGCACTAAACTATGATACTAAAGACGGGTCGGCCCTGAGGGGTACCCGCGCGAGCTTAACGCGAAGTGATGTGGAGTCGGGTTGACCTGGATGGTGCCCGCGAGATAACTACGAGGCGTGGCCGGGCATTCTTAGCCCTTGCCACAAGTCCTCGAGACGGGGCGACGGGGTCACATCGATCGCGAGTCTCTGCTCGTTTCCGCGCGCTCCTAATCCACTACGGTTTGGATATTTGATCCGAGGGGCCTCTGGCCCGATAGCACTAACCATCACGTGGGCATAGTATGGGCGTTCTGCGTCGTACACATTAGCCGAAGCTTGTTTGACGTCAGTAAGGAGCGGCGCACGCCGAGTTGGACTGGTAACGCAACCGCGCTTGTATAAGGGGTTGCTAGGTCTGCTCTCGGTGGCCCCGTAACGTGCAGGAGTTCCCGGGGCGATGGCCCAAGACCCCTGGGGGCATAGGTTTAGTCCGGCGTGCTGACCTCTCTTATAAGCCTAGGTCGGGTTGCGGCGTGTTGCTTAGCCGAGGCCGGGCATGACCCAGAAAAGTGTGTCCGGCCAGAGTTAAGTGAGCGTGGTGGGTAAGTTGGTGCACCCCTGCAGGGAAGAAACTTCTATCGATAGCCTGTCCTACGGTAACGGACACTCGGAGTTGTATCCCGATCGTTACAACTAGAACATGTGGTGAGAATTGGATAGTACGGCTCTGGGATTGCTTTCTCGCAGGGAGTCGAGAAAGGATCTCAGGTCGAGGTTGATGATATTACTACTACTACTTTACATTATGTTCATCTGCTCTCTTCTGATGCTGCAAGACTGTCGAAGATTGTTGAAGATGCTAGTCTTCGATAGGACTAGGCTTTCCCCCTCTATTCTGGCATTTCTGCAGCCCAGTCCACATATACAGCCATTCCTTTGACAATGATGCATATGTAGTGTAGATCCTTGCTTGCTGAGTACTTCGGATGAGTACTCACGTTTGCTTTATTTTCTTTTTCCCCATTTCCCATTTGATGCCACCAGACGACGGAGCCCCTGAGCCAGAAGTCCCAGCCGACGACCAGTACTACTACCCGCCTGGCGAGTACTACTACTACGAGGAGCCGTTCCACGACCAGGAGTAGGATCGGAGGGTCCAGGGCAGGAGGCCTACGCCTTTCGATCGTAGTTTTTTATTTTTACCCCGCCTCTGTGAAGGCTTATCTCTCTCTCTGTAATATATCTGTACCCAGATATCTAATGCTTCCGCTGACGCTTGTATGCCATCGAGCTATGTATTCGAGCCCTCGAGGCCCTGGCTTGTAATATTAAGCTTGTATGACTTTATTTATGTTTTAGAGTTGTGTTGTGATATCTTCAAGTGAGTCCTTAGGCTTGATCATGTGCATTTGCGTGTATGATTAGTGCACGATTAAGCCGGGGTCGTCACAGGTTGGTATCAGAGCCGACTGCCTCTAGGAGTTCCCCCTTTCCAATTCCTTGGCCGAAGTTGAGTCTAGTGGTCAAAAATTGTTTTACTAACTTGGCTGTGTGGCTTACGGGCCCATGTCGCCAACTGGGTGGTATTAGGATCTTTTATTCCTCGTCTTTACTCTGGGATTCTAATCTCTCATCTATTCGGGTTTAATAAAATTTACTAACACCGACATTTAGGATCTCGTTAATTCTATCCACCCGGAGAGCTGGATTCATTGCGATTTCCCTGTCATTGATCTGATTAGTCTGATAATCATTTCCTTTCCATTGTTTTGTTTAACCTTTCCTTTTGAGATCGGTTATATTTCTCAATGTCTTATGACAATCCTGAACTTCTTATTTCAGATGGATTGACTGTTTCCCCCTCGTCCTACGACGCAGCTCGTGCTTCGCACCTGTGCTCGAGACGTCCCTGGGTTTCCAGCTGTTCTGATCGCCCTCTTGATCAGGCTGGGATACCGCTGGTGCCCCGAGTACATGGTCTATGAGGTTTATCGTGAGTTCAACCAGGAGCAGTACTATGCTGATGTTCGCATCTACGATCAGCAGGATAACTCTGACACTGAGCTTCACCGTTTTCACGGTATCGGCGTGACGATTGAGATGGTAGTCCATGATGCTGCTTACTCTGCCGTCGCACGACTTCGAGGACAGTTCAGTGCTGACTTGGATGCCTCCGAGTATCGGTACATTCCGTATGCACCTGTTGGAGATGCTACTAGATTTTACACAGCTAACTGTGCCCCGTACGAGCCTCGTCGCTATGATCAGCGAGTTCTGATCCACTATGCTCAGGCTTTGGATCGCACTGTTCGTGCACTTGCTGTTGAGTTGTTTGCCACTCGAGCACGCTACTACGAGGCTATGACACAGTTGCTACCAGCTGTTCGTGCAGGGATGCATCCGGAGTACATTCTTTACCCGAGCAGGACTGAGATGCCATCAGGGATCGTCTGGCCTGCTGTGGGAGGTCACACGCCTGCACGTGGACCTCTTCTTTCTTCTCGAGACCGGGTTCTGCATCAGAGTGCCCATGGAGCGCAGGATCCTTCTGCGACGAACGTCCATCGTCCGCACTTGCAGTTACCCCGTTTCAGTGGTTTTCTCCGACGCTGATGTAGCCCTTGCTATGTCCCGTTGTGTACTTCCTTACCGCGTGCCTGCGCGCCGCCTAGCATGTCTAGCTTTTCAATTTGCGCCGTTATGCTGCCCGAATGTAACCGACTATGTATGGATCTGTACGTCTTAATGACTACTTCTAGCATCTATTGCACTCTTTCAATAATGTCGAGTTACCTCATGTTTATTGTTAAACACTTGCATAAGCTATCGCTGAAATACCCCTGTTGGAATAGCAGGATGGCTGACAACAACCCGCCACCGCCGCCACCACCTGATTACATGGCAGCGATGATGCAACAGTTTGAACTCAACCGCCAGTTTATGACGGGAATTATGCAGCAGTTCCCTCGTCCTGATTCTAATCAGCAGCCTTTCTCCATCACTTTGCCAGAATTTATGCGGCTCAGCCCATCCTTCTTCCGCAACACAGTCAACCCATTGGATGCCGATGACTGGCTGCGTGACATCTCCCATGAGATGGAGTCTGCTGGTGTCGCCCAAGTCAACTATGTCACCTTCGCGACATACCTTCTGAAGGGTCCCGCTTCCCAATGGTGGGCCACTTACCGACAGACCCTGCCACCTGGTACTGTCGTCACTTGGGCAGAATTCAAGATTGCATTCCGTGCCCGCTACATTCCTCAAGCTGTCATAGCTCGGAAGAAGGCCGAGTTCCGTAGCCTTGTTCAGGGCAACAAGACCGTGGAAGTATATCAGCGCGAGTTTCTTGACTTATCTCGCTATGCTGAAGAAGACATTCCTACTGATGAGCGAAGACAGGAGAAGTTCCGTGAAGGACTGCATCATGACATACAGTTGGCACTGCTTGTCCAGGATTATCCTGATTTCGCCACCTTGGTGAATAAGGCCATCATGGTTGAAACTGGACTGAAGAAGCATAAAGAAGCGTCCAGACGCACTCGTGAGTCGGGCTCATCTTCGGGCTCGTCTTCCCAGAAGCGACGCATCTGGTTCCCCAAAGGCATGTTCCGTTCAGCAGCTCCTGCGAACAGACCCTTTTATGCTGCTCCACGACTGCCTCCTCCACCACCGAGGCAGCCCCTGCCAGCTCCAGCACCTCGAGCTCCAGCACCTCGTCCTGACAGCGGACTATGCTTCAAGTGTGGCAAGCCAGGTCATCGTGCTAGAGATTGTTCTCAGAATCAGAATCAACTAGCTCTCCCTTCTGCTGGACGTGGAATTGGCCGTGGTATTCCTCAGCAGCGCAACAATAATGCCAGACCTTCTTATGGTCGTGGGCAGTACTACCACGTCAACATGTCTGAAGCTCCAGATCAACCAGATACTGTGATGGGTACACTTCTCGTTAATTCAGTACCAGCATCTGTTTTATTTGATTCAGGAGCATCGCATTCCTTCATGTCAGAACATTTTGCACGCATGCATGACATTAAATGCGAATACATGAACACACCCTTATTGGTACACACCCCCGCGGGTGGTTGCCGAACCTTTGCAGTTAGCTATAATGTTCCCGTTGAAATCGAAGAGTTGGAGTTCAGTGCGTCTCCCATTATTCTGAAATCGTCCAAGATTGACCTTATTCTGGGAATGGATTGGTTGAAGGCCCACTATGCCTCAATCAATTGTGCCACCAAAGTTGTTCACCTCTTGCACCCCTCGAATGAGATGGTGAATTACCATGCTCATATCACTCAGAACGCCGAGGCTCAAATTTATGCCTTGAATGCGTTGAATGCTTCTCCGCTAGATGGGATTGAGACTATCCCAGTTGTCTGTGACTTCCCGGATGTTTTTCCAGAAGAACTTCCAGGAATACCCCCTGCTAGAGCTGTCGAGTTCGTCATCGACTTGAAGCCTGGCACCACTCCTATTGCGAAGCGTCCTTACAAGATGCCTCCGCACCACCTCATCGAGCTTAAGGAGGAAATTGATAAATCTTTAAGGAAGGGTTTCATCCGCCCTAGTTCCTCTGCTTGGGGAGCACCTTCTCTCTTTGTTAAGAAGAAGGATGGAACTAACCGTCTGGTTCAAGATTATCGTCCTATCAACCAGGCAACTATTCAGAATAAATATCCACTTCCCCGGATCAACGATTTATATGACCAACTCGCTGGATCTTCGGTGTTTTCTAAACTCGACTTGAGGTTGGGTTATCACCAGATCCGTGTTCGCGAAGAGGATATTCCGAAGACTGCATTCGTTACTCGTTATGGCTCATACGAGTACACCGTCATGTCATTTGGTCTGACGAATGCTCCCGCTACCTTCTCCCGCTTAATGAATTATATATTCATGGACTACCTCGACAAATTCGTCGTGGTATATCTGGATGATATTCTGGTTTATTCGAAGAACAAAGAAGAACATGCTGAGCACCTTCGACTAGTTCTGGAGAGACTTCGAGAGCACCAATTATATGCCAAGTTCTCTAAATGCGAATTCTGGCTTCCTGAAGTGATCTACCTTGGGCATGTGATTTCCAAGGACGGTATTGCCGTTAACCCGGAGCGTGTTCAGGCTATCCTTGACTGGACTCCTCCGAAGAATGCCAAGCAGGTCCGAAGCTTTCTCGGTCTAGCCAGCTATTGTCGCCGATTCGTCGAGAACTTCTCCAAGATCGCCAAGCCCCTGACTAATCTGCTCCACAAAGGCGTTAAGTTTGAGTGGACAGACAAGTGTCAGGAAAGTTTCCAAACCCTCAAGGACAAGCTCACTTCTGCTCCAGTGCTTGCTCCTCCTGATTCTCGCAAGGACTTTGTCATATATTGCGACGCCTCTCGTCAGGGATTAGGCTGCGTCCTAATGCAAGAGCGGAGAGTAATTGCATATGCTTCACGTCAATTGCGTCCACAAGAAGACAATTATCCAGTGCATGATCTTGAACTTGCAGCAGTGATGTATGCATTGAAGTTATGGCGACACTACCTTCTGGGTAATCGGTGTGAAATTTATACCGATCACCAAAGTCTGAAATACTTATTCACTCAACCGGATCTTAATCTCCGACAACAACGATGGTTAGAAGCTATTGCGGATTATGACTGCGGTATTTCTTATACCCCGGGCAAAGCTAATGTAATGGCCGATGCCCTGAGTCGCAAGTCATATTGCAACAACCTCATGGTTAGGCAAGCTCAACCTCGTCTTCACGCAGAACTGACTCAGCTGAATCTGCGAATTCTTCCCCAGGGTTCTCTTAATAACCTTGTGGTACAGCCAGACCTTCTGAAGGCTGTTAAAGAAGCGCAAGCCAAAGATGCTGAAATTGACTTGATGAAGAAGGAGCTTCACCTTACTAAGTATCGGGATTTCTCAGTTGCTGAAGATGGTACATTATATTTCAGAGACCGCATCGTAGTACCTCGCTTCGAGCTGATGACTGACAAAGTCATGAAGGAGGCCCATGATACACCGCTGTCTATCCATCCGGGTAGTACCAAAATGTATCGAGATCTTCGTCAAAGGTACTGGTGGTCTAGAATGAAGCAGGATATTGCTCGTTATGTTGCCGAGTGTGACGTTTGTCGTCGCGTGAAGGCAGAACATCAAAAACCTGCTGGAATTCTGCAACCGCTCCCTATTCCTCTATGGAAGTGGGATAAAGTGCAAATGGACTTCATCACTGGTCTTCCCAAGTCTCAGAAGGGTCACGATGCCATTCTTGTCGTCGTCGACCAACTCTCCAAGGTTGCTCATTTCCTACCTGTTAAGGAGACTATCACCGCTAGCCAGCTAGCAGAACTGTACATTGCCAGAATTGTTTCACTCCATGGTATTCCCAAGGAAATCAGTTCAGACCGTGGCAGTATTTTCACTAGCCATTTCTAGGAAAGTTTCCAGAAAGCAATGGGAACTCATATTACCTGGAGTTCAGCTTATCATCCCCAATCTCAAGGCCAAGTTGAGCGCGTTAATCAAGTGCTTGAAGACATGCTTCGAGCCTGTGTTATATCCTTCGATAAGAAATGGGAGGAATCTCTCCCGTATGCCGAGTTCTCTTATAACAACAGTTATCAAGCCAGCTTAAAAATGGCCCCATTTGAGGTTCTTTATGGACGTAAATGTCGAACCCCTCTGAATTGGTCAGAAACTGGGGAACGACCTCTTGTTGGACCGGACATTATTCAGCATGCCGAAGAACAAGTCCGAATTGTACGGGAGAATCTCAAATCAGCTCAAGACCGTCAGAAGAGTAATTATGATCGCAAGCGATGGGGTGTGATCTATCAACCTGGTGATCAAGCTTATCTTCGTGTCACTCCAATGAAGGGCACCCGTCGTTTCGGAATCAAGGGCAAGCTAGCTCCTCGCTATATTGGTCCTTTCCGCATCGTGGCTAGACGTGGACAGGTGGCATATCAATTGGAGTTGCCACCGCAATTCTCCCATATTCATGATGTCTTCCACGTGTCGCAACTCCGTAAGTGCTTCAAGGAATCCCCGCACCGTACAGTGGATCATGAGATGCTCGAGCTACAAGATGATCTTTCCTATAAGGAGCATCCGATCCGCATCCTCGACGAAGCTGAGCGTCGTACTCGTCAGAAGACGACCAAGTTCCTAAAAGTGCAATGGTCGAATCATACTGAAGATGAAGCCACTTGGGAACGCGAGGATCATCTTCGGGAAAAATATCCCGGACTCTTTCCTTCTACCTCCTAAATTCTCGGGACGAGAATTTCTTTTAGTGGAGGAGAACTTGTAACACCCCTATGTAATAGCCACCATGATCAGCTGTTAATAATGCCAAGTCATATCATATGCAGTGATTAAACATAGTGGTTAACCAAAGTAAATCAACTCCATTTTTAAAATCAACTTAAATTCATAAGTGAAATATAAGGTTGATCAAACTCTGCTGGAGAAATGTTATTTAATTAGCAAATAATCCAGTGGTCATGGCAAAATCATAACCAACATTTTTGGAATATGATTGATGAGTCAAACAAGCTGAAACAGCACCCAAAACAGATTATTCAATCTATTTAAATTGATATCAAATTCAAATGGAATTCAAATTAGTTCAAACCACTTTTTGGTGGGGGCTAATATTGCACTGCAATATTAGGGTCAACTTCCATATTTTTCAAAAGTGCACAACTATCCCAAACATTTCAGAACAGAAGTGAAATAAAAGAAAATGTGACAGAAGCAGAGAAAGTAATAAACGGGACACTGTGCACTGGGCCTTAGTGCACAGTGCCCCGATTAGAGGTCCAAACGGCCCAGCCCATCTCCCCGTCGTCCTCCTTCGTGCGCTGTCGCGCGCTGACGCCGACACGGCGACCGGCCGCCGCGCGTCGGCCATCCGCGGCGCCCCGGCTAGGTTAAGAAGCAGCCCCGGCTCCCCCTCGCCTCTCCCCGAACCCTAGAGAGCCCCCATTTCCCCTCGTTCCCCTCTCTGGTTTGATCTGGTTGGACGCCCGCAACCACTGTCGCCACCGTCGCTCGATCCCGCGGCCACCGGGCTCCGGTTGCCTCTCCGTCGAGTCCATCGTCTCCGCCTGCCTCCTCTACGTCGGCTACGCTTCTCCGCCCGAGCCCTGCATCACCACCTCGAGCGAATCGACCTCATCTCTCCTTCTCGGACGCCGCCGCTCGCCACCGACTCCGTCGACCTCTGCTGCTCCTAAGCTCGCACGGGCTTTACATAGCCGCCCGGTGAGCTTCCCCCTCCCGCCATTCCTCTTCTCGGCACCGCATTTCCTTCCTAGCTAGCTCGCCGCCTTGCCGTGTTTTGTCGCCGCTCGGGCTCGTTGGTGTCGCCGTCTCCGTCCATCGCACGCCGAGCCTTTGGGCTAGATCGAAGCGGCGCTTCACCCGCGTTCGGCTGAGCCCGAACGCGCGCCCGAAAACCCGCTGCTGCCGCATTTTCCAATCGAGCCCGAAAGCTCCGCCGCCAATCGTCGACGCCGGCGTCGCTCCGGTCATATCCGTGTCCAGCCACTCACCCCACGCGACGCGCACCGTTCCGCTCGTTCCAGCGAGCCAAAGCACGCCGAAAACCAAGCACCACAGAACGAATCCGGGCTCGCCGGAGTTTCTCACCGCCGCGTGAGCTCGCCGGAGAGCTCCGGTGGCCGGCATCCTACGTGGCCGCCATCTGGCACCGTGGGCCCCACCGTTCGGTCACTGACACTGGGTCCCGCTGGACCCAGTTGACCAAGTCAACGCGCGTTTACTGTTCCCCTCTGCCATTGACATGTGGGCCCGGTTGACTAATTAACTGCTAATGAATAATTAGTTAATCCTGTTAGTTAAATGACTCACTGACAGCCCGGGCCCACTAGCTAAACCCCTCTGTTAGTCTAAATTAAATGATTGATTAACCCCATGAGGCTGACAGGTGGGCCCCACCTGTCAGTTTGACCCAGTCAGCGGGTCAGCTGTGCTGACACAGTGCTGATGTCACTGCTGACGCAATAATTCCTTTTTTGTAATTTAAATAAATCCAGAAATCCAGAAATTCAAATAAACTTCGAAAATTAATAACTTTTAAACCGTAGCTCGGATCGAAAAAGTTTATACATGAAACTTGCTCAGAACGACGAGCCGAGTCTGATCGTGCCGTCTGTTTCTCCATCGGAACCTCCTACGTAGAAGAACTCGTAACTCCGGACCCGAATCCGACAGATGAATAGTGCACACACGTCGGATATTAAATCCCAGAATAATTCTAAAAATAACTAAAATGACTTAGATGCATATTTAGGCAACCCTACACTGCATCATAGCATCACACGCACCGTGTTGCAATTTGTTTGCATTATGTTTACCTGTTTCTTCCCCCTCTTCTCTCTCGGTAGCCCCCGACGTTGACGTAGCTCCCGAGGCAGACGCCGCACAGGAGTACGACTACGTCCCCGACGATACTACTGAAGACCTTGCCCTTGCCCCCGAGCAAACAGGCAAGCACCCCCATTTTGAGCATGCCTATATCGCCTATTCTCTTCTCTCTTATGCTTGCATTAGAACAGCTACTGCTACTGTTTTCCTATATCTGCTGCATAGCCTGATTATTGTACCCAGCTTTGTTACCTTACCGGTTATCCTAGACTGCTTAGTATAAGGTGGGTAGAGACACGACCGAGACCCCCACTTGATCCCGACTGCCCTGCTGGACATCAGAAGACCCGATCATCGGGATTGAAGACTAGACCATGGCACCGCACATCACTTCCCCTTAGTTGCCGACACTGCTGGGTTACCATCGAGTGCCGAGGGTGATACCTCGTCAGCACTTCTGATGTTAACCTTGTAGGTTAGTTACTCGGTCGTGGTAAGCGAGGGTGATTCCTCCTACACCACCCCCGATAACGACGTCGTCGCGCAACTCCTCAAGGTGGACCTCGAGGGTGATTCCTCCTTCGTTCACCTTGATGATAACATCGAGCGGGAATTCCATCGAGGGTGATTCCTCAGGGTTCCCTTCGGTGCCCGACACACAGTTACCTTGGATATTATGACTTGACTATGAACCACGATACTAAAGACGGGTCGGCCCTGAGGGGTACCCGCGCGAGCTTAACGCGAAGTGATGTGGAGTCGGGTTGACCTGGATGGTGCCCGCGAGATAACTACGAGGCGTGGCCGGGCATTCTTAGCCCTTGCCGCAAGTCCTCGAGACGGGACGACGGGGTCACATCGATCATGAGTCTCTGCTCGTTTCCGCGCGCTCCTAATCCACTACGGTTTGGATATTTGATCCGAGGGGCCTCTGGCCGATAGCACTAACCATCACGTGGGCATAGTATGGGCGTTCTGCGTCGTACACATCAGCCGAAGCTTGTTTGACGTCAGTAAGGAGCGGCGCACGCCGAGTTGGACTGGTAACGCAACCGCGCTTGTATAAGGGGTTGCTAGGTCTGCTCTCGGTGGCCCCGTAACGTGCAGGAGTTCCCGGGGCGATGGCCCAAGACCCCTGGGGGCATAGGTTTAGTCCGGCGTGCTGACCTCTCTTATAAGCCTAGGTCGGGTTGCGGCGTGTTGCTTAGCCGAGGCCGGGCATGACCCAGAAAAGTGTGTCCGGCCAGAGTTAAGTGAGCGTGGTGGGTAAGTTGGTGCACCCCTGCAGGGAAGAAACTTCTATCGATAGCCTGTCCTACGGTAACGGACACTCGGAGTTGTATCCCGATCGTTACAACTAGAACATGTGGTGAGAATTGGATAGTACGGCTCTGGGATTGCTTTCTCGCAGGGAGTCGAGAAAGGATCTCAGGTCGAGGTTGATGATATTACTACTACTACTTTACATTATGTTCATCTGCTCTCTCCTGATGCTGCAAGACTGTCGAAGATTGTTGAAGATGCTAGTCTTCGATAGGACTAGGCTTTCGCCCTCTATTCTGGCATTTGTGCAGCCCAGTCCACATATACAGCCATTCCTTTGACAATGATGCATATGTAGTGTAGATCCTTGCTTGCTGAGTACTTCGGATGAGTACTCACGTTTGCTTTATTTTCTTTTTCCCCATTTCCCATTTGATGCCACCAGACGACGGAGCCCCTGAGCCAGAAGTCCCAGCCGACGACCAGTACTACTACCCGCCTGGCGAGTACTACTACTACGAGGAGCCGTTCGACGACCAGGAGTAGGATCGGAGGGTCCAGGGCAGGAGGCCTACGCCTTTCGATCGTAGTTTTTTATTTTTACCCCGCCTCTGTGAAGGCTTATCTCTCTCTCTGTAATATATCTGTACCCAGATATCTAATGCTTCCGCTGACGCTTGTATGCCATCGAGCTATGTATTCGAGCCCTCGAGGCCCTGGCTTGTAATATTAAGCTTGTATGACTTTATTTATGTTTTAGAGTTGTGTTGTGATATCTTCAAGTGAGTCCTTAGGCTTGATCGTGCGCATATGCGTGTATGATTAGTGCACGATTAAGCCGGGGTCGTCACAGGTTGGTATCAGAGCCGACTGCCTCTAGGAGTTCCCCCTTTCCAATTCCTTGGCCGAAGTTGAGTCTAGTGGTCAAAAATTGTTTTACTAACTTGGCTGTGTGGCTTACGGGCCCACGTCGCCAACTGGGTGGTATTAGGATCTTTTATTCCTCGTCTTTACTCTGGGATTCTAATCTCTCATCTATTCGGGTTTAATAAAATTTACTAACACCGACATTTAGGATCTCGTTAATTCTATCCACCCGGAGAGCTGGATTCAGTGCGATTTCCCTGTCATTGATCTGATTAGTCTGATAATCATTTCCTTTCCATTGTTTTGTTTAACCTTTCCTTTTGAGATCGGTTATATTTCTCAATGTCTTATGACAATCCTGAACTTCTTATTTCAGATGGATTGACTGTTTCCCCCTCGTCCTACGACGCAGCTCGTGCTTCGCACCTGTGCTCGAGACGTCCCTGGGTTTCCAGCTGTTCTGATCGCCCTCTTGATCAGGCTGGGATACCGCTGGTGCCCCGAGTACATGGTCTATGAGGTTTATCGTGAGTTCAACCAGGAGCAGTACTATGCTGATGTTCGCATCTACGATCAGCAGGATAACTCTGACACTGAGCTTCACCGTTTTCACGGTATCGGCGTGACGATTGAGATGGCAGTCCATGATGCTGCTTACTCTGCCGTCGCACAAACAACAACTCAAGACCCTTGCGAGGGGCCAAGCCTCGCGAGGCGGACGACACCAAGACCCCCACGAGGAGCGGCCTCCTCAGGCTGGCTCCCGAGGAGCGGAGATCTCTATGCAAACCCTCACCTCGTGAGGTTCGGGTGACTCAAGCCATGACGACCAAGGCCAGGCGGGCGCCAGCGGGCGCAGTGTACCAGTTTCCTCTTTGGTGCTAAAGAGGCAAGCGCAGGCGCGAAGTCCCGAGGAATTAGCCAAAGGTTTCCATTCCCGTGCAACAAGACCAAGACCGCCAGGACAGCAGGACGGAGGTCATCACCGAGCCCACCAAGGCGTCACAACCAGAGGCTTTCGCAGGCGAAGACTACTTTTGTCAGGATAGCATGTACTAGTTGTCTCCCTTCGAATTTGGCCGTTGTGGGATCCCTTCCCGCCTTTCATTTGGGAAGAGGACCAAGGCCACTATAAATAGGACTTAGCCACCACCATAGAGGGGGATCGGACCCCCGGATGGATCATTCAGATCACCCTCACTCCCACCAGCTCATTCGAGCTCAAGAACACCTCTCCTCCTGAGGCTGTTCGCCACTGTACTAGTTCATCCTCAGCCCCTCGAGGCCAATCCACCACAAAGCAGGAGTAGGGTTTTACACCGCAAGGTGGCCCGAACCTAGGTAAACTGTTGTGTCTCTTTTCCTTACAGTTCGTCGAGCTAGGCTATGAGATTAGCGAGTAGGCAGACTGGGGAGGACGAGTTCTTCACACGCACCCCAGAGTTCGAACCTCTCAATGGTTTGAGGAACCCGAAATCCGACAGAGTCGAACGTCCCTCCCCCTCCCCCTCCTGCGTCGACTGAATTTAGCAGAGAAACATGGATGGCTGGATGGGGAGATTGTAGAATGGATTCCAAGAAATTTTGTGAGAGTGTGAGGTCGGCCGAGTGTTACTAATAGTATACTAGTACTACTAGGAGCACTCCATACTCTACTGAAGATGTTGTCAGTACTCCACTAGTACTATTACTCGTAGTACTATAGGGCAGGGAGCTTCAAAAAAAGTTACTATTGGATTAGATATACATGGTGAAATCCTAGTAGGAAGAGCATGCGCAAGAACAAGCATTCACATGTTTGAATACAAATTGGAAACCATTTCTATTTGAATACAAATCTAGGAGTACGTACGAATCTAATAATATTGATTTGGTGTTGTTGAATGTTGATGCTTTTTTCCTGTAAGTTTGATCAAAGTAGAGATACTTTGACTACACACAAAACTTGTATGTAAACTAAAAAGCATCGGAGGGAGTATATTGTACGTTCAAAAGCGAAACGAACATTGAATACCCTTTATATATGATTTGCTGATGCTATGATCACCCGTTCAAAAATTTGAATCCGCCTTAGGTTGAATTCTAATTTTTGAAACTTTTTTAGGGATTCAAATACCATGTGTCTTCTTATTCATAAAACATTTTTTTCTTTGACACACCATCTCTGTGTATCACACATGCACCCACTCATTCTCTCTCAGTTTCATCTCGGGGTCTGTCTCTCCCCCTCTCCCTCTCTCTCTCTCTCATGCACACACACACATACCACCTCTCGCTCGTCAGGTCGCTCTTCGACACACGCCTAGGTCCCTCTACCATGCATTAATAGTAACCAAGCCTTTCATCGATCTTTTTTAAGCATACATTCATCTTTCTCTCCATCCCTCTCTAGATCGGTCACTCGGTCAATCTCCAGACCCACCCTAGTCCTCTTTCAATCGATCCATAGCTAGATGGTACATGACCGACATGCACACACAGAATCACCCCCCTTCCCTCCACCCCACACTATCATTAATATCATAGAAACACACCAAACCTTTATCTCCTTGCCCGACACGCACTCGATCTCTCAACATCTATTGATCTCGTCAAGATGTGTCAGGGCATGAGCCGAATGGGATGTCAAAACTAAAATGGGAAGCGACACGTAGTGGAGGTAACGCGAAACTTCAAACGAACCATTTGTGTGTATGCATGAAGGACAAATTACAACATTGGAAATACAGGCATGGCCTAGGCCCACATGCGAATGACACTCGGCGAAATGTTCAAATGAGGCATTCGGGTGGATGGACTCGACCAGAGGGCGGCATGATCGATGGAGAAGAGGGATGGAGAGGAATGAGAAATAAGCAATGCCACATGATTATACTTGGATGGCTCAAATAAACGTTAAGTTGTCTCGTTTTCCCATCCATCTTCGTCACGGAGTAAGATACGTAGGGACTAGTATAGTTACTACTGCCAGAACATGGTATAAGTTGGACCCCTAAATGCGGGCATGGACCAGGCACACCTCAATTATTCCTTCAAACAGTCGGACACCTAAATTAGCACACCATCCAGCTACTTAATCAAGTGTTATGCTTCATGAGTTGAAAAGGAAAAGGGTGGTACTGTACCCAAAACCACCACACTTGAGCCTAGGGTAACAACTTGGTACTGTATCACATTTGAACCAGGGCACAAAAACCACCAGTTCTATGCCTAATGCGTAACGTGGAGCACTGACGCTCTAATTTGGCCGGGAAAACAGGGAAACCAACTTGTGGGGCCCTCCTGTCGGGATGATGTGGAGCAGACTAGTCCAATGGAGGAGCTGGCCCAGGACCTCCTTGCCACTGGCAACCATCCATGTGGGTCATGGGGGCCAACAACATGGCGCAGCTCCCGCTCCACCTCTGGACATGACGACCGCGGTGAGCGACATGCTCATTGTTGCTGGACACGCTTGGCTTCAGGTTGCCGAGGGTGCCGCTACCGCTGTGGTGTGACTAGCAGATCAACACCCGGCTCATCGAGAAAGAACGTGGCGCTGAAGTGCGCGCGCGCCACGACGCGTCCGTGGAGTGTTCTAGCGCAGCCAACTGCATCCCCAGGACCCGAGATAATGCCGGTTAGCTTCAGATTAGTCGGTTTGCCTTCCCTTTGAAAGGAATCAAAGCGGGAGGCTTCAAATCAATGGCGTCCTTGTCTTCTTCTCCGCCTCAGGTGGCACTAGGCAGCGCATTGATCTCCTCTGCCAGAGACCACTGCTCGTCTACCTTTGCTTCCCAAAGCTGCCCCGTCGTTCCCTCGGAGCCAAAACAACCTCGAGGTGCCTCTTTCTTTTCTACGGGCGTCACTTGAGGCGGTCGGTGCAGGAAGGCTGTGCATGCACGATGAGAAGAGCAACTAGCTGGCCAGGACACAACATGGAGACATGCGTATGTGGTAGAGGTGAGGTGCTTAATCATGTTTTTGAATCTCCCTTCCCTATTTCTAGAAACGGGCATATGTCGCACAATTGATTAAGCAGCCGGAAGATTAAGTACCACTTAGCACACCTCAAAGCCACTCAAAGGGAAACACACATCTTCCACCTACTTAATCAAGTGTTACGCTTCACGAGTTGAAAAGTAAAGGGCGGTACACTTATTATAATCTATACCTACTAATAAAGCAAGGTGCGTTTCGCCAATTCTTTCATCCGTTCACCGCCGAAAAGAATTTTTTTTATTCGAGGTGGTACTAAACTCTTATGCCTTCGTCTCCTAGCAAAAAGGCTTTTCCAGAATTTCGTACGTGGGCCGCGCGCTGTGGCCCTGCAAAGCCAGCCCTCTTATTTTTCTGCCCACACAGCTCAGAAATTTTTATTTTCCGTGCAGGGCGACATATACTTCGAGCTTCGCACATGACAACCAATAATGGGCTGGCTCATTTTTCTTTGTTTCTGTGTATTACTTCTATTTTTATTCTACTTCGCCTATCTCTCTTTTACCAACCAAATTTATTTTTCTTGTAGAATTTATTTCATACATTCAAAACTCTCAAAAAACGTTCAGAATTCACAAAAATCAAATTTTGGAAAATGTTCACAATTCCCAAATTTTGTTGCTATTTTGAAAAACATTCAGAACTTGAATCTTTTCCCCCATTTTTTCAAAAAATTTGTTGTTTTTCAAAATTATTTGAGATTTCTAAAAAGAAAATGGCATTTTAAAAAATGCTCTGAATTCGAAAAATATTCTTGGTTTAATGAATTATTTTTCTATCCGAGGTGGTATTAAATTCGTATGTGTTCGTCTCCTAGATAAAAAGGCTTTTCCAGAATTTTGTATGTGGGCTGCGTGCTGTGGCCTAGCAAAGCCAGCCCACTAATTTTTCTGCCCACCAAGCTAGTAAAATTCTATTTTTTGCATAGCGTGACATATAGTCGGAGCTTCACACAGGACAACCAATAGTGGGCTTGACCGTTTTTCTTTGTGTCGGGGAACACAAACAGGGGTATATGTTTTCCCCTGACTCATGCACGGACGGTAAGCCAACAGGCGCAAGAACAAGATTACAACACCAAGGTCAGATCAAAGCACGAGGGATGAATTCTTTGGTAGGACCAAAGTGCAGATCAAGAAGACCAAGATGAGCCAGAGAAGCAAGATATCGCTAAGGAAAGAACCTCCCTTGCTGGACAGGCGAGCCTGGCAAGGTTGGGTTTGCCCCGGAAGCAAGTCTCCAGATCGTCCCGGCAGGCCTGCCGGGGCTTACGGAGGCAAACCACTCCACCGCACCACCTCATCACGACGCACGTCGTCGATCAGTGTGGTGTCAAGCTACAAAGTGACTAAGTGGCTGCTATTTGCCACATGGCAGCCGCTTCCTACAGTAAATACCCCCAGGCGACACCCATCCTGAGACGTGTCAAGCAAGCAGGCGCGAAGCTGGCAAAACAGCCCGACAGGGCCTGCCGGGCAAGCTGAGATGTGACGTTGAGCGTCTCATTTAATGCGCTCTATCAGCCTGCAGAGTTAGGTATGATAGCACTGTTTGCTATCTAATCAGTATGTAATGACTGATTTGCCACTATGGTGACCCCTTGATCTATAAAAGGAGGCCCATGGCGACCGTAGAAAGGGTTGGCTGATCCGGACCCTTACACACTCATACGCGCGTAGGTGCTCTCGCCCCGAGGTGACCTGGCTGGGCAAGAGCACTATGTTCATCCACCATTTTTCCACCATCAATCCACCAAAGCAGGAGTAGAGTTTTACGCCTCACAGCGGCCCGAACCTGGGTAAAAACTGCCCGTGTGATCTCTGCCGTGCTGTGTGACACTTCTCCGCTCTTTGTGCAACGTGCCCATCCCCCCGCCGAACCAAAAGGGGCTCATGGCCCCATAGGTGGTCGTGGTTTCCCACGACATCTTTGGCGCGCCAGGTAGGGGGATCACTTGCGCGAAACCGAGAGCATAAGCAGCTCGTCATCATCCATCAATGGCGTCACCCTTCGTGACGCCCAAGGGAGTGGCTAAGGCGGAGCGTAGGGGCAACATTGCTCCCACACCAACCTCGCCCGCTCTTTGCCATCTCCACACGCTGTGGGCGCAATGGCCACGGAAGCTAGCGGAAAGGGCAACAATATCACCCCGAATGGGCTAGGCAACAGGAATGCCCTGCAAATCCCATTCGGGAGAAAGGAGCGATGTGCAAGGACACTAGGTTTTCTCTCTCTGTCACTCTCACTCTTTGACAATCGTGCTACTCTGGGATTTAGCATCATCAGCGTCGACGAGCCCGCGCGATGGTCGGTCCAGCATTTACCCTGCTTAGGGAAATCCTGAGTAGATCGCCAGTGTCAGTCCGTTGATTGACGCCCCGTTAAGTATGCACCGGCAAGGCCGCCCACGTTTGCGTGGCTTTTGTGCCTTCTGCCGTTGGATTTGTCAAGAGGTGCGGAGAGGAAGAGAGAGAAACCAGCCGTACCTAGCGTCGCGTCCTGCTGCCCCAAGTTACATGCGCTTCTATCCGACCCGTGCCAGGGGCTAGAGGTCAATATACAAGCAATGTAGTCCGTCACGGAACATCCTATCCCAATGAACGGCCGCAAGGGATAAACACGCAATTCAGATCAAGCAAAAGTACCAGGCCCCGCATAAAGCATAAATAGTACAAAGTCTAAACACAAGACATGCGTCATCATTTTGATTACAGGACCGCACGATGGCGGGAATAATTCAAGGGCGGGCCTGCCAGGCTCGTATGACGAGAACCCTGTCGGCGAAGGGAGTGGCCTTTTCCTCGGTGGCAGAGACGTCAGCACCCCATGGCGGCTTCCGAAAACCATCAGCAAGGTCGAGATCCGGGTGGCGGCAAGCAATGTTGCTCAGGACCATGAAGAGGGAATTGCGGGCAAGCCTCCGAGATTCAGCCTCGAAGCAGCCATCTCTTCCCTCCTCGTGCATCTTCAGCTTGGCAATCAACTCATTGAAGAAAATCCCCAGCTTAACACTGGGGGTCTCATGCTTTCCGGCTGGGTAGACCGGCCCCTCCATGCCCATGGCCGCAGTCTGGGCGGCGAGGCGTTTGGCCACATCTATCAAGTTTTGATCCAGAGGTCAACTTGAGCGGAGTGTTTCTCCATCTTGTCTTCCGCTTCCCTTCGGAGGCGCCTCGCCGTGTCTAGATCCTTTGACATCTGCTACTCGCGGGCCTCAACGGATTCCCTTGAGCTTTCTAGGTAGCCGATCCAGGCCTTCAGGTCTTCGATTGTGCTGTTGGCGGTCTCAAGGCCCTGGCTCTTGGAGGAGAGCTGCGATTGGGTATTTTCTAGGAGGGACCCTATTTTCAGCACCTCCTCCTGGAGGGCTGAAACCTCCTTGGCGCTCCTGGCAAGTTTCTCTGTCAGCTCGACCACCTGCCGGTCAAGGTCCACCTTGACGGAGGAAGCAGTAGCAAGATCATCAGTAAGCCTCTTCAGCTGGGCAGCAGAGTCCACGGTGAGGGCATCCAGGGCAGCCTTGTGCTTGTCCCCCAGATCTTTGGTGCGTTGCTGCATGAGGATCTCCATCTCAGCATCTTTGGTGTAGAGAGTGGCCTCGAGCCTCTCCTCCCGAAGAGAAATTTCCTGTTCCATGGCATCCAGAAGCGCCTTGCGCTCAGCCAGGCACGCTTCCCGGGCAATGACATCTTCCCTCGTCATCGAGATCGTCTCCTACTTCCTCATAAGGGCCTGGAACTACTTGCCGTGCCAGTCACGCAACTCTATCCCCTTATCCTTCAGTTTCTGGTCCACCTTGTTGGCGGACTGGCACTGCTCCTTGACCTCCTGCCACTTCCGGCTATGCCTCTCCTGCATCTCTTTAATGTCTGTCGCCATAGACTCCATGAAGGACAGGTCCATGGCAACGGCGGCGGAATCATCCACCTCATCGACTCCCTGGTACAGCGATGTAAGGATGCGCTGGAGTTCTTCGTCAAGCTCTGCGCTCGTCGCCATTGACGAGCCAAGGGCTCCAACCGCTGGCTGTGTGAGCACTAGCACCAGGTTGCTCGAAGATGGTTGTGCGACTTCCACTGAGGTGCCAAATGAGGGAAGGGGGCCCATGGTTTGGAGGGGTATCTTCTCCTCGACCACGACCCCTGATCCAGACACGCTACCGGGTATTTCCTCGGGCTCCTTCAGGGAACCTAGGGCGCCCCTGGCAACATGCTCCTATTCCTCTGCGGCAGCAATTTTGGCGGCTTCATCCGTGGCGTCCTTCCCAATGTTGGCCACCTCGTCCAGCAAGTCTGGCTCTTCACTCAAAGGGGCTATAAGTAGATCCAGCAGTTAATGGCAGAAGGACAGAATTATTGACAAGACAGAGATGTGAAGCAACATGATAAGAGAAGTCATGAGAAGAGAACAGATAAATTACCTGGAGGAGTCTGTCGGGTAGAAGCTTTAGTTTCCCCGGCAACATTAGCTACCGGGTCAAGGCCAGACTCTTCCGAGGAAACCCTTGGCGGGGATCCATCAATTCTGTCGACGGGCGGGATGGGCCCCTCCTGGAGGGGCTCGTCTTGAGTGGTCCCCTCCCCTCCTTGGACATCATTGGAGGGGAACTCCCCACCATCATCCCCAGCAGAAGGAACTTCCTCTGCGCTTTTGGACCGGGGGCTGGGCTGGGGGCTCGGTGCCGGGACGCTCGAGCCACCCCCTGCCGTGCCCGTCCCTCCCGCGGACGATGATGGCTCCGCATGTCTGAGCCGCTTGGTCCGGTGGACAAGGGTCTCTGTCTCCACCTCCTCCTCCCTGTTAGCAACAAACCAGCAACATCAGTCAGCAACGCGAGCAAGGATACTGAAGACAAAGCAAAAGGGGGGGGGAGAAAAGGAGGAGGCAATCTCCATTACTCTTCATCAATCAGCATGGAGTTCAACTCGAAATCCATGGATGGCGAGGGCGCCCTGCTCCTCTTCTGGGGCGAGGGGATGGAGCTCTCTGGCAATTTTGAGCCCTGCTGGGGCGCAGGAAACTCCGATGAAGATGAGCTCTGCGAAGAGCTCGAGCTCGATTGGGCACTGGAGTCGCCCTCCGTGGCTGTCGGCTGCTTGGCGGGGAGGGCCCTGGCCCCGGAGAGCCAAGGAGAATGCCAGCGCATAGCTTCGGAAACGCCGGTCTTGGAGGTGGTCCCCTTTGCCTTCCAGGTGGCAGGCGCAGGATCGGGGGCTGCCACTTCCCGGTTAGCTGTCCGTTTTCGGGGGCGTGGATCCAAGACTTGCTCGGGGGCTTGAGGGCCTTTTGCGAGCCATTCCTCTCCAGCTTCGACCACCCCCTCAACCTCTTCTTCCTCTAGAGCCTCTGTTGCCGCTGCGTACAGGGCCTCGATTCCGGAAGGCCCATCCCCGGCGGGCTATCCCCCGGCATGCTCCTTCCTGGCAACCTCTTCCGAGACTTGCGCCTCACCCTTGCCGCGGGAGGAGCCCTCGTCTTTAGCTTTCCCTATTCCTTTTGCTGCCTTCCCGGCCTTCGCCGCTGCTGCAGCTTGGGCCATCCTGTCTTCCTGTAGCCGCCTCTTAATGAACGCCACCTCCACCGTGGAGGTGCGTTTGTACATTTTAGCTTCCACCTTAGTGGCCCTTTCTACTAAGGTGGAGGACCATGCCAGCTCTTCATCGAATGTGGGTAACTGCCAATCGCCCACAACTCCATGGGCATTACAATCTGGCATCGACTTTCGGATTTGATCCCTGGCAGAGTTGATGTTCCGCGGGATGATGTTTGCCGGCATCTTGAACAGGCCGAAGAGGCCAAATAGCTGATCGCACAACTAGGCATGGCCATAAACTGTCAGGTTGTTGGCCAGGCCAGGGAGCAACCTCATCCTGTCCCCGGCATCCCCATACTCCCAGGCGAATCTGTCCCTTTTCTGCAGAGGGGCGATGCGACGGAGGAGAAAGTCTGCTCCTACATGCTCAACGGTGAGCCCGGCAGTCTTTAGACTGGTAATCCTATTTATTGCCGCGCAGAGCCTGTCTTCGGTAAGGCCGAATGCCCTCCAGACATTGTCGCGCTCGAGCCATTCCACTCATGCCTGACAGAATTCTGGAGCCTTGTCATCCTGAATCCAACACCAATCTCCCCTCCACTCCTCCCATCTGTTGCGCTGTTGGCCAGGGATGTAATCCCAGTTCTCTCTTGGCACTACCCGTGGCATCCATCTTATATTGCCAGAACGATGGCTCTTTTTCTCCACCCGCGGGATGAAGTAGTGCCTGAAAAGATCTACATTGGGAGCGACCCCGGCAAAATTCTTGTACAGATGGGCAAAGATCGCCATACACGCCATTGCATTTGGCGTGAAATCCAAGAGGTGGAATCCATAGATTGCCATCATTGCCTCAAGGAATTCTGAGAAGGGAGGACAGAGGCCACAGATGAAATACGCGCAGAAAAATTTGTATGAACTTGGTGGGTCCTCCTCTCCCTCTGCCAGAACCTTGGGAGCGCCATGCCCCTTCGGGACCTCCCTCCCCCACAGGTATCCATACCTCGCGTGCAGCACGTTTCCATCGAGATTCGACGGGGAGAAGACGACATCTCCCCTTCACTTCTTGTCTAGCTCGGTTGCCCTCTTGCTCCCCTCGGCGGCCTCCGCTTTCGTGGCGGTCGTCCGCTGCCCCCTAGCAGCGGTTTTCTTCCCCATATCCCCTGAGATAAGGTGGAGAGCGGGAAGGAAATTGGAAGGGTATCGACGGCGAATGTGGGCAAGGGGAGCGGGCGGTTGCTTGGCTTGCGGAGGAAGATGATGGGGAGGTGAGGCAGACGATGAATTAGCAGTACCTTTCTGCGTTTTCCCCTCTTAGTGGAAACGGCATGGGAAGAGGCGCGGCTCTTCAGAAAATTTACTGTTTTTACATTAACTGCTACAGTCCCACGCCCCCACGCCTCGCGATAATTACGCGAAGTGGACGTTGGGTTGACTGGTCATCATGACGAACCGCCGTGTGCAGCCTTCTCCTACCACGTGTCCAAGCACTGTTTGGGGCCTAACCCAACATGCCCCGCGGCACGTATGGCTCAGGCTCGGGGGCTTATGTCGGGGAACACAAACAGGGGTATATGTTTTCCCCTGACTCGTGCACGGACGGTAAGCCAACAGGCGCAAGAACAAATTACAACACCAAGGTCAGATTCTTTGGCAGGACCAAAGTGCAGATCAAGAAGACCAAGATGAGCCAAAGAAGCAAGATATCGCTAAGGAAAGAACCTCCCTTGCCCGACAGGCGAGCCTAGCTAGGTTGGGTTTGCCCCAAAAGCAAGTCTCCAGATCGTCCCCGCAAGCCTGCTGGGGCTTACGGAGGCAAACCACTCCACCGCACCACCTCATCACGACGCAAGTCGTCGATCAATGCGGTGTCAAGCTCCAAAGTGACTATGTGGCTACTATTCGCCACATGGCAGCCGCTTCGTACAGAAAATACCCCCAGGCGACACCCGTCCTGAGACGTGTCAAGCAAGCAGGCGCGAAGATGGCAAAACAGCCCGGCAGGGCCTGCCAGGCAAGTTGAGATGTGACGTTGAGCGGCACATTTAATGCGCTCTGTCAGCCTGTAGAGTTAGCTATGATAGCATTGTTTGCTACCTAATCAGTATGTAATGACTGATTTGCCACTGTGGTGGCCCCTTGATCTATAAAAGGAGGCCCATGGTGACCGTAGAAAGGGTTTGCTGATTCGGACCCTTACACACTCATACACGCGTAGCTGCTCTCACCCTGAGGCGACCTGGCCGGGCAAGAGCGCTGCGTTCATCCACCTTTTTTCCACCATCAATCCACCAAAGCAGGAGTAGGGTTTTACACCTCACGGCGGCCCGAACTTGTGTAAAAACTGCCCGTGTGATCTCTGCCGCACTGTGTGACGCTTCACATCTCTTTGTGCAACGTGCCCATCCCCCTGCCGAACCAAAAGGGGCTCATGGCCCCATAGGTGGCCGTGGTTTCCCACGACACTTTGTTTCTGTGTGTTACTTCTATTTTTATTCTCCTTCCCCTATCTCTTTTTCCCTTCCAAGTTTATTTTTCTTATAGAATTTATTTCATAAATTCAAAATTCTCAACAAATATTCAGAATTAAAAAAAATCAAAATTTGGAAGTTCAGAATTCCGAAATTTTGTTGCGATTTAAAAAAATATTCAGAACTTGAAAAAAGTTCCCCATTTTTTATATTTTTTATTGCTTTTCAAAATTGTTCGAGATTGCTAAAAATAAAATGACATTTTAAAAAATTCACCAAATTCAAAAACTATTCTTGCTTTAGTGATTTTTTCTCAATTTAAAATAATGTTCACGTATAAAAGATACATATTTTCGAAAAATGTTATGAATGTTCAACACAGGTTCCCGTTTTAAACGATGTTCACAAATTCAAATAATGTCCATGTTTTTATAAAGAAAAGTTGGTGTTTTCCAAAATGTTTGTGAGTTTTAAAAGATGTTCATGTTTCAAATTTTGTTTGCGTTTTTCTGAAAGTGAACATAATTTTTAAAAACATGTTAAGCATTTAAAAAAAGATGTTCCTATTTAAAAAAAATCGCGTTTTTCTGAAAGTGTACATACTTTTCAAAAACCTGTTCAGGATTTAAAAACTGGTTCAAGTTTCCTACAATATTCAAATACTTCATACCTTAAAATCTCATCAGTTGAAAGGAAAAGTAGATTGAATAATTCATGAGCCTTCTCTGGCGTACGATGACATAACAAAACTCTTAAATACCCTCGATCAATGAATGGAAAAATAGCGGATTCATTACTTCACACCCAGCGAAACCGAGAAGTTAAATGTTCATTTTTGACGTGCACACAGGGTTTTGCTTGCACATACAATTCTCATTAACTTTAATTTTTTATTATTTTTTATCTTGTTGCAACCCACGGGCATATGTGCTAGTGGTACTTATACTAGTATGAATAACTATTGTACATGTGGGCTACATACTAGGCTGGCTAGAGGTTAAGTACGCTCTAGTATTACAAGTGTTTGGTTTACATGTTCGAAATGAAATGGCGGTACACTGACAGCACCCGTGTTGCATTCAAGTCGCACCCCGAGACGGTTGGTCCGGCATGCTGCTGACCCAAGGGAACGCGGGTTGTCTTGCTTTTTCAATGACATGTGGGATCGCATGTGAGCAAAGGGCATCTCCAACGTTACCACGCCCGCAGCTGACTATCTTGGCACACAAAAAACCCTCGTCCCTCGTGCGCGTGCGTTCCCAGCCGACGCCAGCTGCCCGCATTCATGTCGTCCATCTGTACGCCGTCATTAAGCAGGCTCGCTGCGCGAGGAACAAACTCCGGCGACTTACTAATGCACCCGGATGCCTGGACTCGCCGGAATACGCTACTTAAAGCGGCAACACCCAGCTAAACTCCACACCAGAGCACACCCTCCTACCTAGAACCACATCCACCATGTCCGCGAGTGGGAACACTCTGCGGGAGAGCTTGTCTTTAGGGATGAAGCTTGAGGTCATCGCCCGCGCTCAACTCGCTGCTCGCAACACAATATCGGCGTAGCCGGATGCGGACGCGATCGCACAAGCGGCGGCCATGCTAGCGGCCGATGATGAGAGCACCTCCAGCCACGCGTCCTACTTGCCACCGTCCAACGTTCGATGGCGCATGTGGCAGGTGAAGCGATGGACCGTCCACGTCCATCATCATCGACCTCACATCCACCGGCACCGCCGAGGTCGAGGACTCCTCCGAGAATGATTAGGGCATGGTAGGCGACAGGGCATGGTGTGCCAACTGGCCGGTCCTTCTCCCGTGTTCTACTCTTCCTCACCGGAGACCGCACCTTCCCTTCACGGGTTTTGAAACCTGCCGCCGTTCATGGAGATGGCAGATAGAGGACGTCGTCGCCGATGTGGAAGTACAAAGGAAAGTGGACGTCGGTCGCCGCCGTAGGATAGATTTAGTGTTGGGTTTATTTTCTTTTTCTTTCATATAAAAGGTCAACATGTAATGAAAATCTGTCGTGTTAGCATGAATCTCGTCCGGTGTATATGAACTTTCACAATAATAGTAAGATATATTGTATGAAAATATATTGAATGATGATTCTAATCGTATTTACTTGGTATTGTGGTTGTCATTGTTTTTGCGTGTATAAACTTGGTCTAAGTTTAGAAGGTTTGACCCGAGACAAAGCTAACATGTGAAGTAAATAAACACATAGGGTTTACATACACAATTTATCTTAGGCACTCCAATAGTACATCCACTACACATTCACGCATTTCACATCTTTCTCTCGCTCTGTCTGTCAAATCAACTAAGCCATGTCCAAAAAAAAGTCCTAAAAAAACCAACTAAGACAACCTCCTAGCATATCACGCGGGAAAAGACCCGGTCACGCCATTTTAGTCGGGATTACCTGATTACTAGTAGTATCGATGGATCGCGCGAAGCTCCAAGTTTAAAAGGTAAAAGGCGGTACACTCACAGCAGGCCTATCGCGGTCGCATTGCACACCTCACACGGTCGGTCCTGCACACCGCTCACCCAAACGGAACATGCTTCAGCTTGCCTCTTCACTGACACATGGGACCACATTTGGAGAAACCGACCATGCGCCAAACTCCCCCGCCCACCGCGCGAAAATTCCCCCCAAATCCCTAATTCAACTGCCCTTCACCCAACTAGCCAATAATATTCCCCAAACCCCCTCCCTGGGCCCCTCCACTGCATTCGCTCCGCCAAAGCCTCCCTCCCCGCCACGGCGATAAGTCGGCGTTGTGGTTCATCAAGGGGACGCACGGCGATCCTCTCGCTCCCACAGTACGCTCTCACCGTCCTCCAGCCACGCCGCCACCACTGGCGACATTCTTGTGGAGACGTACGGCGGTCAGCTTCTCCCACGCATTCTAGACTAAGGCCCCATGCATGTCGGAGTAGCACTGAGTGTTAGCTGATAGACGCTGTTAATCTCACCGTTTGCCAAAATAGTTTACAGTCAATATGCTCTGCTTAAGAAGCTTCCTTGCCCTGTTCTGCACTCAATCTGCTTTGCAGAGATGGCATGCCACGCCCGACTAGTTGCTAAAATATCCTGCCATATATTTGGACCATGTCTATATTGTGAAGTAAATTGCCATGGTCTAGTAGCCAATCTGTAATGTGAAATAGCTCGACACGGTTTTATACTCAATATTTGTTCCTGAGATGGCCTTCGATGGTTGTGTGGTCGGCCTCATTGATTGCTGAAATAGCCTACCATAATTTAGCACTCAATCTGTTTGCTGAATTATCTTTACATATATTTCGTTACTTAGATATGCTTGTCCAAATATCTTGCCATAGCTATAGACATTGACCTAGGTATTTTTTCTGGACTTTATAAAAAACATATATGCTTTTCCTGTAATATCTAGTAGAAGAACTAATTTGTATGTCTAATAGATGGACATGACTTGGATAACTTCTGCTCGAAGATTCTCCGCTGCATATGTTGAGGGGGTTGAAAACTTCATGAACTTTATCAGACCTGAGTACGGTGGTCAGAAAATAGATGTGCTCTACCCATGTAGCAGTTGTATGAATTCAGTTTCAAGACTTCAACCAACTATGCAAAATCATCTACACTTGTATGGGATGTCTGTCACATATACTAGGTGGGTTTATCATGGTGAAGCTGTGAACGTCAATGTTACTGACTATGTGGAAGTAGCAGATCACCATCTTGATCTGCCTGACGCTCGGGACGAAGAGGAGTAGGAGGTGGTGGTGGCGGAGCCAGTGAGTTTGACCAACATTAAAACAATGCTACGAAATGCTCGTGCATTTCATGAACTTTCACCTGCACAAGAAAAACGGTGGGCCCGCATGTTGAAACAATGCAACATGGCAGTCACCACAGGAAATAAGCTGTCATTATTCTCAGCCATGGTCACCTTTCTTCAGGTGAAGACATCTGAGCGGTTGACCAACAAATCATTCAATTCAATGTTGGCTGCTTTCCGCAAATCTTACCCAAATGCGTCTGAGCTGCCACACACCTATAGTAAAATGAAGAATTTCCTTCGTGCAGTTGGAATTGGATATGATATGATCCATGTTTGTAAGAATAATTGTGTTATGTTCCGAAGGATTATGCCAACTTAAGTGAATGCCCAAAATGCAAATCATCAATATGGAAAGATGATGATGCTATGAAGAGGATTCCTCATAATGTTCTGAGACATTTTCCAATTATACCAAGATTGCAGAGGTTGTTTCATGATGCTGAAACAAGAGAGGATGTACTATGGCATTCTAGGAACCAGGAGTACAGAGATCAGAATGTAATGAGCCATCCATCTCATGGTAGTGACTGGACAAGGTTCAATCAGAAACACAAAAAGTTTGCTGCTGAGCCGAGAAACATTAGACATGGCTGAGCTACAGATGGATTCAACCCATTTGGCCACCAGAGTGCCACATATAGAATGTGGCCAGTGCTTGTTATCCCTTACAACATGCCACCAAATGTCTACACCAAAGAATCAAACTACATGATGGCCTTGCTCATCCCAGGTCCAAAAAGTCTTGGAAAGGATTTTGATTTATTAATGGAGCCTCTTGTGGACGAACTTCAATAGCTATGGAGGGGTGTTCTCATTCGAGACCTATATCGTAGCCCACCAGCTGATTTCTTTCTGCGTGCTATTATAATTTGGTGCATCCATGATTATCCGGCTTTGGGCACTATGTCAGGGAGAACGACACATGGTTACAATGCATGTGTTCGCTGTGACAAGAATCCGCTGTCATACGCAATACTTAGCAAGATCTGTTACATTAGACACCGCAGTTTCCTTGCCAAGGATAAGCCGTGTTATAGAAAATACCGAAGACCTTTGTTCGATGCAGAGCATGAAATCCGTGATGCGCCAAAGAGTCTCACCAGCGATGAGTTGTAGCAGGAATTGCAGAAGGTCAGGCATATTACACCAGGAAACCATCCTAATAATGGTAGCGGGAAAAGGAAGCATGGCAGGGCAGATGAGGGATTATTGTTTACACGCAGGTCCACTTTATGGGACTTGGAGTATTGGAAAGATTTGGATCTGCGACATAATCTTGATGTGATGCACATTGAGAAAAATATAAGTGACAGCATTATCGGCACACTTCTTAATATTGAAGGCAAGATGAAAGATACCTTAAAATCTAGGATTCATTTGACACACTTGAAAATCAGATCCGATTTGCAGGTGAAAGATGATGGTGCATCATGGGATATGGCACCGGCTATGTACGTCTTGGACAAGGCAAAAAGAAAAGAATTCTGCAAGGTCATGTCACGTGTGAGATTCCCACATGGATTTGCTTCCAACCTTGAAAGGAGAGTAAGTGTAGATGGAAAAAAAGGTACAAGGGTTGAAATCTCATGACTAACACGTCCTACTTCAAAGGGTTTTACCTGTTATCCTTCGAAGATTGGGCCACCCTGACTTATACAGAGCAGTTGCAGAGTTGGGACAATTCTTCAGGGAACTCTACAGTAGAAATATTAGGATAGATGTTGTGGAGCGTCTTAGAGACAAGATACCAACTATCCTATGCGACCTCGAGAAGATATATCCTCCAGCCTTCTTTGATGTGATGGTGCATTTGGATGTTCATCTACCTGATGAGGCACTACTTAGAGGTCCAGTACAGTATGGCTGGATGTACCCTATTGAAAGGCGGCTAGGCACTTTCAAGGGATATGTTAGTAATAGAGCTAGACCTGAGGCTTCCATTGTAGAGGCCTACATTGCTACAGAAGCGTTGACATTCTACTCAAAATAAATTGAAACAGCTGATCAGCTTAGCAAAAAGGTGGGTGAAGACAATCCCGAGCCCAATGTTTTCGATTGTTCTGTTCGAGTTACAGGGAAGAGTCGACAAGATGACAAACCTAAAGATTTGGACAAAAAGTTTTGGTATGTGTTGAATAACTGTCCTGAGATTCTACCTTATATCGAGTAAGTGCTAAGTACTACAGCTTATACATCATAATCTACTAAACTTGCAAAACATTATTATATATTTAGATGTTTGACACGATCACTATGTTGTGAAACATCTACAAAAAGGAGTTACTGGCGCAAAATCCAAGAAACATTGACAAATTGGTTATGGCAGGACTTGCGAAATGTTCAAGAGTCGTGTAAGCTTTTGAATTGCACTGTCAGTTTTTTTTAATATATTGAGTACATAAGATGATCAGCTTGTCTATTTTCTAACCATAGGTTAAGAAGATGCGGGAGGATGGGCAGGTAGTTAATGATGCCCTTTATGCACTAGCGTTGGGTCCTGATACTCGGGTAAGACATTATGAATCTTGCTTTGTTGGTGATGTGCACTACAACACCCTTGCACGCGACGAAGGTAGGAAGACACAAAACAGTGCCGTCATGAGCACAGATACGTACGGCAAAGAGACAACTGAAATGTATGCTAACATAACAGACACTGTTCAGTTGCAGTATATCTCCAGTTTCGAGGTTCATCGATATGTGTTTCTCTTCTGCTGTCATTGGTATAACTTGGTTTCCAGGATCGCAAAACCCAAAGCTGATGATTATTTCAAATCCATCAATGTCAAGGCAGCGTATCACACCGACGAGCCTTTTATTTTGGCAAATCAAGCAACACAGACATTTTTCTTGGAAGACACATTTGCATGTAGCGATGGCTGGAGAGTATTGCAAAGGTTTGAGCAGAGGAATTGGTTTAATGAAGTTGCACAACAAGATGATGCTTACACTGCTCCTGATGTCGAAGATTCCATAGATGTTCGTAGTATCTTTGAGAACCATCACATCAATAACGCTGGCGAAAAGATTCCCTATCGGGCTGTGGACGTACGAGAGTTGATTAATAAGAGGCCAACGTTCGAGGAAATTGAAGATGAAGAAGAAGATGACACTGGGGGGAATTACGATTCAGACTGACACACATGGCGAAGATGTTGACGCTGCTGCTGCGGATGATGATTAGATTGCTTTTGTTGTATTTTCCTGTGAGAAGATGACTTTTTTTCTACTATGTGAAATTGTGTTTGCTATGACAATTGAAACCTGATGAAGTTGTTGTTTAGTATTTTGTTGTGGGAACATCACTTATATGTATGTTGATTTGTGTTTCGTGATTGTATGATGACTAAAACATGATGACATTGTTGTTTAGTTGTACTCATATTTGGCTGTGAAACTTGTATTTGATGACATAGTTTGCTGTTGAACTGCAATTTGCTCTACGTCTTCCATTAGGAACAAAGCTGATGTGACAGGGCCTCTGCTAATTTATTTATTTATTAGCAAAAGGGCCTCTACTATTTAGTTATTTATGAGCAAAAGGCGATACCCCCGATTTCCATTAATAGAAATCATTAGATGTTCACAACACTATGCCCACCCTGCTAAACAGGTTTCATTCATTACTAGTTTCAGCAAAGTGCTCATGTCATATCAGAAGCTCCGGCCACTGAATACATCATGAGTGCTACATACACTGCAAATAAAGAGACAATCATCCTACAGAGTACAACAATCTTGCCCATTATCTTCACAAGCTCTTTCATCTCCTCATTGCTGCCAAGGCCGTTTAGCAGCTGTTGCTTGGCCATGATCAGATGAACTACATCTTTAACCTTCTGCTTTGCATCTTCCTCTTCTACCGTTCCTTCAGTTACTTGTCCAACACCCCAACCTGCTGGTATTGGGATTCCTCGGCTAACCAAATAATCAGCATAGTTCCATTCCCCCACATCAGCAACTTCCCAAAAATACAAATCACACGAATCATCCCTTTTTTGTACGAATCAAATTCGAAGATCATCAACCAAACTATTAAAAAAAATCAGCAACTGAAAGCAGGCAAACAACTTAAACACATTATTACCCCATTATTCGGGCATTTGTAGATGACTCGGCCAGGGTTGACGATTGTAGTTGAGACGCGACGGATGGCTCTGTGTGATTTGCAGCAGTGGCACCACACCAACGGCAGTGGGTTGCGATGAGCAACCGGCTGCGGTGGGTGTGCCGGCGGGGGTGTGATGAGACCCATAGGAAATGGTACGGGTGGCGACTTGGTACATATCTGGTTGTTGCCTGCTAAAGAGCAGGTGGACGAGCCGCCAGCGGACATGGATGCTGTGGCCGGAGCTTCTGATGCTAGGCAGACTAACTAGAGAAGAGGAGAAGCGAACATTGGATATGTCAGTTTCATTACTTGCAGAGTAGCATAGCACTATATATAGTCTTAGTTTAGGTTTGGATTCGAACCAGCTACAGGAGGACGTCTCTCTTTTTTATAAAACTCAGTAATGTCTCTTTACTAGTACACTAGCATGTTCTGTACGCCTTCTCAAGTCTTTGATTTTCGGGAATGTTATCTGGCGAATGTTCCCTGGGAGGAGGACGGCAAATGAACGCATTTTCCTGGCAGTTTTAGTTGCGACGCAAGATGAAACGATGGCAGTTTCGAGAATGTTATCTGGCGAACGAGCCCAGTTTTTCTATTCTACCTATAAAAAACTATGCTACATGGTGTTGGCTTAGTCAACAAACGATTGTGCCAACCTTAACCGTTGGATTAACATTCAACGTCTATCGTGTTTGTTCAGTCTCTCCTTCCTCTAGCCGCCAAAGCCAAACCAGCATGGGCGAGACCGCCAGCTCCCGCCAACCACGGCTGGCTGTGCTGCCGCGCACGCATCACGGCCACATCACACCCTAAAACTTCGCGCATCCTCACTGGCTCCTTTTCATTCCCGTCCGAGGCCTCACCATCGTCCTCCACCTTGGTTCGCTCGCCGCGGTGCCGCCCTCCGGTGTTGTCAACATGGACAACAATTGAGAGGATAAGGAGATGACTATACATGGTGAGGATGAAAATAGGGACCCACCAGGATCATGGTAGTACGCAAGCAAGTGCCTCCTTTATTACAAGAAAAAAAATGTTTCCTCTTGATGGTTTCCTGACATCTGGGTCGCACGCCACTGTCAACGTAGTCAATAAGCGAGATAACTGCAAAAGGAGTGGCTGACACCCGGGACCCAGTAGCTCGCGCAGTATTTTTTTTGTTTTTGGGACGGAGCAGGGTATGAACTGGGTTGTGCGGGAGCTATGGCCCGTCTAGTCCAGGCTTTCATTTCATATGTTTACCACATGACCAGCCCAGTTTTTTTTCTCTCTGAAAATGGCTAGCCTAGCTATTTTATTTTTTGCAGAATACCCAACGGAGGCCTACTTGCTTTTCTACACCTTGCTGGGCCGGAAATCTTTCAAGGATAGGATGGATGCATTTGGCTAGCCCAGAAAATGGGCTATATGTAATAAGAAATGGGCTGTAAAATGAAAAAATACAGCAAAAGTGTAATTAGTTCCAAATTACTTTTTTCTTCCGGATTTTGATATTTTAAATTTCATTATTTTTGTGCCGGTAAAATTTCATTGGATTTTAAATTAAGGTATGTTTAATTTTTAAATTAATTTGAATCTGGCTAGAAATTTTGGGATGTATGATGTTTGCGACAGATTTGGAGGCTGACTTGTGGGTCTACTAGGTTGACGTGTACGCATAAGACGTCTCCAATGTATATATAATTTTTCCTTGTTCCATGCTGTTATATTATCATTCTTGGATGTTTTACAATCATTTTATAGCAACTTTATATCATTTTTTGGGACAAACCTATTGACATAGTGCCCAGGGCCAGTTGCTGTTTTTTGCTTCTTTTTACTTCGCAGAATATCAGTACCAAACGGATTCCAAACGCAGCGAAACTTTTTGAAGATTTTTTTGGACCAGAAGACACCACATGGGCCAAAGAAGTACTAGAGTGGAGGCCTGAGGTGGGCACAACCCACCAGGGCGCGCCCAGGGTGTTTGTGCCCCCCTCGGTGGCCTCCCACACCACCTCTTCGCCCTATAAATCCCCAAATATTCCAGAAACCCTAGGGGAGTCGACAAAACACAATTCCAGTCGTCGCAAGTTCCAGAACCATGAGATCCAATCTAGACACCATCACCGAGGGGTTCACCATCCTCATTGGTGCCTCTCCGATGATGCATGAGTAGTTCATCATAGACCTATGGGTCCGTAGGCAGTAGCTAGATGGCTTCCTCTCTCTATTTTGATTCTCAATACAATGGTCTCTTGGAGATCTATTTGATGTAACTCTTTTTTGCGGTGTGTTTGTTGGGATCCAATGAACTTTGAGTTTATGATCAGACCTATTTCCATGAATATTATTTGAGTCTTCTTTTGATCTCTTGGATGCATGATTATTTATAGCCTCGTATTTCTTCTTCGAACCTTTGTTTAGTTAGGCCAACTAGATCGATTTTTCTTGCCATGGGAAGAGGTGCTTTGTGATGGGTTCGATCATGCGGTGTTCTTTCCCAGTGACAGAAGGGGCAGCAAGACACGCATGTATCGTTGCTATTAAGGATAACAAGATGGGGGCTATTCCTACATGAATAGATCTCATCTACATCATGTCATCGTTCTTATTGCATTACTCCATTTCTCCATGAACTTAATACACTAGATGCATGCTGGATAGCGGTCGATGTGTGGAGTAATAGTAGTAGATGCAGGCAGGAGTAGGTCTACTAATCTTGGACGTGATGCCTATATATTGATCATTGCCTTGTATATCGTCATAATTATTCGATCTTCTATCAATTGCCCAACTGTAATTTGTTTACCCACCATGTGCTATTTCTTGAGAGAAGCCGCTAGTGAAATCTATGGCCCCCGGGTCTATTCTTTATCATATTTGCTTTGAGATCTATTTTTATCCACTTTTGTTTTCAGATTTATTATTCCAAAAACCCAAAAATACCTTGCTGCACTTTTTTGTTACTTATTTTCCTTCGCGTTTTATCGAGATCTATTTATCCAATCTACAAAAATTTTATACCGTCAACTTGACAATTCACTACAAAAAACTACACTTCCGTGATGATACGTGTTTGTCACAGTAGGTCGCATTTTCTATCATGCATGTACATCCATGATGATTTTATGACAGAATCAAGATAGTCATAACTGTGCTGTCATAGAAGTGTTCCATGACAATACCAAAATTATCATCATGGAAGTGTCCACTTCCATGATGATAAATGGCGCGTCATGGAAGTGCTTTTGTCAAGGGTAACCGACATGTGGCATCCACCGTAACGGGTCGCCGTTAAGCTATCGGGTTCCGGTTTGGATCCGGTAACCCATTAACAGCCCAGACCAGTGGGGATTTTCCACGTGTAAAATTCTCATTGGCCCGCGGATCCACGTGTCGGCCCAGCGTTGGGACAGTTGTCATCCAACGAATGGACGGGACGCGCCTATGATATGTCGACACGTGGCTCGGCCCAACAGTGGCCCATTGAGGTTAAAAGGCCGGCCCGTTTGACCTGGTCAAAAGGTAACGGCCGCCCACTTAAGGCCTGCTAGCGGCATGTTCGCATATAGCCCATTTACAGCCCGCTAACTCACGGCCCATTATGGCCTATCCGAATTAGGCCCAGTAGCGTCATCTGGGCCGTCCAATATGATTCCTTGACTCATGAACAGTGTATCGCCCATGTATGGCCCATGACATCTTTCGACCCATATGAGGCCCTTTGTAACTCTAGGCCCATTAATGGTCCTTGGTGAAACTGGCCCGTAATGAACAGTGTATCGCTTTATACCCATTAACGGCCCATTATTCCATTGGGCCGTTTCCAGCCAGTGTTATATTTTGGCCTTCTCAGGGCCCATTTACTCTTGGGCTGATTTGCAGCATTCAATTACTTACGGTCCGTTACTGGCCTGTTCCGGTTGTGGGCCAAATTCAGCCAGTGGTTAGAGTCGGCCCGTTTTGGCCCGTTAATCTGTTGGGCCGTTTTCATAGCATCATCAAATACGGACGATTAACGACGGCCCGTTATGGTCGGCCCATGAACGGACGATTCCAGCTCTAGTCCGTTATTGGCCCATGTTTGTCCAATTGAACATATGGCCCGTAGAAGGCCCATCAATTCTACGGCCCGTAGAAGGCCCATTGTTTCTACGGCCCGTAGAAGGCCCATTGTTTCTACGGCCCGTAGAAGGCCCATTGTTTCTACGGCCCGTAGGAGGCCCATGGTCACTACAGTAAATATGTAGCTCATGGTTATTGTGGCCTAGTTTTAAAAAATAGGTTATTGCGGCCACTAGCAAACCATGGAAAAAGAATTGCACTGACTACAAGCAAACAAATAAACAAGACAACAAGGAAATAAATAAGCAAGCAACTTACGCTAGGCTATCACGCTATTACACATATTACATCCACTGGGCATCAAAGTTTGCCACCAGTGCAAATATGGGGAACAAAGCAGCATATTACATACACTGGTTGTCAAAGTTGGCGACCAGTGCAAATAAACGCCGCAGCAAAACAAGTCCAGCACTGAAACCACTTCACAAGAGCTCAAGAAACAATATCCTCAGTATCCACCATGCTGGCAAGACGCTTAGCAAGCTTATTAGCTTTCTCTTGTTTGGCACTTAAATCCTCCAGCGCTTGCTGTTGCACCAGAAAGTATGCATCTGAATTCTGCAGGGACTTCCTCAGTCCTTCGGCTTCCTGTCGCAACACATCTGATCGATGTCTTTCAACTTGAAGTTGAGACTCAAGAAGCCGAACTAATTCAGGCAGCGAGTTTGAAGAGCTGGTGCTAGCAGTAGTGGCCAGTAACTCGAACACTACATCAAGATAGGACTTTGGGGTTGTCTCAGTGTCTTCAATATAGTTTCTATCACCTTTCTTGGAGACCAACAGGGATGTCTCATTATCTTGAACCTTATCTGCATTACTTCCTTTACCATTGCATAATGGGTACTCTTCTCCAATATTTTGTCCGCATTCTAAAAGAGAAACAAGCAGACAGATCACAGGTTTACCATGTTGTATATGAAACTCATTTTGGTAAACCAGTTCAGTAGTAAGGTGGACAGGATAACAACATGAAACAAATATATATCTATGTAGTATGGTCACTGTATGGTCTATACCATTCTAGTTTATGTTGCCAAATCAAGATAGAGACAGTTCAAATCATATCTGTTTAAGACAAAGCAGCATAGACAGAATATAAGTGTGGGAAACTACACAGCAATAATAACACTTGTAATGTGCATGGCATGAGAACATAACTGTTTATTCAATTGAAACTAAAATCAACATAGAGCAAGTAACAACAGCAAACACGTTAAAGAAACAGGTTTAAAACATACCTGTTGCGCCATTGGAGTTTCAATTGCATCCTTCAAATTTGAAATTAGTTCGGATGAGTAAATACTGTAATGCAAGAGCTAAGGAGTATGAACCATAGCTACGGAACCTGACCTGAGAACAATTCTTCTTCTGCTTTAAGCATTGACTTGGGGTTTGGAGTGGTGGTCCTCGTGCTTTGGGCACTGCAGTTGCCTTACTAACTGCTCGTGTTTGGGTGCTCTATGGTGAAGACAATGTTGTGTCAACTGGAACTGGGTTACTATCTACTGGGGTTGGGGTTAGAAGGGGTGTAGCTGGTTCTCTGTCCAACTAGGTAGGGGTACAATCTGTGTGAGTCTGGGTTATGGGTGGTGGGGCTGGTTCTTGGGCAAGTACAGCCGTGGTTCTATGTGCATCGACGGGTAGCACGATCTTTTCTGAAGACCGTGTTTTTACTCCCATAGATACTGCCATCACCCCCTCCAATTCAAATGGCTGATAAACAAGAAAAGTAATTGAATGTACAGACATTGTAGGATACACAGGTGCAATGGATAGTAGGGAAGAAAACAGGGCATGAAATAATTCACATTTATGTTGTCTAACCAAACAAGATAGCATGACATAATTTCACATATGATGGCTAATTAAACAGGATAGCATGATACAATTTCACATATATGATGGATAAATAAACAGGATAGAATGACATACTTCAAAATATGATGACTATGTAAACAGGATGACATGATATAACTATATGATGTGTCTATTAAAGTGGTTGGCATGCCATAATTCACAAACATGCCGTCGATGGAAACATGATGGCATGATATAATTCACGGATAGAATGACATAATTCAAAATATGATGACTATGTAAATAGGATGAGATGATATAACTATATTATGTCTTTAGAAAATGGGTTGGAAAGCCATAATTTAGATACATGCTGTCTATGTAAATATCATGGAATGATATAATTCAAATATATGATTTATACACTAAGCAAGTGAGCAGAGGGCAATCGCATATATGATGTGTCAACTAAGGAGATGGAATTCAATATTGTGTATATGATGTAAACACTAAGCATTGCAAGAGAACATATGCATGATATGAGTAATATAACCCGGCCAAGTTTGAGCATACACCTCAGGGGGAAAATAGGACTGGTCATCTGCCTCTGAATCCTCCTCTGAGGAGCTATCTGTAACCAGCAAGATATCTGCTTTAGCAGGTAGAATTTTCTGCTCTGAAGACCTTGTTTTCACTCCAGATTTCTCCATCACCAATTCAAATGGCTGATGCACAGGAAGAGCACTTGAATATACAAACATTGTCGACAAATGGAATGATTAATACAAAAAAAGGATGGCATGATATAATTCACATATATGACGCTTGGCTAAACAGCATGGCATTGCATAATTCACATACATAATGCCTTGCAACAAGATAGCATTGCATAATTCACATATATAATGTCTCGCAACAAGATGTCATTGCAAAATTCACATATATGGTAATTAGACACTAAACAGGTGGCATTCACACAAAGCATGTCTAAACTAAGCAAATGACATGCCAATGCAAGACACCATATGCACGATATGAGCAATATAACCCTGCCAAGTTAGAGCACGCAACTCGGGGGGGGGGGGATACGACTGGTCATCTGCCTCTGAATCTTCCTCTGAGGAGCTATCCGTAACTAGCAAGACATGTGCTTCGTCAGATAGCATTGTCTGCTCTGAAGACCTTGTTTTCACTCCAGATTTTTCCATGACCGTATCGAATGGCTGATGCACAAGAAGAGTAATTGAATGTACTAAAATTGTTGGCAAATTTAATACGTAAGAAAAAAAGGAAGGTATGACATAATTCACATATAAGATGACTGGCTAACCAGGATGGCATTGCAAAATTCACATATATGATGCCTGGCTAAACAAGATGGCATTGCATGATTCACATATATGATATAGAAACTAAACAGACGGCATTCACACAATGCATGTCTAAACTAAGCAGATGACATATTTTATGTATAAAGTAAGCAATGCAAGGCACCATATGCATGATATGACCAACATCAGCATGCCAAGTTAGAGCAAAAGACCTCAGGGGGTAAATAGGAGTGGTCTGCTCCCTCTGAATCCCCCTCTGAATAGTTATCTTCCTCTTGATTATAGTCTGGAATGGGGGGAGGGGGGTTTCTTTTGCACCGACCATGGAGCGACGTCTGCATGAAATTTTATTGCCACGCAAGGCTCGTCTCTTTTGCTCTACATGTTCAGTACCATTGTGTACAATAACTGACATGCATAGGAATAAAACATAGTGAGATTATGTAAGGAGTGCATGCACAAATCCAGAGTGATGGTAGCAAACTATGGATAGACTCAAAACCAATGATACCAGGCAGATAATAGCTTTAGTTAAAAAATATAGATAATGGCTCCTTTAATGTTTGTTTTCCACCCAACATGAAACTCATAGTAGACACCTGAGATTAACCAGATAGTAGACAGATAGTATTGATTGCTGCCCCAATATGTACCCCACAACCATTTAAAAACTCAAGTTTGAGCATTAGTTTGGACCTACTCGGAGTCAAATCGGTGAACAGGACAATAAAGTAGCATGTCATCATATTAAGCGATGCATAACGAAAGCAGACACAAAAGAGTGTGACCTCTCTTGCGGACCCGTGTAGTCCTCAAGGTCATCTTCTCAGTTGATGATGGTAATGCAGTTTTCGTGGCTGCCGGTGGCGGGGAAGAAGATCTGAGGCGGCGAAAGATCGTCTGGAGGGCGGATCCCTGCTGTGGTGAACCCGTCTGTCGTTGGAGCAGCTGAGCTGGGGTGGACCACAGCGCAGCAGGAGCGGGACAAACCACACAAGGTTTTCTTTGACACATATCTATAACATAAGTAATTCTGTAAGGGCTTGTTTGAATTGGAGGATTCTAACAATGCAGGGATAGGAAATACACCGGAATACGATATGAATGCACGTGCAAAACAGAGAATTTAAAAACACAGGATTTCTGCCAATCTGGGTGTTCGGTTCACAAGAATTGGAAGATCACAGGATGCAAAGAAGCATGGTGAGATTAAGTCAAACCACAAGAAAATGTACGGTTATAATGCTATTATGCTACTATCTCTTAGTCTTGTGCTTCATGAATAGGAATTTGAGAGGGAGGACAAGTGGATATTAAAATTCCTACGGTTTTTCTTTCATGGAGACACTAAAGGAACAAATCCTACAGTTTTCCTTTGCTCCATTCCTTTGTACCAAATGCATGAATAGTAGTACCATAGGAAACTTTCCAATTCCTATGTTTTTCCTTCACTTTTCCTTTCAAGCACTGGCGATTCTAGTAGGCAGGCTTGAACAGGGAAAAGCCTACACTCAAAAAATGTTTTTGTGCTACTTCTACTACTTTGGACCCAGGCCACTGCCCTACTAGCTCAACTCCCATGCCCATCAACAAATGCACAACACAAATGTGTAGAAATAAATAATGATGGCATTCAAGAGAGTCCATCACGGATGGCTAAATTTCCTGGTACCTCACTGCTTGTCATATAGTAGGGGAAACTAATCGTATTTCACGTTACTACGTGTGCTCAGTGGACAATATATATAACATGTAGAGTAAAACAGCAATGCAACAAGTGTACAACCTCTTTGGTGAAGCCATGTCGATGTTAGCATGATTGGGTTGGTCGGTGAGGATGCTCCGGCTGATTTGGCTGTCGGAGGAGGGGAAGAAGATCTTAGGTGTCTGGAGATGGAGCCGGGGGTACTGCTCCACTGTGATGGAGGGTTTCGTCGTTGGAGCAGCTCCGGAGACGGCGAGGCTGAAGCAGGACAAGAGAGACAATGTTAACCTGAGTGGAATTCTAATAGCATCTCCAATAGATGATGTACAATACATAAACACAAAGTGCTAGATGTAAAATACATCAGCCGCTCATCTCTAAACTTAACTTTCAAAACTGAATTTAACTGTCGAAACTGAATTTTACTATTGAAACTGAATTTTGCTGTCGAAACTAAATTTTGCTGTCGAAACTGAACGCACTAGTAGCAGAAAAGCAGTAGCAGCAGCAGTGCTCGGAGCAGCAGCGCGTGCGAGTCCTGGGGCAGCTAGTCGTGTAGCAGCATCTCGGGTAGCAGCTGCAGGGGCTCGAGCGAGAGCAGGATCTGCTGCTCGTGCAGCAGCAGGGCGAGCAAGAGTAGAGCAGCAGCGCGAGCAGGATCCAAAGCAGCAGCAGCTCCTACTGATGTGGACGTCGCCACCGAGGGACGCCGCCGTAGATGGAGCCGCGCCATGTCGGCTCGGGACCGAGCGCCTGCAGCACCGTGAGATCAAATCTAGAAGAAAATGCAATGATTAGTGTAGAACCTCTTTGGTGGCGCCGATTAGGCCTCAGCTTCATCCGAGGAATCGGTGATGATGCTGCTCTTCCGGTGGTGCAGGTGAAGACGGCGGTGTGGGAATGAAGGTGGCGCGAAAGACGAGGGGAACGTCGGGGCAGCTCCTTGGAGGTGGAGGACGGGGTGGCTGAACCGGCGGGATGATGTGATCGATGATGGATCCTCATCCGGTGCGGTGGATGAGGGACGTCGAGGTGTTGTTGTGGATGACATCATCGGGGAAGAGGCTCCGGCTAGGTAGCGGACGGAGGGGGGTGTGGGGCTTCGCGGGTTTTCGCGGCCTCGATGTACGAATGGGGGGCGGATGGGATGGGAGGGGGGAACCATGGCTTAGGGACACGCTTGTCCGAAATGTGGGGTAAGTTACGAAAGTATCCCCACCGATTTGAGCTAGGCGGTTCTTTCGGTTCAGGGGTATCACGGGCATTTCGCATGTCAGGATTTAGTAGGAGGTGGGAGTTTTTGTGCACGTTGTAATTTTGGGATAGCAAGGTGCGGGTTGAGATGGAGGGAGTTTTCAGAGCACAACGAGACAAAGAGATATCTTAAAATTTTGGGGTAACAAGGCGCGGGTTGAAGAGGTGAGAGTTTCGCAGCACGATAGACAGAGATGCTAGCTTGAAATTTCGGCATAACAAGGCGCGGCTTGAAATTTCGGCAGAACAAGCTTAACGTGTACAAAAAAAAGACAATTCGCACCTCACTAGAGAGAGCCATGTCCCGTTTTACTATATTACTAGAAATGCATTAAAATACAACAACAAAAATAAAAAAATCGGGACAACAAACTTAACGTGTACAATACCAAATCAACTTGCACTTCCCTCAACAATAAAAAAACAATTCGTGTTGTCTAGCATATGGACTAAATTTGAGTACATTTTCCTTGTTTAAATGGGATTGTACTCGGGTTAGTTATACAACCATCTAAATATTATCTTCACAACACATGACATGAATATAGGAGTAGTAAATTCCCATATAAATATGAACTACATGTACATACGATCTCGAATTCAAATATATGTATACATTTTATGTTGAATTCAAATCATAGTACATGTATGCTCTAGCTAGATGTTCGGAATCTAAACCATGTATGATACTACGTACAATGTGTTTAACACGCACAACACACACACACACACCATTTAGACTAGTAAGGTACACATGCATTGCACGCATGAGATTTGGCAACCAAATTATGAATAAATATCACATTATAGCATGTATGCTTTGAGTCATATATTCAAGATGTAGATGTTCGTTTAATTCTTATAGTTCATCTCATTCAAAATCAATTAGTTTTTATAAAAAAGCTAATCTATTTTAAGAATCATGGAATTGTGCGTTGTAAAGCATAAAGTAAAAACAAATAATGGCAATTCATCTAGAAAAAAAATTGGGCAATTATGATATGGAAAATTCTAGAACAAAGGAGACATGCTTGTGTTTTGAGGTTTGTGCATTATGCTTAAGTTCAACCATGGAGTCTTCTAGATTGTACATGTGGCAAAATCTGGTGGAATGTAGATGATATCCAACGGCCAGTAGTGCTCGAATTTGCCATCTCTGCACCGTCGGATTGGCTTAATCCAACGACCATCTTTCAAAGTTATTCGCACACTATATAGGGGTATAGATATGTGATGCGAAAGCCACCCATCATCTCCAATTTGAATAGTGTGTCCATGCACGGATGCAATGTGGACAAACGATGCCTGCCATTGGTATCTCAAATTCAAATCAGTCTGACCTTGTTCAATGTGTATACAGTATAGCATGCTCGTTTGCAAACCACGCCACGCATATCTCAGTTATATTCATGCATGCATGGGTTTCAAACATCATGATCTCTTATTCTAATATTTGAATTCAAATTTACATTGATTATGACCTCACCTAGTCTTTTACACCCACACAGTCGTCTTCTCTTTATAATTGTACCACTAACTTTCTCTCGTGCATGCATGCACACACACTACCACTCGGCATTATCCATCGCACACATGCAATCTTTTTCTTCAGGTTGGTCTCCCATGCATGCACAAACACACACCTCCCCCTCTTCATCACTTCGGGCATTCTTTATCTCTCACATGCATGCGCAACGATCGATGTTCCTCTATGTGTATATATATATATATAGCTACGTCTTTCCCAGTTTTCCACAAAAACCGATCAATCTATATATCTAGTCAGGTCTCACCCTCTTTCCCACGTACACATCGATCAATCTATACCTCTCTATACAGGATTACATAGCTGATACACCCACATTATCTATCCATCATCCCCCTCTCATCATCCATGCCTTCCGCTTCATCTCTCAGATGCGCGCACAGTGGCAAAGACAGGGGGCAGCAAGGGCCCTGCCGTCCCCTAACATCACTATATACTGAGGCTAATATGAATGTGATCAGTAGATCAATTGTTGGTAAAATGGTTTAAGTTGATGAATTGGCCCTCCCCGTAAAGGATTAGCAATGCTTGGCCCCCTAGCTCATTTATTTTCATGGCTCCACCACTGCGCGCAACCGCGCATGTTCTCGCCCCCTCTCTTTAAATATCAATCTCGCACTTGTGCACTCCTTCATAGTCTCCCTCCACTTGGCCCCTCGCACCATCTTCCAGCACCCCACCCTCCATATCCCAGTGCTTGTACGCTCGTAGAGCTCTTCCCTCTATCTATCTCTATCGATATCTCACGCGGTTGACCCCTCCCCTCCCTTCTCGGATATCACCCCGGCCCCATGCACATACATGTATGTATATAGGCCTCTCCTTCACACAAATTGCATTGGCACGTATTCCCTCACCATATCTTAGTATCTCTCACACACACGGACTACGTGTGCGTAAGAGAAGAGCTGCACACATGCACTCGTCCCCACATACAAACGCGTGGGTACACGGTGGAGCACACTTGTACAAAAAATGAGCGTGTAGAAAGGCTTTAGATGATGTGCCACTAGTCTATATCTATACCTCTATATCTATATCTATATCTATATCTATAGCCCTATATTGAGTGCGAATAAAATTGAAAGATGGTCATTGGATGAAGCCAATCAGACGGTGCAGAGATGGCAAATCCGTGCACTACTGGCCATTGGATATCATCTACATTCCACCAGATTCTGCCACATGTACAATCTAGAAGACTCCATGGTTGAACTTAAACATAATGCACAAACCTCAAAACACAAGTACTTCTCCTTTGTTCTAGAATCTTCCGTATCATAATGGCCCAAACTTTTTTTCTAGTTGAATTGCCATTATTTGTTTTTACTTTATGCTTTACAACGCACAATTCCATGAATCATAAAATAGATTAACTTTTTTATAAAAACTAATTGATTTTGAATGAGATGAACTATTAAGAATTAAACAAACGTCTACATCATGCATATATGAATCAAAGCTTACATGCTATAGTGTGGTATTTATTCATAATTTGGTTGCCAAATCTCATGCGTGCAATGCACGTGTACCTTACTAGTACTTCCAGTATGTGCAAAACACGTAAATTATAATTCCAATGGCACGCTACACAGTGTCTCTCCCTTTTTCAGTTAATATATTATGATTAAAATGATGTGGGGGCATCCATGAAGCCACGTGGCACATGTGGAGGTGTTGTTGCGACCTCCTTGTGTGGATTGATCACAGTGACGTGCTGCTTGTTCCAGAAGAATGTACTCGTCCTCGCTCACGCACACTGGCAGTACATGCATGAAGCGAAGATGTGCACGCACGCACTCATTCCCTCGCATGCACATGCAGGTACACAGTGGGACACACTTTTGTACGAAGATCCACCCCATGTGATAATTTGACGCGTGTAAAGTCGTTTACTTCATTGATGGTCAATTAATACAGTGCATGAAAATTGAGTGGACGTGAGGGAGGAAATAGTTGAGAAAGACATTACTACTCCACTGCGTGCATGTGACTAGTTAAATTAAATCATGGGTTGCTACTTCCATTGTTCTCCTTCGTATTTTGTGCCAATTTTGACCATAATTTTAAGTAACACAATATTTATGCATGTCATAAAAATTAATGTCATCGAAAACTATGTTCAAATGTGATTCCAATGATATAATTTTTGGTGACATGCATTAACATTTTCTTAGTTAAATTTTTGGTCAAAAATTGGCACAAAATAAAAAGGGGGGCAATAAACCAGGACGCAGGTAGGATGATTAGTTTTTGCGTGGGTTACTATTGGTGGCATTTAAATTTAAATATGGACGGAGTGGAGTAGTAGTACTATCTTTATCTTAGCCTCGTAGGGCTCTCCCAGCGCCTACGCTCGCCTCCCCGCCTTGCCCACCGGATTCCGCCATGGATAATCCCTTAGTTCCCAGGATCCCGCGGGCTGCCCTCTCACTGCGGCCCGCAGCACTGCCGCCTTTGAGCGAATCCCACATGTGTTTCAGAGGGGATCCATTGCTCTAGAATCACAGATCGGTGGCACCGGAGGACATGCCAGGGCTGCGTTTCAGGTGGTGGGCAGCAAGGGCAAATCGGATCAAGGAAGCGTCACATCGATTGGAGACAAGTTCGAAGGAGCTGCGCCTGGCGATGCACAAGGCGAAGGCCCAAGTTGATCTCAGGGGAGAGATGCTGAGGGATGTCAGCATCTGGCAGCGTCGCATTGATTTCGAGCTGGGGCTAATGGCAGAGATCATATTCACGGAGTCGACTACGGAGGAAAGAATGCGCATGCCTGCGGAATGGCATGAGCAGCCGGTGCAACTGTTCAAATGGGTGGTAGGAGAAGCCAAATCATGGAACCAGCTGCGGCGACGCGGCTGGGCATGCATCGTAGGTGAGGTGAGCTGCCTTCCTTCCCCGCCAGCGATGCAGTGACCTACTCGGTTGCTGCTGCAGTGAACTTGCGGTGCCATGGCGGTTTGCAACCGTGACAATCACTCCATCTAAATGTATTGTATTCCTGTGAAAATACTTGGTCGTTTGGAAAAAGATGGTAATTGATTTATCACTAGTTTTTGAATGCTTGGTCGTGACAATCACCCGAAGACACAACCAGAAGTCTCCATCACGTAATACTTACGGTCGGTCGCACCAACAGACGGTCGGTCGGACCCGCATCTCACCGAAGGGACACGCATCGGCTTGGTCTGACATGTATGACTAGTTACATCACTGACTTGTGCGACTGCATTTGAGCAGTAGTACTTGAAATTTGTGTTCCAGGAAACTCATCAGGAGCCATTTCGGGCCTCGAAACTAAAACAATCAATTAATCTTTAGCTTGTTCCCATCACATACCAAAGTAGTACTACCATGCTATACTTAAGTGCAAACCTGCTCACACCTAGTACGTATCAAACCTGAACGTGTTCCCACTATGCAGGTTTTAGTACAAGTGCTAGTACTAGGTTATAAAAAGGGGAACTATCTAGCCAAAATGACTCTACCTTCCTCCTCATAAGTCTTTCTTGTTCGTCCTTCCTTGCCATGGCCGGTGTGCAAAGCTCTAGGTCGAGAACTATTTGTAACAAGGGAGCGGCGACCAAGGCCACAAAAAAAAGAGAGGGCTCGCTGCCTCACAAATACCTCGAAAGATCTCTCACATGCAGGCGAGGGCTCCAAGGAGCGCCCTAGCCGCGGAGGCGAACATGCCGAGCTGGCGGTGCTGGAGTCATTATCCCTCGACGACATGCCCGATCAGCTCAATAAGGAGAAGGAGTTCATCGACGGCTTGGTGGAGCTGCTGAAGGAGAGCCTCGACGACATGCCAGCTGAGCTCAATAAGGAGGAGTTGACCGCCGGCTTAGTGATGCTGCTGAAGGAGAGCATTGCCTCGGGTAAGAAGGTGACCGGCGAACTTGCAACTTCAGGAGGACGAGGCAAAGCTCCTCCATGAGCTCGACCTGCTGAAGGAGGAGAACGCCGGCTGGAAGAAGCTGCATGAGAAGAGTAGTTCCTCAGTGAAGATGTTGCACGCCCTCGTCATGGAACAGAAGGAGGAGTTGGCGAAGCTCCACATCGAGCACCCGGCTGCTGTCAAGGTACGTAATGCGGTCGTGGAATAGATGATGAAGGCTCGCATCGAGAAATCCCGCGTCATGGACAGAATGAAGAAGATGGCAGAGGAGATGCGCGAGGAGATGGAGGTCCGGGAGGCGATGAAGAAGCAGTTACGACTCCGCGGCCAACAACCCTTCATGTAGTAGAGAGCAGCGCCACAGACTTGTGTGTGCGTCTTCCTTCTTTTTTTTGGGGGATAATCTTCCTTCTTCTTTTGCTCCTGTGTTTCTTCTTTTGCTTCGGGTGTTTCGCCGCACTTGTCACGTTCTCTGCGAGGCATGAATAGAACAATGCTAACGATGAGTGGCACCGTGGGATCGATGACTAGCAAATTAGATCATTTTTTATCGCCATATTGCACTGGGCTGCCGTGTTTCGTGCTCATCCGTCGTACTAGTACTCCAGTGCAAAACTTGAGTATACCACATGGTTCTTTGCTCCTCCTCAGGTCATCGGCAACATTTATACGAGCAGTCAAATCACAAGTCCCTGCCTTCCAGCATTAATGATCCATCAAATCACAAAGGCCCTCGCCTCTCGTGAAACCGACCAAGTGAGACTGCCCCGCCCTCTAGCCTTTTAAATGTATACTTTTGTATAGTAGTAGTATCGATGGATTGCGCCATGGAGCAAAACTAACAAGATGAAATGAAAGAAAAAAGGTAGTACATATAGAGAGCGCTTGTCACCAAATTATGCATACAATACTATTAAAAAGCTAGTACGTGCTTAGATGGGGTGCTAAAGTCTATTAAAGATATTAGCATACCTATTTAATTCTTTGACAACTAAACTCCATGCTTTGGGTAAACTTCTCTCATTTAAGATTTTTTTAGAATTACATATCTCATTTTAGTGTTTTGCGTATGTGACATGCTTAGAGCGTGGTTAATAGTATAGCCAACTGCTGGCTATATGATGTTGGCCATATATATTGTACGTATATAATGTGAAGAAACGAGTGGTAGTACTACCAACTACAAGATGAACTGTAAGAAATACTAGTATGTACGTACTGAAGAGTTAAAGTAACAATAAGGAACATAACATAGTTCTACTGGGGGCTCAGCACAACACACCCCTCAAATAAAACTAAGCACCCTGAAATTAAACTAAGCAACTAATCCAGTAGACACTGCATTAGAACCACCATGAGCAACGACACTGCCACCTTACTCGGACTCCTCGTCCACGTGCTTGACTTCGTCCTCGTCCCTCTTCCTCTTGGCCGATACTTCTTTGCTTGAACTGCACACTTGGCTCTCGGTCTTCATCCAACCCTTGTAGATATTGAAACAAAGGTAGGCATCCATTGCAGCGTACTGGATGTGGGCTCTATCTAGTACATTCCACTGCCAGTTAAGATGAAACTCGGGCGGAGGTTTCATCAGTTTACCGTACGAAGGATCAACCATGGCTCCTGCCAGGGTCGGCATTGAAGGCTGACGGGAGGGCACCAGCCCATTCTTCTGGAGGTCGAAGGGCTGGCCTACAACGAGGCCTATCCGACAGAGGACTCTTCTGTCGTTCGTCAAGTCTATAGTAACGAATTTGACTTTCCCGCCCGCGAGGAAGTTCTTAAAATCCTTGCACTCAACGTCGGCATGGCATATGTGGTAGACCAAGCACAAGTTATGCACGCAAACCTGGATCACGGCAGGCTTCTTCCTCTCTTCCTCCTTTAGATTCTTCTCTTTTCCCAGGACTGTGGTGTACTCAACATCTAGCCCATTGACCCACTCATCACCATTTGACTTTTCGAACATGCGCCTGAAGTGAGCAAGGCATCCTTTCACCGTCGCGAAAGAACGGGTGTAGATGATGTCGAACTCATCACCGGTGATGGTTCTAACCTTGTACTCAACGCCGATCATGGAGATTTGGGACGCCATGGATTTGGGAGGAGGGTTCGGATTTGTGGAACTGTTGTAATGTGAAAGGACGGGACGACTAGGAGCGAACTGACGTAATGTTAAAGGATGGCCGGGGACGAGTAGGAGCGAACTTGTGACACCCTGATTTTGGCAACTTTTTCTTTTCAAACTTTTCTTTGCTTTATTTGAAATTTGAATGGTTTTTGAATTTTTCTAGTTGGTCTTGGAAACTTTTGAATCTTTCCAAGTAATCCAAAGCCTCATCACCTTGCCAAAACCCTACCAAGTACCGCTAGGACCCAAATCCCATTTTAAATCTTTTCCAATAACCCTTTTCTTTTATTTGGGAATTTAGGTCATCACTATGGGTTGTGAAGCAACCTATAGTTTGGATGGCTAGAAAATTCTCAAATAATTCCCTAAAATACCTTGGATCATATCTTGCCCCAATATCAAAAAATATTCCATGGCCTAGTTCAAATATTTTGCAAAACAATTCATTTTTGTTCCTGGTCAGTCTGGACCTTTGTGAAGGAAGTACCTGCTAGGTTTGTCCAAATGCTCTAAAATTTCTGTGGCATGAGGACAACTACAAATGACTTCCCTCCACCAAGTTTCAGCATCAAAAGATCATTCATATGAGGAGGGCTTCAACTTTCACATTCTGGACCAGATTGGTAGGTTACACATGAACTACCCTTAAATCTCAACCAAATCTTATCAAACTTGACCAGTTTTGAGTCCTTCCAACCTAGATCATCCTGGACATCTCCATTGGCACCATTCGCAGCTCACCACTTCTCTAGATCTCTCTCTAGTTCACTGTCAGAAACTGTATCTGAGGCTACCCCTCATCTCAGACTAAGACAAGCCAAACCAGAGGTGTAGGTGAGCTGAGTGATTGAGGGTCGATGTGCCAGGCAAGAAACGCTAGGCTCTCATGGCCTCTAGACATCAAATCTCATGGTGAGCACGACAATGGCATGCCATTGCGCGCGCTCTGCACTGCGCCCGTGTCTGTGGCGTCGCATCCGACTGTCTCTCGCCGCAGTAGCTAGTCTCCGTGTGCCGACATCGTCCCCGTTCGCCAGCTAGCCCTTCTGGACTCCTCCCCTCGCCGGCGAAGCTATCGGCGGCCGCCACGGCCACGAGCACTGTGCCGCCCGTGCGGCCACAGTTGCGGTGCCGCTCGTCTTCTTCTCCCCGAGCCATCTCTTCACGCATTCAATGCTCTGCTCGCTCCAGTCTCGTCGCCCCGCGCCACGATGGCCAGCTCGACGTCCTTGCACCAGTGATATAGCCACGTTGCCGCCAATCCAGAGAACTCGGCGAGCTTCGCCTCCCGGCTATAAATAGCCCCGCCCGGCCTCGCTCACTCCTCACCCCTCTCCCTCCCTCTCAAATTGCCTCCCCAAGCAAGAGCCAAGGCCGAGAAGCGCTCTGGCCTTGAGCTTCACCGGAGTTCCTCTGCCGCCCTCTCTCAGCCGACAGCCTCCACCACTCCTCCTCCGCCTCGGCTGAGACCACCGTAACACTCAGTAAGTTCCACTGATCTTCCTAGAACTCTCGGCTAGTCGAATTGCTGCCAAATCGAGCCTCTCAGTCGATCACCGTAGCACCCATCCGCCGGAGAAGAAGGGGGGCCGCGCCGTCCGTCCATCTCCGGGGGAGCTACGGGTACAGGGAGGACAGTCTTCGAGTGCCTGATGTATCCCCGTCGTCTCCCCACCCAACCGCCGTCGCTATCGCCGGTGAGCAGCGCCGAAGGAGATTCTTGTGGATTTGAAGAATAGGAGTATTTGAACAACCCAACCGAGCAAGGCAAGCCAGGACATCCATATTATGAAGCATTTCATAGCATTACATAATTCATATTCATTTCTTGCATTTAATTAACATAGATAATTCAAGTAAAGTATTTAAATGCCTATTGTTGACAACTTAAATTGATATGATGAATGACCATGATTGCTAAGTGAAACTTAGTTGGTTGATCAAGAGTCACCTGTCCGGGCTTACCGATGCAGCCACATTTGCCGGTATGGGACGGCCTTGACTTGGTCTGGCTCCGTGCTCTTTCACTGGTACCTCCAGACAGGGAGGGTTATGCATGCGTGCTGCCCTGATCAGGCAGACGGTGATAACCCTGTGAGCCCAGTTGAGTTTTGTGCCGGCGTCCCTGTTTGGGACAGTTTAGTTAGGCCACGACGGTGGCAGGTGTCACGAGGTGACATGGGGCCACCCAAGGCTTGACTCCGAGGGAGTGTGATTGCCGGTGGTACGATGGGAGAGTCACGAGTCAGGCGGGTTTCGTTGGAGCAACGTTGGTCCACCCGAATGGGATCACGAGGTAAGTTGCTCCATAGTGTGGGTAAAGTGCGCAACCTCTACAGAGTGTAAAGTCTATTCGAATAGCCACGTCCACGGTATTGGACAGCCTGTCCAGACCTCTCTAGGTGATCATCCGTAATAACCACAGTAATGATGGAAGAACTTGTCTTATGAGCGGAAGTACTCATTTGCATCGAGTATTCCGAGGGTTGTAAGACAACCCGGATATGAGTAAGTTAATAATAGTAAGTGAATCAGTTAAGACATAACATGTTGATTGCCATGCTATTATTTGCTGCATACTTGGTTGTCATGTGCTTGCGAGTACATTCAAAGTACTCACCTGGCATATCATGCCAGATGTAGGAGAAGACTGAGATGGAGGTCTCGAAGGTCCATGTTGCGATGTCTAGGATGTGTCCTCAGCAGTGTCCCTGTGGATGGAGTTACTATCATGTTCCGCTACGCAGTAGTCTTTCGCTGTAGTGTCCCGTAGTAATACCGAGGCCCTGATATGTTAGATAAATAATGTAGATATTGTCATAGCACTAGATGTGCTTTTGGCCTCGATGATCATGCAATATATAATTAAGCTTGTACTCGACTATTATCAATAAAAGTTCAGCTATGTTCTATTCCAAGTTGTTGTGTGTTTCCAGAAGACATGATCTCTGGGTTGGAAACACTGGTAAACCGGTTCTCTGAGCCGGGGTGCCACAACGCTTGGTATCAGAGCCGTGCTGACTGTAGGACACCCTAGGTAACCCGCACTAGGATTGCGATTAGCATAGGACTTTGAGTGTGCATCCTGCTTGTTTCATTTGATTGTTGCATGCCATGCCTCATGCATTGTGAGTATAGATGGCACCATTTCCATATCACTTTCATCATGAGCCAGAATCCCACACTTTTCCAGCTCTGCTTCCTAGCGTCTGGCTTCGGCTGTATCCCAACGGTGATGACCCGGTGTACCAGGTGTTTCGGGAGCAGTTGGGCGAGTCAGTATATGAGTACCATGCAGTGGCTTACATGACCGCGACTTCGGATATTGGAAGCTCTTCTCACTCTTCCAAGGGCTGAGTGGTTTCTACTCCGGAGTTGGCGATCCAGTTTGCTACCACAGAGGCTATTACTGACTTGCGCTTCCACAAGGTCGAGATGCAGACCCATCCAGGTTTCTTCCACTATCCCACCCTGTCGCCTACGACAGGGCGAGTCCTTTTCTCACCTGTTGACCCGGCGTGTGATCATGCGGCTGGTGTTTTGTCTCACTACCTGAACGCCAGTTACTGTATGATCATTTCCTTGGCTGAGGAGTTGTGTCGTGTTCAGGAGGCACTTGCAGCAGTGACTCCAGCACCTCCTCCTCCTGTAGTTCCACCTAGGTATCCACCACCAATTCCACCTCCGCGTGTGCTTGATACCCCTTCTGGTTTTTCTGGACCATCAGGCTTATCGTCTGGTAGTCAACGTGAGACCTCAGCTGAGTGGGCCTCACTCCTAGCCACTCCTGCTCTGCCGATGTTGAGGCGACGTGCTCTTTCTCCCGCAGAAGGAGAGCCATCTCAGCAGCGACGTCGCGTCTCATTTGACCCGGTGACTCACATCATCAGTTCTGATTCTGACTCACTATCTGACGATGAGGACTCTTCAGATGGGCAGTGTTCGTGTCACCGACGCACTAGACTGGAGCTTAAGTAGTAATGCATGCATCTTTGCATATGTCGACTGCCGTATGAGCAGTCTAGCCATGATATCCCCCTACTAGCTTGCCATGTATGATGTTGGGTTATCTTGTATAATTATGTTGTTCTCTTTATTTGCCTTTTTCATGAATTTTCTCTGGTGTCATATTACTGTATTTCTCCTTATGGATGTTGCTCATCGATTCGGTATTTGCCATGGGAACAAAAATTAGGATGAAGAAAGGAAGTAGTAGTCAAGGCGGCGATGGCAACCCCGTCCGTCGATCCGCCAGGCAGGCAGGGCAACCGCCCGAAGACTTACCACCACCACCACCTCAAGCACCAACCACAGATCAGATAATGAGAATGTTTGAGGAAAAGAGAAACCAAGACCTCATGGAGTTTCTCAAGAGTATGCAGACAATAGTAGGTTAGAACAATGGCAATGGGGTGCATTCCAAACTGTCTGACTTCCAGCACACAAAACCACCCAACTTTGGTCAGGCTGTGGATCCTATTGAGGCTGATGACTGGTTAAGAACCATGGAAAACAAATTGGACATCGCACGTTGTGAAGAAGCAGATAAAGTCCCATTTGTCACCCATTATCTCGAAGGCCCGGCAGCCATATGGTGGGACAACACCAAGTTAATGTGGCCTGCTGGAGAAGAGATTTCCTGGGAGAAATTTAAAGAGTTGTTCCGCAAGTATCATATTCCCACGGGTATCATGAAAGTGAAGCAGAGAGAATTCCTAGCTCTCACACAAGGAAACATGTATGTGGGAGAATACCTAAACAAGTTCAACAACTTGGCCCGGTACTCTCCTCATGATGTGGCTACCGAAGAAAGGAAAATAGACTGGTTCCTCGGAGGACTTAATCACGCCCTCCGATGTCAGCTATGCATGTTGGACTTCCCCGATTTCCAGACCTTGGTGAATAAGGCCTTTATCGCCGAATGAGAACACAAGTCTGGGAATGATGATCGTAAGAGGAAGTTTGAGCCCAAGAAAGACAACAGGGAGCCATATGCGCAAAAGCTGCGCAGTTGGCAGTCAGGGCCATCTGAGAACAAACCTGTGTGGAACAATGGTGGCAACAACAGCAAGCCATGCAACCAGAGCAAGACCTTCGGCAAGCAGCCAGTCATAGAGGACTACCGCTGCAACAACACCTGTTTCACTTGTGGCCAGAGTGGACACTACGCCAAGCAGTGTCCTACTAATAACGAAAAGCAATCAGCTGACCACAAGCCACAAGTCAATCACCTTGGACACCGCCCCAACCACAACTTCAGCCACGGATGCGTCTACCACATCTCTGCCGAAGAAGTCTGCGAAGCTCCAGACATTGTCCTTGGTATGTTTTCTGTCAACGACATACCTGCAATAATTTTATTTGATTCTGGGGCTTCCCACTCATTTATTTCGCGAAGTTTTGCCACCTTGCACAAATTTTCTCCTTCACTTTTGGACAAAATCATGGTGGTACAATCCCCTGGCTCTATGCTCAGAACAAATATAATATACAAGGGTCTGGAAATCTCAATCCATCGAGTTAAATTCCCAGCTACCCTTGTTGCCATTGAATCCCCAGGACTGGACATAATACTGGGGATGGACTGGTTGGCACCGCACCAAGTGTGTATCAACTGTGCCACCAGAACGGTGACATTGGTGAACCCCGCCGGACAAACCGTCCAATTTCTGGCCAGCAGAATGATAACAAGAAAGGGCACGGCATACCAGACCACTGTTACAGATATGAATCTAATCCCGGTAGTGGGTGAATTTCCGGATGTGTTTCCTGAGGAATTACCAGGAATGCCGCCCGACCGAGAATTGGAGTTCGCCATTGAAGTAATTCCTGGTACAGCTCCAATATACAAGAAATATTATCATATGCCAGGCCCAGAGCTGGCAGAGCTAAAGAAGCAGTTAGATGAGTTGCTACAGAAAGGATACATTCATCCAAGCATTTCGCCATGGGGGTTACGAGTATTATTTGTCAAGAAGAAGGATGGAAGTCTACGAATGTGCATAGACTATCGCCAGCTTAACGAGGTCACTATCAAGAACAAGTACCCACTCCCTCGAATTGATGACTTATTCGACCAGTTGAATGGAGCACGGGTATTCTCTAAGATCGACCTCAGAACGGGATATCATCAACTGAAAATCCAAAAGGAGGATATCCCCAAGATAGCGTTCACCACTCGATATGGACTACATGAGTTTACAGTTATGGCGTTTGGATTGACCAACGCTCCAGCCTACTTCATGAGCATGATGAACAAAGTCTTCATGGACTTTCTGGACAAGTTTGTAGTGGTGTTCATTGACGACATCCTGATATACTCTAAGGATGAAGAGGAGCATAAGCAACATCTCAGAGCTGTCTTGGAAAGGTTGAGAACCCATCGCTTATATGCCAAGTTTAGTAAGTGCGAATTTTGGCTGAAAGAGGTGGGATTCCTTGGACATATTTTGTCAGAGAAAGGAATAGCTGTTGATCCCAGTAAGGTTACTGCGGTCTTGAACTGGAAGACACCAGCCACGGTGACCGAAGTCCGTAGTTTCCTGGGCTTGGCAGGCTACTACCGTTGCTTCATTGAAGGCTTTTCTAAGATAGCCAAGCCACTGACGGAACTATTGAAAAAGAACCAAAGGTTTATCTGGACAGCCGAGTGCGACAGCAGTTTCCAGGAGTTAAGACGAGGCTAACCACAGCCCCTGTCTTAGTCCTCCCAGACATTCACAAGAGTTTCGACATATACTGCGATGCATCCAGGCGTGGAATCAGATGCGTGCTAATGCAAGAGGGGAAGGTTGTAGCTTATGCATCACAACAGCTACGACCTCATGAGGAGAACTATCCCACACATGACTTGGAGCTAGCTGCTGTGGTTCATGCCCTGAAGATTTGGAGGCATTATCTTATTGGACAATGATGTGAAATATACAGAGACCATAAGAGTCTCAAGTATATTTTCACTCAACCCAACCTGAACCTCAGGCAGTGAAGATGGCTTGAGCTAGTCAAGGACTATGAAGTTGGAATAAACTATCATCCAGGGAAAGCGAATGTGGTCGCTGACGCCCTGAGCAGGAAACAAGCTGCTGTGAATGCACTAGTTGCGGGTATGCATCCGAGCTTACAAGAAGAGTTTGTCAAGCTCAATATGGTGCTATGCGGCCCAATGGCCCCGGACACATTGGAAATTACTCCAACCCTCATGGAGGAAATCAAGGAAGCACAGAAGTCAGATGAAGAAATTTGGGAGATCAAGGAGTTAATTCAGCAAGGGAAGGCCTAGTCCTTCCGTGTAGATGAATAGGGTACCGTGTGGTTCGAGAAACGAATTTGTGTGCCGGATCAGAACAACTTGAGGCAACAAGTACTCAAGGAAGCACATGAGTCTGCATATTCGATCCACCCGGGAGGTACCAAGATGTATCAGGACTTGAGAGAAACTTTTTGGTGGTCTGGAATGCGGAAAGATATAGCATACTATGTCGCCTGCTGTGACATTTGCAACAAGGTCAAAGCAGAGCATCAGAAACCCGCTGGGCTACTGCAACCTTTACCGGTGCCCTAGTGGAAGTGGGATGACATATGTATGGATTTTATTGTGGGACTGCCCAAGTCCACGAGAGGCAATGATGCTATTTGGGTCATTGTAGACATCCTCACGAAAGTGGCTCACTTTATCCCAGTAAAGACCACTTTCAACGCAAATCAGCTAGCACAACTCTACATGTCCCGGATAGTCAGTCTGCACGGAGTACCCAAGTCTATCACTTCAGATAGGGGTTCCCTATTTACCTCAGCATTCTGGCTACGGCTACATCAAGCTTTGGGAACCATGCTGAAACACAGCACAGCGTACCATCCACAGACGGATGGACAGACCGAGCGAGTGAACCAAATATTAGAGGATATGCTTCGGTCATGTGCTCTCTCCCATGGACCCAAATGGGAGGATAGTTTGCCATACACTGAATTCTCTTACAACAACAGCTATCAGGCAAGTCTCAAGATGTCGCCTTTTGAGGCATTGTACGGACGAAAGTGCCGCACACCGCTGAACTGGTCCCAAACAGGAGATAGTCGCATCTTTGGTACGGACTTGATGCTCGAGGCTGAAAGGCAAGTCAAGGATATTCAAGAGCATCTGCGAGCAGCCAAGTCCCAATAGAAGACCTATTACGACCCAAAACACCAGGAAGTAACTTTCGAGCCTGGAGACTATGCTTACTTGAAAGTAACCCCTATGAAGGGAGTAAAGAGGTTTGGCACCTAGGGAAAGTTGGCCCCAAGATACATCGGTCCCTTTCCAGTTATTGCTAGGAAGGGCAAAGTCACATATCAGTTGGAATTGCCACCAGCATTGTCAGACGTTCATGATGTCTTTGACATCTCACAGTTAAGGAAATGCATTGCACCCACAGCCAAGCAAGCGGATATGAGTGAGCTAGAGCTGGCTAAGGATTTGACTTATGAGGAAAAACCTGTCAGGATCTTGGATGAGATGGAAAGAACCACGAGGAGTAAGATGATAAGATTTTACAAGGTGTTGTGGGAGCACCACACTAAGGAAGAGGCTACTTGGGAAAGAGAAGATTTTCTCAGATCCGCATATCCATACTTGTTCAATGAGCAACCGAATCTCGAGGAAAAGATTCATCCTAAGGGGGGTAGGTTTGTGACACCCTGATTTTGGCAACTTTTTCTTTTCAAACTTTTCTTGGCTTTATTTGAAATTTGAATGGTTTTTGAATCTTTTCCTCCTTTAGATTCTTCTCTTTTCCCAGGACTATGGTGTACTCAACATCTAGCCCATCGACCCACTCATCACCATTTGACTTTTCGAACATGTGTCTGAAGCGAGCAAGGCATCCTTTCACCGTCGTGGAAGAACGGGTGTAGATGACGTCGAACTCATCGCCGGTGATGGTTCTAACCTTGTACTCAACGCCGAGCATGGAGATTTGGGATGCCATGGATTTGGGAGGAGGGTTAGGTTTGTGGAACTGCTGTAATGTGAAAGGACAGGATGACTAGGAGCAAACTGATGTAATGTTAAAGGACGGCCGGGGACTAGTAGGAGCGAACTTGTGACACCCTGATTTTGGCAAATTTTTCTTTTCAAACTTTTCTTTGCTTTATTTGAAATTTGAATGGTTTTTGAATCTTTCTAGTTGGTCTTGGAAACTTTTGAATCTTTCCAAGTAATCCAAAGCCTCATCACCTTGCCAAAACCCTGCCAAGTACCTCTAGGACCCAAATCCCAATTTAAATCTTTTCCAATAACCCTTTTCTTTTATTTGGGAATTTAGGTCATCACTATGGGTTGTGAAGCAACCTATAGTTTGGATGGCCAGAAAATTCTCAAATAATTCTCTAAAATACCTTGGATCATATCTTGCCCCAATATCCAAAAATATTCCATGGCCTAGTTCAAATATTTTGCAAAATAATTCATTTTTGTTCCTGGTCAGTCTGGACCTTTGTGAAGGAAGTACCTGCTAGGATTGTCCAAATGCTCTGAAATTTCTATGGCATGAGGACAACTACAAATGACTTCCCTCCACCAAGTTACAGCATCTAAAGATCATTCATATGAGCAGGGCTTCAACTTTCACATTCTGGACCAGATTGGTAGGTTACACATGAACTACCCTTAAATCTCAACCAAATCTTCTCAAACATGACCAGTTTTGAGTCCTTCCAACCTAGATCATCCTGGACATCTCCATTGGCACCATTCGCAGCTCACCACTTCTCCATATCTCTCTCTAGTTCACTGTCAGAAACTGTATCTGAGGCTACCCCTCATCTCAGACTAAGACAAGCCAAACCAGAGGTGTAGGTGAGCTGAGTGATCGAGGGCCGACGTGCCAGACAAGAAACGCCAGGCTCTTGTGACCTCTAGACATCAACTCTCGTGGAGAGCACGACAATGGCATGCCATTGCACGCGCTCTGCACCGCGCCCGTGTGTGTGGCATCGCATCCAACTGCCTCTCACCGCAGTAGCTTGTCTCCGTGTGCCGACATTGTCCCCGTTTGCCAGCTTGCCCTTCTAGACTCCTCCCCTCGCCGGAGAAGCTCTCGGCGGCCGCCACGACCATGAGCACTATGTCGCCCATGCGGCCACAGTTGCGGCGCCGCTCAACTTCTTCTCCCCGAGCCATCTCTTCGCGCATTCAATGCTCTGCTCGCTCCTGTCTCGTCGCCCCGCGCCACGACGGCCAGCTCGACGTCCTTGCGCCAGTGGCGTAGCCATGTCGCCGCCGATCCAGAGAACTCGGCGAGCTTCGCCTCCCAGCTGTAAATAGCCCCGCCCGACCTCGCTCACTCCTCACCCCTCTCCCTCTCTCTCAAATTGCCTCCCCAAGCAAGAGCCAAGGCCGAGAGGCCCTCTGGCCTCGAGCTTCGCCGGAGTTCCTCCGCCGCCCTCTCTCAGCCGACAGCCACCACCTCTCCTCCTCCGCCTCGCCTGAGAAAACCGTAACACTCAGCAAGTTCCACTGATCTTCCTAGAACTCTCGCCTAGTCGAATTGCTGCCGAATCGAGCCTCTTCGTCGACCACCGTAGCACCCATCCACCAAAGAAGAAGGGGGGCCGCGCCGTCTGTCCATCTTCGGGGGAGCTACGGGTACAGGGAGGACCGTCTTCAAGTGCCCGATCTATCCCTGTCGTCTCCCCGCCCAACCGCCGTTGCTATCGCCGGTGAGCAGTGCCAAAGGAGATTCTTGCGGATTTGAAGACCAGGAGTATTTGAACAACCCAACCGAGCAAGGCTAGCCAGGACATCCATATTATGAAGCATTTCATAGCATTGCACAATTCATATTCATTTCTTGCATTTAATTAACATAGATAATTCAAGTAAAGTATTTAAATGCCTATTGTTGACAACTTAAATTGATATGATGAATGACCATGATTGCTTAGTGAAACTTAGTTGGTTGATCAAGAGTCAACTGTCCGGGCTTACCCGTGTAGCCACATTTGCCGGTATGGGACGGCCTTGACTTGGTCTGGCTCCGTGCTCTTCACCGGTACCTCCAGACAGGGAGGGTTATGCGTGCGTGCTGCCCTGATCAGGCAGATGGCGATAACACTGTGAGCGCAGCTGAGTTTTGTGCCGGCGTCCCCATTTGGGACAGTTTAGTTAGGCCACGGCGGTGGCAGGTGTCACGAGGTGACACGGGGCCACCCAAGGCTTGACTCCGAGGGAGTGTGATTGTCGGTGGTACGATGGCAGAGTCATGAGTCAGGTGGGTTTCGTTGGAGCAACGCTGGTCCACCCGAATGGGATCACGAGGTCAGGTGCTCCATAGTGTGGGTAAAGTGCGCAACCTCTGCAGAGTGTAAAATCTATTCGAATAGCCGCGTTCACGGTATTGGACAGCCCATCCAGACCTCTCTAGGTGATCAACCATAATAACCATAGTAATGATCGAAGAACTTGTCTTATGAGCGGAAGTACTCGTTGGCATCGAGTATTCCGAGGGTTGTAAGACAACCCGGATATGAGTAAGTTAATAATAGTAAGTGAATCAGTTAAGACATAACATGTTGATTGCTATGCTATTATTTGCTGCATATAGGTTGTCATGTGCTTGCGAGTACATTCAAAGTACTCACCTGGCGTATCATGCCAGATGTAGGAGAAGACTGAGACGGAGGTCTCGAAGGTCCGTGTTGCGATGTCTAGGATGTGTCCTCAGCAGTGTCCCTGTGGATGGAGTTACTATCATGTTCCGCTACGCAGTAGTCTTTCATTGTAGTGTCCCATAGTAATACCGAGGCCCTGATATGTTAGATACATAATGTAGATATTTTCATAGCACTAGATGTGCTTTTGTCCTCGATGATCATGTAATATATAAGCTTGTACTCGACTATTATCAATAAAAGTTCAGCTATGTTCTAGATCTCTGGGTTGGAAACACTGGTAAACCGGTTCTCTAAGCCGGGGTGCCACAGAACTGCTAGTGGTTTTCCAATTGTAAAAAGCTTGAGTGGGTCGTGCGAACGGCATGGTAGTGCCTTGCCCGGTGGATAAATGGATTCATGCACACTATTATGGGGGCCCAATTAGATGTCATGTCTACTAGACGCCCAATTAAATGGCTTCATGTATCTGTGTATTCGCACGTCAATCGTCGGGAAAATTATAGGTGATACGAAGCTTTCCATACTCCCATGATACGCGCTTCCGAGAGCCCTTGGATCTGAGATCGAACGGTTGCATGGCGTGATTCTAGACCTATGGGTGAATATCCTATCCTAGAGGGTTATTCTGCAAATTTTCAGCAACTTAGCATGCGACCGTTCGATCTCAGATCGAAGGGCTGTCAGCAGCCCGTATCATGGCACAATCGTCGCCTTGCTCGCGCGGTCGCGCCCTTGGAGATTTCAGACGGCTATAAATGAGCATTTTTTGCCTACTTCGCATGCTTGAAACTACTTCCTCCGTCCAGGTGTGTTAGGCTATCTGATGTTGGCATGTCGTACATAGTCATCACTTAGTCACTCATACAATAAGGTTAGCTATAAGAGTATTTTTTGTTACTTCTCTCTATCTCTTTCTTCGTAGTATTTACTGCATTTACCAAGGAGTAAGGAGTACTAGTACTTGGCACCTATATACCATGGAGGTGGTCAGGAATCCGGACACTCACGCCGGTCGTAGCACCGCAGTAATACTGATAATGGCAAGTCAAATCACAGGGCCCCACCTGTCCAGCAGTAACGAGCCATCAAATCACACAGCCCTACATTTGCAGCAGCCTACTCCCTCATCTTCTCGCCTCTCTGTCGAACCGACTAGGCGGAACTGCCCCGCCCTCGACTTTTAAATATAATTTTGTATCCATGGATTGCGCCATGGAGCAAAGCCTCAAGAAAACGGCGTTACACATGTATACAGCACGCCCGTCGCGTTCGCGTCACACCCCAGACGGTCGGTCGGGCTGATACGCCGCTCTCCGAATGGAACGCGCGTCATATTGCATTTGCACACACATGTGGGACCGCAATTGAGAACCGACCATAGGCACACTCCCCCGTCCCCGCAAGTCGGCTGAGTTAATAGAAGAGAGAGACGAGAGATAGTATTGGAGCAGTGCTGTAAACACGTCAGTGCCTAGACGATCCCTGCATGACACGGGAGATCAGTTTGTCCATGCATGTGACCAGACTCCAGCAGACGGCTAGATTGGCTATTGTCTACATATCATGCAGGCTGTCTTGTATAGGGTTGTAGTTCTGATGAGAAATCTAAAAAAAGGGTTCCTTGTCATCTCGCAATATTAGGTGTCATGTGCTTCGGATCACTGCGAGGGTTAAACAGCGACAACTACGTTCCTCCAAGGCGCTGGTCATTGGGGGCACATGCACGAAGACTACTCGGCTGCCATCTAGGTCAAGCTGGCTATGTTAATTAGGGCATCTATCGATTGGCCCCTTTTCTACAAGTTTGTCTTTAATTTGAGCTTTGATCCTCGTCTAGTTTGTCCGTCGGGATTCATGTTGTCTCCTTGGGGCAGTGAGGTTATGGTTTCTTGTCATGTGGCATTTATTCGTGTTATATGTTAATCCGGTGCTTCAGATCAAAATGACGACAACTGTGCCTCCGGGGCACGTGCATGAAGACTTCTCGACAATCATTGACGAGGTCAAGCCGGCTCCGATAGATGAAAGAAAACTACTCCACTATATAGGCAGGAGCCTCCGCGCTTGCTTGCTAGTGTTGCTCTCTTCACACTCTCTCGTCTTCTCCAGATCTAAACACGACAGTGGTGGCCACACTCTCTCTCTGCTCACCGCTGGTCACAGATCTGGCTGGATCCCCTCCGCCGAGGAAGGTGAGAAGGTGCAATGTTTACGCGGTCGTCCTCGGCGATGGCTCTTACCCACTGCCGGCGTGTCCCGATCAGCGTGCCTTGCCGTTCTCTCCCACGCAGCGCCGGCTAGGGAGGGCCTCCGACCCCTTCTTTCTCGCTGCTGTAGTGTGGGCAGATCCGGCCTCCCGCCGCCCACCTAGCGACATCCCGGCGACCCTCAGGTATAACTTCCTTCGAAACCAGCTTTGCTCCACTGCCCCAGCTACTGACGTCGCTGCATTTGTATATTTTACTATTTCTAAGGCCCCCTCGTAGATAGGATCGATCGGCTATTTGAAAGCCATCTAAATTTTTACTATTAAGAGGTAAAACTACTTCATGTAGTCGAATCTAGTACTACTTGGTTCAAATAGGGAAGAAAGGGGGTGGGGGTGGGGGAAGATTTGCTACCTGAATCCAGGACTTGGTCGAAAGAAGAAATAATGGGGGCGAAAAGTAGCAGAGACTGGCTATCCAACTGGGAGAGAATATTCTATGGAAACCAAGTTTCAAAGAAAACTTCGTGGAAACCATACTTAAAAGTTTCGAAAAAATTTGAGAAAAATACAGGATGTTAAGAGGATGATGTTCTATTGGCATGAAAATTTTCAAGTTCAAACACATTACCATTTATGAGCTATGAAAAGAACAAATTCAGCAATGAATAGTGATGTGTACAGTTCGGCACTATTCAATGCTGATTTTGTTTTTTCCGTAGCTCGTAAATGCTAATATGTTTGAACTTGGGAATTTCACATGGTAATAGAACATCACACTCTTAACATCTCATATTTTTTTGAGATTTTTTTGAAACTTTAAAACATCGTTTCCATGTGGTTTTTACCGATTTCCACTGAAACTTGGTTTCCATGTGATATTTTCTCATCCAACTGGTCTCTTGGTCTAATAGGGAAATAAAGGGAAATGCAGTTCAAACTCAATATAAACCGATCTATTCGTTGAAAAAGGAAAGAAAGTGGGGACTGGGGGACAAGTCAACAGAGTATGTCCAACACTAGATTTGCTAGCCTCACACAGTATAAGGTGGCTATACCGAACAAAAACGGGACCAACCCAGATATCCTGTTTTGATGTTTGTTGCCCCGAGCCCCTCTTATGTAATGCCACTGGTAAAATGTAGCAGACCCACTGTTAAAAGTAATGACACGTTAAACCAATGTTGTGTTCAATGTAATGCCTCCAGTAATATGAATCAATAGCATTGTTTTTCATGTCCTGCTAAATTTCCCATTAAGATAAGTTGCTTCTTTTCGTTAGAAATGCAACTGTCCTGGTCCGCCTACTCTCTTGTGCCCAAATACCAGCTCTTTAGCAGCTGTTAATGTCATGTTGCTGGTAAAATGAAGCAATGGCACCATTAAAGTAATGTCGTATTTAACGGTTGTCATAGTTAATCCTAATGCCCAAACTAATATCTAGCAATGCTTCTGCTTTAGAAATTGCTACTGTCCTTGTAGGATCGCCATTCAAATAAGGAACATGCTTCTTTTCATTTGATGTATGTTTCATCACTTGTTAGTCACCCTCCTTTCCACCTTTTTATGCAAACAGAGATATACATTTCACGCTTGATCTTAGTTGAACTGCACAAATGATATCCAAATTATGATTGAACATTCCACGAGCTTCATGACCAACCTTGATGTTGCTCAATTTTATTGCAACTAATGAAGAAGAAGCTGCTAGCTCATGGGACATTGCTTCATTTTAGGTGAACTGCACAAAAATGTCCCGTGAATTGAATCATCCATGCTGGTGACTGGTGTCATCCCTTCTACGATGGCGTTGACTATAGATATGGTTCCCATCACGAGGTATGTTCCTTTTTGGTCCGACCATTTGCCAAAGATCCTGCATGTTGACTCTGCTCTTGTGCTACTGTTTTGGCACTGCCATGATAAAGCAGTAATGTTATTATTTTGCACCTTAATCAAGTGGCACCTCGCTTGCCACCTACTCGACCCTAGTGCCACTGATAAAATGAAGTAACAATACAGTTAAAATAGACCGAGTGTCCTCTCTATCATTTCATTTCCAATGTAGATAAAGAAAGTGCTTCTCTTTGTTAGTATATGTTTCATCAACTAGTCCCATTGTTAATGTTTAAGTGTTTCTACAAACTGGGGTGCTTAATTTTAGTTGATCAGCACAAAAATAGAGATTGGAATGTCTCAAGGCCCCTCCTTGTACTATCGCTGTACACTAATGTTCATCACTGGCAGAAGGTGTATCGGGGAGAATTGGGTCGATTTCCAGTATGAGGCCTACCATATGAGGCGTCACAGGGCCCATCTCGCCCTCGCGGCATGGCATACTGTGATACTATCGCAATATTTTCCCATTAAGAAAATGAAGTTTCTTCTATTTATTAGTGTATGTTTCATCAACTAGTGCCACTATAATGTAATCATGCTTTTTCATTATCTGTGCAAACAGGGTTATTCAGCTGCATTTTGGTGGAACTGCACAAATGTACGGATGGAACTGGCATATATGCAGAGTGTGAGGTGCCAAGTAAAAATTACCGACACCAACCATGCTCCATCTAAGCATTGGCATCCACCACCAGTGGGATGGGTGGCGCTCTCTGTGGACGGATCTTTCTCGGCAGCAAATCCTCTAATCAAATACTAGTAGCTTATATTGGCACTTTTCTAGGGAGTACTCTTTTCTGAAAGAAGCACCAATCTATTTTTCTTTATTTGTACATAGTGTCACAACTTTGTTTTTGGTCCAGAGCTATTTTAGGGTGATTGGCGTAGTACTCGGAGACTGATTGTAAGCATCATTTTCATTTGCCATCACACTGATTGTAAGGATGAGAAGATGGAAGATTAGGTTAGTGCGAAGCTTACCTTAAACCCTACCGCCGCCATTGAAACGAGGCGAGCGGCGAGGGAACTGTGGAGAACGGCGAGGAAGCAACATCGCGCCATCCGACCTCCTCTTGCGGTGGCAGACCGAATACTCCTGTGGCTCCGGCTGGCACTGCACCCTCACGAACGGCACACCGTACTCGATCGATTCATTATCCTCTGGATGCTCGACCTTCGACCTGTATGCCCACCACCTCCGCCTAACTTTCACATCGGGCAAATCTATCTACTCCATCGCCCAGAGGAGATACTCGATGAACTCGAAGGACTGCGGCGTGACTGCCATCGGGGAGTACATCGCCGCCCTCATCGCCGCCGTCTCGCTCTTTCGCATACATTGCCACATGGCCCTCACCGTCCTCGAAATCTCCCACTCATTGTCAAACCAAGTAAGGATCTCCTTCAACCTGGATAACTTCGCCTAGTTGTCGCCGGTGATCTGCCCGATTCGCTGCTGCATCCTCTCCATAGATGTCCTTCTGAGAGGTCCAATGCTAGCTTTGGAAGATGGGAGGTGAGACGGTGGTCTTGCAATGGAGAAGAGGGAGAGGCGAGATGGCGGTTTTGCAATGGAGAAGATGGAGAGGAGAGGGGTGGTTTTGCAATGGAGAAGAGGGCGAGGCGAGACAGTGGTTTTGGAATGGAGATGATGGAGAGGAGAGGGGGTGGTTTTGCAATGGAGAAGAGGGAGAGGCGAGACGGTAGTTTTGGAATGGAGATGATGGAGAGGAGAGGAGGTGGTTTTGCAATGGAGAAGAGGGAGAGGAGCGTGCGGCAGCGATTTAGGATTGGACGAGAGGGCCGGCGCGCTGTGACTGGATCAAAATCAAAATCAATTTACCCTTCAATTAAGGAAGCGACCCCACATTAACTAGTCTCCCTTGTATTCTGGGTCATATTTGACCATGCTTTTCATAAATAAAATATATGTTATACGTTGCAAAAATAATATAATTTGTATGTACATTTAGATACGAACCAAACGATATAGATTTTGATGACATGCATTCACATTTTGCTTGTCAAATATAGTACGTGGTCAAACTGTGACCCAAAATACGCAAAACAAAAAATACTTCCAACACCAGCGCCTCTCCTCTCCTCTTAAACCACCGCTGCTCCTCTCCTATTCCAATCCAAATCCAGCACCGCTCCTCTCCTATTCCAATCCAAATCCAGCGCCGCTCCTCTCCTCTTCCATTTCAAAACCACCGCCGCTCCTCTCCTGTTGCAATCCAAAACCAGCGACGCTCCTCTCCTCTTCCATTTCAAAACCACGACCGCTCCTCTCCCATTCTAATCCAAAACCAGCGCCGCTCCTCTCCTCTTCCATTCAAAAAACCACCGCAGGCAAGTGAAGGTGCTGCGGAGAAGTAGATCGATGGAGGAGTACAACTGATACGTGTGGCTCACAGGCGGCGACCCTGTGAAGCTAGCTAGGATGTTGGAGATACAGTCTTGGTTTGACTACTTGGAGCAATTAGCGGTGACGGCAAAAGCGATGGCCAAATATGTGGAAAAGAGCGAAAAGGAGGCGATACACCAGGAGGGCTACTCCTCTCGGCCATGGAGCAAACAGATTCATCGGATCCGATCGTGAGGCTGCGGTGGTGGGAGTATTGATCCAAGATGGAGTATCCACCCGAGATTGAAGGATTGAGCATCAACACAGTGCCGTTTGTGAGTGTGCCATGACAGAGCGAGCCGGTGGAGTCTTCGTCGACCGTACCCAACTACAAGAGGAGAAAAATAGTTGGCGCGACGACGCTTCCCCGCCATCCTCTCCCTCACCGTTCACCTCGTCCCACGGGGCGGCTGTCTGCCGCCGAGGAATAGGAGGAGACTCCCCCACCCAAATAGTCTGAGGAGGAGCTTAGGGTTGTCCAGTATTTGCAGGTTGTGTTTCCTGTTTCAGATTTGAGAGTACTTTCATATGTGAATGTCTTTTGAATTTCAGATTTTTTGTATTGAGCATCTGAAGTAGTTTATGAATTCTAAAGATATATTTTTAGCACTTTAAAAAATATAGTTTCATATAAAAGTGCAGACAATGTGATTCTCAGAGAAGAAACTGCAAGTTTCAGTTTCAGATAAGAAAATGCAAGTTTCCGAGGCATAGCATTTATATTAACACGCCCTTTTGAAACAGGGATAACATCATGTTGGAAGTTTTATTCATGGTCGAAAATGGAACTACCAGCCAGTTAACATCATGCTGATCAACATTCATGCATAGCACATCTTCATATGATGCACAGTCAAAAAGATATGCTATTTTCAAAATGCCCACACAATGTTGAGTGTGTTGGAGGTGGTGTGCGTAGATGACAATGGGCACCCACATGTCAGAGGCAGAGGTAAAAATTTGTGGATATTTTCGCTGCATCAGGTGGAATCGAACCGGGTGGAGCAGCGGTTGGGGAGTGGAACTTGGCCACTGGGCTACTCTAGTACTTTCGCTAGAAATTAGGCACAACATCTATCACTACTGTAGCATGTCTATGGCCCTACCAGGTCCATGGCCGTACGCAAGCAAGTGCCTCATTGAAAAAAAATACTTCCTCCTAATGCTATACTGACGTTGGGGGCCACGGGTTTGTCAACGTAGTTACTAAAGGAGATAAATTTACAATGAAGCTAGTCATCGGGGAGCTGGCATGTATCAGTTATTATCAATGGGCCAACAAGTATCAGCTGGGTTGTGGGCTGCCCAGTCTAGGCTTTCTTTTTTAACATGTGCAGCCCACGACATGCCGGTTTGTATTTATTTGAGGGCTGTCATGTATCGACCGGCCTATGGCCCTCCCATCCTAGGTTTTATTTGTTCTTAAACATCCGCAGCCCAACTTATGTACTTTTTGAAGAAAACGCAGAGGTCTGTTCTATTTTCGTATATAAGAATAGGAACGCCAGGTCCAACTTATGTTTCCCTTCTAACTATATTATATATATTTATATTATTTTACATGTTATTATATATTATTGTTATTATCATCATATATTTAACAGATACTTACATATATAAGAAAAAAAATCCCATGTATTATGAACTTATAAAAATAAATGTTTAACAATAAAATCTTGTTTTTTCTACTTAAGGTCACGAAAATACAGGTGATTGTGTACAAAAGCTTGGTATGATTTACGGACCAATATTGTAAATAAAGCACTTATTATTTAAATATATTTATAACAAAATGCTCAGCCCCTGTTTATTTTTTGATAACATTGTTGCGCCCAACCCAACATTATAATTAGAACCAGCCTAGCAAAATCGTGTATTTCGAGAAAGTGCAAATGGGCTGTAATTTTTTAGGAAAAAATAAATGGGCCGCATGGACGCTACATTATTTGTTCACCTAGGCCAGCAAATTCGTGTATTTCTAGAAAGTGCAAATGGGCTGTAGTTTTTTTAGAAAATAATAAATGGGCCGCATGGATGCTACATTATTTATTCACCCAGCGCAGCGAATGGACTGTAAATTCAAAAAAAATGGGTTGAATATGTGCGACATTTTTGGTGGCTGAAATGTGGGCCAATAGGTCGAAGCCAATGCAAGGCGTTGTCAACTTAGTCAACAAATGATTCTGACATCGATAGCCGTTGGATTTACATCCAACGGCCGGCGTTCATCTTCAATCTCTCATCTTCTTCCTCCAGCGCCGCCGGAACCACCTGCTCCCGCCTCTGGCTGCTCGCAGCTCTGCTTAGCATGCTTCGCTGCGAAGCGCTACCCCACCGCCGGCCAAGCCATCCCTCCACCCCTCCACACCTCCTGTTATTCTCCGCCGACTGCAGAACCACGCCGCACCAGAACCAGTTAACCCTCGTACACCTCTCCGTCTGCGACTCCACTGCGTGTCTTCCCATCACTGGCTCATTGCCGTCCGGGGCCTCGCTGTTGTCCACCGCCTTGGTGCGTTCGGCGCGGCGTGGTCAACGTGGTCAACAAATGAGAGTCATCGAAAGAGGACTGTATGTAGAGAGGCTGACAGTGGGGACGCACTAGGTCCATGGACGCACGCATGCAACCGCCTCCTTATTACGTGAAAATAAAATTATTCCTCCCCCTGAAAGCTGGGACCCACCACGTATACCTTCGCAAGGAAGGAAGTGCCTCCTTATGCCTGCCGCTAACAGCTGGGACCCACCAACAACATCTTGGCACGCAAGGAAGTGCCTCCTTATTACGGGCAAAAAATATATGATTCCGCCTCTAACCGCTCGGACCCGCCAGCTATATATTCGCACGCAAGGAAGTGCCTCCTTGCCCCCCTGACAGCTGGGACCCACCCGGTCGAAGCGTATGTAGCGTTGTCTGTGTACATACCGGTCGATCGGTCTGTCTGCCATGATGAACCATGGCCGAGTAAGGAGCGGTAGCAATTCAGGCATTCCAGTCAAAACCGTGTACACGTACGTACAGCCAGATGCCAAAAAATACAGCCACGTACGTACATACGGGTGGGGTCTCGAACGCGTACTCGCACATACGTACGGCCAGGGCTCGCGCACATGGAGAGGCAACGGACGGTAGCAACGGCGTCCTGTTCATCGGAAGCCAACTGGCTGGGTCAGAACGGAGAAACTGCGTCGTGTTCATGGGGAGGCAACGGAATGCGTCGTGCTCATCGGGAGGCAAAGGAATACATCGTGTTCATCGGGAGCCAACCGGCTTGGACGGAACAGCCGAAACGAGGTCTGGCGTACCGCAGAATGGAGGAAACGGGCCTTCTGTTCGACCGCGTATAGTCGAAATGAGGTCCTGTTCATCGGGAAGGGTCTGGCGTACCACAAAACAGAGGGAACGGACTTCTGTTTGAGTTCCTACGGTCGAAACGAGGTCCTGTTGAATGGGAGGGGTGTGGTGTACCGCAAAACGGAGGAAACGGACATCTGTTGGAGTGCCTACAGTCGAAATAGTGTCTTGTTCATCCACCGTCTACTGCCTCGCTTCAGCCTCCACGGGGCTACTGTTCATCCACCGTCGACCTCCTCCACAACCTCCACCAGACACTGTTCATCCACGGGCTACTGTTCATCCAGCCTCCACCGGCTACTGTTCATAGAGCCTCCACGGGGTCCTGTTCATCCACCCCCAACTGGCTGGGGTGCGACGGCCTCTTCGGGGTCCTGTTCATCCAGCGGCAACGGCCTACTACCAATGGGTCCTGTTCATCCAACCCCCACCGGGAACTGTTCATCCACAGCCAACCAACCGGCTCGACTCACCACGTCTCGACTCGTTCTAAGTACCGCACGCATGGTAGCAACGGTCATTGTTCATTGAGAGGCAACCAACACCGGCTGGCTACGTCTCGCACGGGGGCTCGATCTGCTTCAGTAAGCAGTAGCAGTGTCGATCGCTTGGTTCAGTTAGCAGCAGCAGCGAAGGAATCGCTCGGGTTCTGTCAGCAGCGAATGAATCGCTCGGGTTCAGTTAACAGCCAAGGGATCGATCGCTCGGGTTCAGCAACGTGCGATCACTCGGGTTCAGTTATCCAACGCCTCGCACACACGTGCATACACGAGAGAAATGCGCAAACCACAGTGCATCGCTCGGCCCCGACCACCCACCGTAACCGGGAATTCCCCGATATTTACCTCGCTCTCGCTTCTACCACGATTTTTTCCGTCATGGATGGCCCAAAGAATGTCATGCAGCTGCGTCTTCGGCCCACCCAGGACGAAAAGCCCATTTTCTGTCATGATTTTCTATCATAGAAGTAGGAGCCCACCACATCTATGATGATATGGGCTAGTGTCATAAGCATGACAGAAAAAAAATCATTCGGCCCAAAATGTCACGGATGTGTCTTTTTTTTGTAGTGATTTATGGCGCCGTTACCCGTAGAGTGATTGACAACCCCTCATAAGCGTCGGGTTGCAAGTATTTGTTCTTTTGTGCAGGTACCATTTACATAGTGTTGCTTGGTTCTCCTACTGGATTGATACCTTGGTTTCATAACTGAGGGAAATACCTACCGTAGTTGTGTTGTATCATCCCTTCCTCTTTGGGGAAATACTGACGTAGTTCAAGCGACATGAAAAGGAATTTCTGGCGTCATTGCCGAGGAGACATCATCAACATCTATCAGGTTCCTAAACACAAATCTCATCTCCTTGCAATTTACATTATTTGCCATTTGCCTCTCATTTTCATCTCCCCCACTTCACAAAAATTTGCCTTTTTATTTGCCTCTTTTATCGTTTGCCTTTTTCTCGTTCGATCTTTTGTTTGCTTGTGTTGCCATGTGCCTTCTATATGCTTGCATCTTCGCTTGCTAAAAATCTATTGATATGGATCCCCATCCACTTGCTAATATTTTTAAAAGATCCAATCATGATGACCAATTGCTAGTGAGTTGAGAGCACTAGATTATCTTTATGAAGTTTTGCTTGAGATTCGTGAATCTAAAAATTGTGCTGAAGAAATTTATGAAGTGATTCATGATAGCTCCTTGAATGAAAAGCATGATTGCAATGATTTTACTATAAATTCTATAAATGTCAATTGTGCAAATAATATGCAAAACCCCAAGCTTGGGGATGCTAATTTTGCTATGTCCACTACTTATTGCAATGATCATGATTGGGGTGATTCTTCTTATGATCTTGAAATTTTATTTAAACCTCATGATGAATATGATATTGATAATAATGTCTATGATAATATTGAAAGTGGGTTTGGAAGAGTGTCAACTCTAGGTAATTATGATCCCAATACTTTGGAGAATGATCAATCTTATGAAAATTTTGATAAAAGTGGGCTTGGAGAGGTCATGACTTTATTTGATGATCCCACTATTTTGGAAGAGTGTCAACTTTGCATGCATGTGGATCATAAAAGAAAATCTTACTTGATAGCTATATTGTTGAATTTAATTGTGATCCTACATGTAATTATTATGAGAGAGGAAAATATTGTGGTAGAAATTTTCATGTTACTAAATTACCTCTCGTTATGTTGAGATCGTCAATGTTTTATTCTTCTTCCTTGCATGTGGTAGTTTTTGCTTGCCTTGATAAATTGTTTGCTTATGAGATCCCTATGCATTAGAAGTATGTTAGATTTAAATGTGTTTGTCACATGTATTATGATGCTCTCTTTGTGTTTCAATTCTTGTCTTGCATGCGAGCATCATCAAAATTATCAATGCCTAGCTAGGGGCATAAAACGATAGCGGTTGTTGGGAGGCAACCCAATGAATAAAATTTATTTTTGCCTTTTTCTTTCTGTTCTTGAGTGTTTGTATAATTATTCCTCTGTTATGATTGTTTTTTTATGTTTTAATTAGTATTTGTACCAAGTAAAGCCTTTGGGATAGCTTTGGTGATAGTTGATTTGATCCTGTTGAAAAACAGAAATTTTTACATCCAGTAACAGAATTGTTTAAATTCACAGAAGTGACGAAAAATTCTGAATTTTTTAAACAAGATTTATATACAAGTTTCCTGTATTTTCCTAATTTTTCAGAATTTTTGGAGGTAAATAAGTATGGTAACAATGTGCATCTTTGCAGACTGTTCTATTTTTGACAGATTCTGTTTTCTTTGCATTGTGTGCTTATTTTGATGAATCTATGGATTGTATCGGGGGGTATAAGCCATGGTAAAGTTAGAATACGGTAGATATAATGCAATAAAAAAATTTAATGGGTTTTATATAGTACTTAAAGTAAAGATTGGTTTTCTTATACTAACGGATTTCACGAAGGTTATGTTAAGTTTTGTGTGATTGAAGTTTTCAAGTTTTGGGTGAGATCACAATGGATGAAGGAATAAGGAGTGCAAAGAGCCTAAGATTGGGGATGCCCCATGGCACCCCAAGTTAATATTCAAGGAGAACCAAGCAACTAAGCTTGGGGATGCCCCGGAAGGCATCCCCTCTTTCTTCTAACGACCATCGGTATTTTACTTGGAGCTATATTTTTATTTGTCACATATCATGAGTTTTGCTTGGAGCATCTTGTATTATATGAGTCTTTTCTTGTTTTGGTTTTTAGTTTGTCACAAATATCCTTGCTGGACACACCTATTTGAGAGAGCCAAAATTATGCTATGATTTGTTAGAATTGCTCTTCATGCTTCACTTAAATTTTTTGAGCTATGGAATTGCTCTAGTGCTTCACTTATATCTTTTTGAGCACGGTGTGCTTTAATATTTTTGAAGAAATGCTCTCATGCTTCACTTAGATTAATCTAAGAGTTTGTAAATTTTTTAAGAAATTCTCTCATGCTTCACTTATATTATTTTGAGAGACGAAAATTTTTATGCTCACGTTCTTCACTTAGATTTGTTTGAGCTTGTCAAAAGCAATTGCAATATATGAAACTAGTCCCAAAGTGATAGATATTTAAGAGGGATATAATAAAAACTTTCATGAAGATCATTGGACAAAATAAACTTGATTCTTTGTAATAGTTTTGAGATATGATGATAGTGATATGTGAGTCATTATGGTGAGTAATTATGCTTTAATAAGAATATTGGTGTTAAGGTTTGTGATTTCCTATGCAAGAATGAAAGTCAATAGTTATGCAATGAAATTATATCCTACTTGTGGTGCATTATTCGTTGTTAGTTATGCTTAATGCTCGCTTATGTGATTTTTTGTTTTTGGTTGGTTGCTTCTCAATCTTTTTGCTAGCCTCCACTTGTACTAAGTAGAAATACTACTTGTGCATCCAAAATCTTTAAACCCAGTTTTGCCACATCAGTCCACCATACCTACCTATATGCGGTATTTCCATGCCGTTCTAAGTAAATTTTTATGTGCCATCTCTAATTTTCAAAATGAATTTCCTTTTTGTGTGCTCGTACTGCTCATGAAGCGACACGGGATGGCCAATATTTTCCATGCTAGATGTGTTATTCTCAAGATGCGTGTTTATTCACTTGTCATTGCACGAGAGTACGGCGGTAATAGGAATGCCCAGTCCCGAAATGAAAAACAAATTTACTTTATGTTGTCAAATAATAAATTCCTTGGAAAGTGTTGGTATGGACGGTACACGTGGATATGGCTAGCCGTGGAATGTGAAAGAATGGTGGAAAAAGGAATAAACTTTATTTTCTGTTTGGGAGCCGCATATGATATATCTAGCATGGAAAGTGTTGGGAATTACTCGGTCGTTTTCATTGACGGGAAAAGTATGCCTCTCAAGAAAAATTATCTCTCAATTTAAGCTTTGAGCTCTGGCACCTCTACAAATCCATACTTCCCTCTGTGAAGGTACTATCTATTTACTTTATGCAATTTTTATTTATATTTGAGTCTCCATCTTCTCTTATAAAGCACCAACTAAGGGGCACTATGATCATACTTTCTTTAGTATTGATATTTTGAATGTAGCTAATATACGAGTGTGTTTCATGAATGGATCAATGATTGAGCATGATGGGCTTGGGATAACTTTATTTAGTGTTGATATTTTGAAAGACGTGGTTGCTTGTTGATATGCTTGAGTATTGAAATCTTCATGTCAAAACTAGACTATTGCTTTGAACCATATAAAAGTCCAAATGTCCATGCTACAAAAGAAAAGAATATGTGATGAACATGTTAGGCAGCATTCCACATCAAAAATTCTGTTTTTATCATTTACCTACTCGTGGACGAGTAGGAATTAAGCTTGGGGATGCTGATATGTCTCCAACTTATCTATAATTTTTGCTTGTTCCATGCTGTTATATTATCATTCTTGGATGTTTTACAATCATTTTATAGAAACTTTATATCATTTTTTGGGACTAACCTATTGACATAGTGCCCAGGGCCAGTTGTTGTTTTTTTTGCTTTTTTTTACTTTGTAGAATATCAGTACCAAACGGAGTCCAAACGCAGCGAAACTTTTTGGAGATTTTTTTGGACCAGAAGACACCACATGGGCCAAAGAAGTACCATTGGGGAGGCCCGAGGTGGGTGCTACTTTTTGAGCTTGCGTTGGTTTTTCCCTTGAAGAGGAAAGGGTGATGCAACAAAGTAGAGATAAGTATTTCCCTTAGTTAGAGAACCAAGGTATCAATCCAGTAGGAGGCACAAGCAAGTTTCCAATCTATGCACCTACACAAACAATCAAACACTTGCACCCAACGCGATAAAGGGGTTGTCAATCCCTTCACGGTCAATTGCAATGGTAAGATCTGATAGAGATAGATATAAAAGATTACTAAAACGTAAAATATAATAAAAGTAAATAAATTACAGCAAGATATTTTTGGTATTTTTGGTTTATAGATCTGAAAATATATAAGGAAAAATAGACCCGGGGGCCATAGGTTTCACTAGAGGCTTCTCTCTTGAAGGAAAATAATACAGTGGGTGAACAAATTACTGTCGAGCAATTGATAGAAAAGCGCAAAGTTATGATGATATCCAAGGCAATGATTATGCATATAGGCATCACGTCCGTGTCAAGTAGACCGACATGATTCTGCATCTACTACTATTACTCCACACATCGACCAACTCCTGCCTGCATCTAGAGTATTAAGTTCAAGAGAACAGAGTAACGCATTAAGTAAGATGACATGATGTAGTGGGATAAACTCAAGCAGTATGATGAAAACCCCATCTTTTTATCCTTGATGGCAACAATACAATACGTGCCTCGCTACCCCTACTATGTCACTGGGTGAGGACACCTCAAGATTGAACCCAAAACTAAGCACCTCTCCCATTGCAAGAAATACCAATCTAGTTGGCCAAACCAAACCGATAATTCGAAGTGAAATACAAAGAAATCAAATCATGCATATAAGAATTCAGAGAAGATTCAAATAATATTCATAGATAATCTGATCATAAATCCACAATTCATCGGATCTTGACAAACACACCGCAAAAGAGTATTACATCGGATAGAACTCCAAGGATATCGAGAAGAACATGGTATTGAAGATCATAGAGAGAGAACAAGCCATCTAGCTACTATCTATGGACCCGTAGGTCTGAGGTAAACTACTCACGCTTCATCGGAAGGGCAATAGGGTTGATGTAGATGCCCTCCGTGATCGAATCCCCCTCCCACAGATCGCCGAAAAAGGCCCCAAGATGGGATCTCACAAGAACAGAGGCTTGCGGCGGCGGAAAAGTATTTTCGTGGATGCCTCAGATGGTTTGGGAATATTTGGGAATTTATAGGCCGAAGATTAGGATTAGAGGAGCTCCGAGGGACCCACAAGGCAGGGGGCGCACCGCCCCGGGGCGCGCCCTGCACCCTTGCCATCGCCTCGGGAATCATTTTCCTTGGTCTCCAAGTCCTACATGTGTCTTCTGGTCCAAGAAAAATCATCGTAAAGTTTTATTCTGTTTGGACTCGGTTTGATATTCCTTTTCTGCGAAACTCAAAAACAAGAAAAAAAACAGAAACTGGCACTGGGCTCTAGGTTAATAGTTAGTCCCAAAAATAGTATAAAATGGCATATTAATGCATATAAAACATCCAAAACAAATAATATAATAGCATGGAACAATAAAAAATTATAGATACGTTGGAGACGTATCAAGCATTCCCAAGCTTAATTCCTGCTCGTCCTCGAGTATGTAAATGATAAAAACAGAATTTTTGATGTGGAATGCTATCTAACATATTTATCCATGTAATTTTATTTATTGTGGCATGAATATTCAGATCCATAAGATTCAAAACAAAAGTTTAATATTGACATAAAAACAATAATACTTCAAGCATACGAACAAAGCAATCATGTATTCTCAAAATAACATGGCCAAATAAAGTTATCCCTACAAAATCATATAGTCTGGCTATGCTCCATCTTCATCACACAAAGTATTAAATCATGCACAACCCCGATGACAAGCCAAGCACTTGTTTCATACTTTTGATGTTCTCAAACCTTTTCAACTTTCACACAATACATGAGCGTGAGCCATGGATATAGCACTATAGGTGGAATAGAATATGGTGGTTGTGGAGAAGAAAAAAAGGAGATAGTCTCACATCAACTAGGCGTATCAATGGGCTATGGAGATGCCCATCAATAGATATCAATGTGAGTGAGTAGGGATTGCCATGCAACGGATGCACTAGAGCTATAAGTGTATGAAATCTCAAAAAGAAACTAAGTGTGTGTGCGTCCAACTCGCTTGCTCACGAAGACCTAGGGTAATTTGAGGAAGCCCATCATTGGATTATACAAGCCAAGTTCTATAATGAAAAATTCCCACTAGTATATGAAAGTGACAATATAGGAGACTCTCTATCATGAAGATCATGGTGCTACTTTGAAGCACAAGTGTGGAAAAAGGATAGTAGCATTGCCCCTTCTCCCTTTTCTCTCATTTTTTTATTTTGGGCTCTCTGGCCTCTTTTTTCCCCTTTTTTCTTTCCTTTTATTTTATTTTATTTTTTGTCCGGAGTCTCATCCCGACTTATGGGGGAATCATAGTCTCCATCATCCTTTCCTCACATGGGACAATGCTCTAATAATGATGATCATCACACTTTTATTTACTTACAACTCAAGAATTGCAACTCGATACTTAGAACAACATATGACTCTATATGAATGCCTCCGGCGGTGTACCGGGATGTGCAATGACTCAAGAGTGACATGTATAAAAAATATGAATGGTGGCTTTGCCACAAATACGATGTCAACTACATGATCATGCAAAGCAATATGACAATGAGGAAGCGTGTCATAATAAACGGAACGGTGGAAGTTGCATGGCAATATATCTCGGAATGGCTACGGAAATGCCATAATAGGTAGGTATGGTGGATTTTTTGAGGAAGGTATATAGTGGGTGTAATGCACCGGCGAAAGTTGCGCGGTACTAGAGAGGCTAGCAATGGTGGGAGGGTGAGAGTGCGTATAATCCATGGACTCAACATTAGTCATAAAGAACTGACATACTTATTGCAAAAGTCTATTAGCTATCTAAACAAAGTACTACACACATGCTCCTAGGGGGATAGATTGGTAGGAAAAGACCATCGCTCGTCCCCGACCGCCACTCATAAGGAAGACAATCAATAAATAAATCATGCTTCGACTTCATCACATAACGGTTCACCTTACGTGCATGCTACGGGAATCACAAACTTTAACTCAAGTATTTCTATGAATCCACTATTACTCACTAGCATGACTCTAATATCACCATCTTTATATCTCAAAACAATCATAAGGAATCAAACTTCTCATAGTATTCAATGCACCCAATATGAAAGGTTTTATTATATCCCTCTTGGATGCCCATCATATTAGGACTAAATTCATAACCTAAGAAAATTACCATGCTGTTTAGAGACTCTCAAAATAATATAAGTGAAGCAAGAGAGTTCAACAACTTCTATAAAATAAAGCCACCGCCGTGCTCTAAAAAGATATAAGTGAAGCACTAGAGCATATTGCCTAGCTCAAAAGATATAAGTGATGCACATAGAGTATTCTAATAAATTCATGATTAATGCGTGTCCCTCTCAAAAGGTGTGTACATCAAGGATGATTGAGGCAAACTAAAAAGAAAAGTCTCATATCATACAAGACGCTCCAAGCAAAACACATATCATGTGATGAATAAAAATATAGCCTCAAGTAAATTTACCGATGGATTGAAGACGAAAGAGGGGATGCCTTCCAGAGCATCCCCAAGCTTAGGCTCTTGGTTGTTCTTGAATATTACCTTGGGGTGCCTTGGGCATCCCCAATCTTAGGCTCTTGCCACTCCTTATTCCATAGTCCATCAAATCTTTACCCAAAACTTGAAAACTTCACAACACAAAACTCAACAGAAAACTCATGAGATCCGTTAGTATAAGAAAAATAAATCACCACTTTGGTACTGTTGTGAACTCATTATTTATTTATATTGGTGTAATATATACTGTATTCCAACTTTTCCATGGTTCATACCCCCCGATACTACCCATAGATTCATCAAAATAAGCAAACAACACATAGAAAACAGAATCTGTCAAAAATAGAACAGTCTGTGAAGATCCGAATTGTTCTAATACTTATGTAACTCCAAAAGTTATGAACAATTATAACAACATAGTAAATTTGTATATCAATATTGTTTAAAAAATTCAGTGTTTTTTGTCACTTCTGTGAATTATTAAAATTCTACAACTGGACGCAAAAGTTTCTATTTTTCAGCAAGATCAAATCAACTATCACCGTAAGCCATCCCAAAGGTCTTACTTGGCTCAAACACTAATTAAAACACCAAAACACAATTACTACAGAGGTACTAATGTGTATACTCATAAAAACAGGAAATAAAAATATTGGGTTGTCTCCCAATAATCACTTTTCTTTAAAGCCTTTTAGCTAGGCATTGATAATCCAAATGATGCTCACATAAAAGATAATAATTGGAACACAAAGAGAGTATCATAAAACATGTGACAAGCAAATTTAAGTCTAACATGCTTCCCATGCATAGGAATTTTATAAGCAAACAAATTATCAAGGCAAGCAAAAACTAGCATATGCAAGGAAGAAGAAAGAAACAATAGCAATCTCAACATAACGAGAGGTAATTTAGTAACATGAAAATTTCTACAACCATATTTTCCTCTCTCATAATAATTACATGTAGGGTCATAATCAAATTCAACAATATAACTATCACATAAAATTTTCTTTTCATGATCCACATGCATGCATAGTTGACACTCTTCCAAAATAGTGGGATTAACATATAATAAAGTCATTACTTCTCCAAGCCCACTTTTATCAAAGAATTCATAAGATTGATCAAACTCCAAAGTAGTGGGATTATTATTTCCTATAGTTGACACGCTTCCAAACCCACTATCAATATTATTGCAAACATTATTAACATGAGGCTTAAATAAATTTTCAAGATCATAAGAAACATTATCACCCCAATCATGATCATTGCAATAAGTAGTGGACATAGCAAAACCAGCATCCCTAAGCTTAGGGTTTTGCATATCATTGGCACAATTGACATTAATAGAATTTATAATAACATCATTGCAATCATGCTTTTCATCCAAGGAGCTATCGTGAATCACTTCATAAATTTCATCACAATTTTTAGATTCACGACTTTCAAGCAAAACTTCATAAAGATAATCTAGTGCATGCAACTCACTAGCAATTGGTTCATCATAATTGGATCTCTTAAAAAGATTAGCAAGTGGATGAGGATCCATAACATTTTTGCTTTCTGATTTTCAATAAATACACAATTATTCCAAGCGAACAGGCAAACAAACCAAGTAAGACATAAAAGGCAAACGAAAAGAAGGCAGATAAAAAGGCAAATATTTTTGTGTTTTTCTGAAATCATTTTAGAAGTGGGGGACAGGAAAATGAGAGGCAAATGGCGAATAATGTAATGCAAGAGATGATAGTTTATGATGGGTACTTGGTAGGCTTGATGTAGAACCTCCCCGGCAACGGCGCCAGAAATTCTTCCTGCTACTTCTTGAGCTTGCGTTGGTTTTTCCCTTGAAGAGGAAAGGGTGATGCAACAAAGTAGAGATACATATTTCTCTCAGTTAGAGAACCAAGGTATCAATCCAGTAGGAGGCACAAGTAAGTCTCCAATCTATGCACCTACACAAATAATCAAACACTTGCACCCAACGCGATAAAGGGGTTGTCAATCCCTTCACAGTCAATTGCAATGGTGAGATCTGATAGAGATAGATATAAAAGATTACTAAAACGTAAAATAAAATAAAAGTAAAGAAATTGCAGCAAGATATTTTTGGTATTGTTGGTTTATAGATCTGAAAATATATAAGGAAAAATAGACCCGGGGGCCATAGGTTTCACTAGAGGCTTCTCTCTTGAAGGAAAATAATACGGTGGGTGAACAAATTACTGTCGAGCAATTGATAGAAAAGCGCATAGTTATGACGATACACAAGGCAATGATTATGCATATAGTCATCATGTCCGTGTCAAGTAGACCAAAACGATTCTGCATCTACTACTATTACTCCACACATCGACCGACTGTTGCCTGCATCTAGAGTATTAAGTTCAAGAGAACAGAGTAACGCATTAAGTAAGATGACATAATGTAGAGGGATAAACTCAGGCAATATGATGAAAACCCCATCTTTTTATCCTTGATGGCAACAATACAATACGTGCCTCGCTACCCCTACTATGTCACTGGGTGAGGACACTGCAAGATTGAACCCAAAACTAAGCACCTCTCCCATTGCAAGAAATACCAATCTAGTTGGCCAAACCAAACCGATAATTCGAAGAGAAATACAAAGATATGAAATCATGCATATAAGAATTCAGAGAAGATTCAAATAATATTCATAGATAATCTGGTCATAAATCCACGATTCAGCGGGTCTCGACAAACACACCGCAAAAGAATATTACATCGGATAGAACTCCAAGAACATCAAGGAGAACATGGTATTGAAGATCATAGAGAGAGAAGAAGCCATCTAGCTACTAGCTATTAACCCATAGGTCTGAGGTAAACTACTCACGCTTCATCGGAAGGGCAATAGGGTTGATGTAGATGCCCTCCGTGATCGAATCCCCCTTCGGGAGATCACCGGAAAAGGCCCCAAGATGGGATCTCATGGGAACAGAGGCTTGCGGCGGCGGAAAAGTGTTTTCGTGGATGCCTCTCATGGTTTTGGAATATTTGGGAATTTATAGGCCGAAGATTAGGGCTAGAGGAGCTCCGAGGGACCCACAAGGCAGGGGGCGCCCCCCCTGGGGCATGCCCTGCACCCTTACCGTCGCCTCGGGACTCCTTTTCCTTGGTCTCCAAGTCCTATGTGTGTCTTCTGGTCCAAGAAAAACCATCGTAAAGTTTTATTCCGTTTGGACTCCGTTTGATATTCCTTTTCTGCGAAACTCAAAAACAAAGAAAAAACAGAAACTGGCACTAGGCTCTGGGTTAATAGGTTAGTCCCAAAAATAACATAAAATAGCATATTAATGCATATAAAACATCCAAAACAGATAATATAATAGCATGGAACAATCAAAAATTATAGATACGTTGGAGACGTATTAGTGGGCACAACCCACTAGGGCGCGCCCAGGAGCCCAGACGCGCCCAGGGAGGTTGTGCTCCCCTCGGTGGCCTCCCGCACCGCATCTTCGCCCTATAAATCCCCAAATATTCTAGAAACCGTAGGGGAGTCGACGAAACACAATTCTAGCTGCCGCAAGTTCCAGAACCACGAGATCCAATCTAGACACCATCACTGAGGGGTTCATCATCCTCATTGGTGCCTCTCCGATGATGCGTGAGTAGTTCATCATAGACCTACAGGTTCGTAGGAAGTAGCTAGATGGCTTCCTCTCTCTCTTTTGATTCACAATACAATGGTCTCTTGGAGATCTATTTGATGTAACTCTTTTTTGCGGTGTGTTTGTTGGGATCCGATGAACTTTGAGTTGATCTATATCCATGAATATTATTTGAGTCTTCTTTTGATCTCTTATATGCATGATTATTTATAGCCTCGTATTTCTTCTTAGAATTTTTGGTTTAGTTAGGCCCACTAGATCGATTTTTCTTGACATGGGAAGAGGTTCTTTGTGATGGGTTCGATCGTGCGGTGTTCTTTCCCAGTGACAGAAGGGGCAGCAAGACGCGGATGTATCATTGCTATTAAGGATAACAAGACGGGGGCTATTCCTACATGAATAGATCTGATCTACATCATGTCATCGTTCTTATTGCATTACTCCATTTCTCCATGAACTTAATACACTAGATGCATGCTCGATAGCGGTCGATGTGTGGAGTAATAGTAGTAGATGCAGGCAGGAGTTGGTCTACTAATCTTGGACGTGATGCCTATATATTGATCATTGCCTTGGATATCATCGTAATTATTCGATCTTCTATCAATTGACCAACAGTAATTTGTTTACCCACCGTGTGCTATTTCTTGAGAGAAGCCACTAGTGAAATCTACGGCCCCCGGGTCTATTCTTTATCATATTTGCTTTGAGATCTATTTTTATTCGCTTTTGTTTTCAGATCTATTATTCCAAAAACCCAAAAATACCTTGCTGCACTTTTTTGTTACTTATTTTATTTCACGTTTTATCGAGATCTATTTATCCAATCTACACAAATTATATACCATCAACTTGACAATTTCTAGCGTCGTTACCCATAGAGGGATTGACAACCCCTCATAAGCGTCGGGTTGCAAGTATTTGTTCTTTGTGTGCAGGTACCGTTTACATAGTGTTGCTTGGTTCTCCTATTGGATTGATACATTGTTTTCATAACTGAGGGATACCTACCGTAGCTGTGATGCATCATCCCTTCCTCTTTGGGGAAATACCAACGTTGTTCAAGCAACTTCAGCGCAAGGCTTTGTCAACATAGTCCACAAACGATTCTAGCAGCAGTGATCATTGGATGTTAATCCAACGGCCATGCTGCTTCTTCAATATCTGATCTTCTTGCTCTAGCCGCCCAGACCAGCACCATTGGGATCGCTTGCTCCCGCCTCCCATGGCCGGCTGTGCTGCCGCGCATGCTGCACCGCCCCACCCTACTCCCATCGCTGGCTAGGCCATTCCTCTACTCACCCACATCTCATGTTATTTTCCAGCAACGACAGCCGAACCAGTAAAACCCTTGTACTCCCCAGCGCATGGGCAACCATTGCCGAGTCTTCCTTGGCTCTGGGTTGTTCCCTTCCTAGGCCTCACCGTCGTCCAACGTGGTGGTGCCCTCGACGCAGCATGGTCAACATAGTCAACAAACGACAGCCATCGAAAGAGGGAAGTTCATGGAGTGGCTGACAGTAGGGACCCACATGGTCCCTAGCCGCACGCAAGCAAGTGCCTCCTTATTACGCGAAAAAATGATTCCTCGCACTGACAGGCAGGACAAAGCAGCTACATCTCCGCACGGAAGCAAGTGCCTCCTTATTACGTGGAAAAAAAGTTTCCTCTCCCTGACAGCTGAGACCCACCAGCTACATCTTTGCACGCAAGAAAGTGTCTCCTTATTACGTGCAATAAAAATTATTCCTCCTGCTGCTAGCAGGGACCTATCCGATTTGGAGGCTGACTTGTGGGCCTAATAAGTTGACGTGTACACATCGTTTCCTCTCCAACCGCCGTGCTGCTTCTTCAACCTCGGATCTGCTTGCTCCAACCGCCCAAACCAGCTCCAGCCGTACCGCCTTCTCCCGCCTCTGGTGGCCGGCTGTGCTGCCGCGCAGGCATCACCGCCCCACCCTACTCCCACCACTGGACAGACTTTCCCTTTACTCACCCACACCCCTTGTTATTTTTTGGTGACGGCAGCCTCTCACAGCAGACGAACCAGTCAACCATCGTACTCCCTTCCGCGTGGGAAACCACTACCGTGTCTTCCTCGGCTCCGGTTCTTTCCCTTCCTAGGCCTGGCCGTCGTCCACCGCTTTTCTGCTCTCGGCATGGCATCGTCAACGTGGTTAACGAACCACAGCCATCGGAAGAGGACTATATGTGGCGAGGCTGACAGTTGGACCCACCAGCTACATGTTCGCATGGAAGGAAGTGCCTTCTTATTACGTGAAAAAATGATTCCTCCCCCTGACAGCTAGGACCCACCAGCTTTATATTCGCATGCAAGGAAGTGCGTTCTTATCCTCCCAGATAGCTGGGACCCACCTGGTAGAAGTGTCGCAGACGTGTACGTACATTCCGATCGATCGGTCTATCTGCCATGATGAACCATGGCCGACTAAGGAGCGGTAGCAGTTTAGGTAGTCTCGTCTAAATCCTGTACACATACAACAGCCACACTGCAAAAAAGACGGCAATGTACGTACATATGGGTGTGGTCTTGAACGCGTACAGCGACGGTGTCCAGTTCATCGGCAGCCAACCGGCTGAGTCGGAATGTGTCCTGTTCAACGGGAGCCAACTGGCTGGGATGGAACAGCCAAAACAGGGTGTGGCATACCACAGTACGGAGGAAACAACCTTCTGTTCGACTGCCTACGGTCGAATCGTGATCCTGTTCCTAGGGAGGGGACTGGCGTACCACAAAATGGAGGAAACGGACTTCTGTTCAAGCTCCTACGGTCAAAACGGGGTCCTGTTGATCGGGAGGAGTCTAGCGTACTGCAAAATGGAGGAAACAGACTTCTCTTTGAGCGCCTACGGTCAAAACGGGGGTCCTGTTCATCGGGAGGGGTGTGGCGTACCGCAAAACGGGACTCCACGGGCTACTGTTCATCCATCGTCGACTTCCTCTAGCCTCCACCTGCTACTGGTCATGTACCATCGACCTCCTCCAGCCTCCACGGGCTACTGTTCATCCAGCTTCCACCGGCTACAATTCAACCAGCCTCCACGGGGTCCTGTTCATCCACCCCCAACCGACTAGGGTGTGTGGTGGCCTCCTCGGGGTCCTGTTCATCCAACGGGAACTGCGTACTACAACGGGGTCCTGTTCATCCAGCAGCAACCGCCTACACACGGCGAGGGTCTTGTTCATCCAACGCCCACCGGGAACTGTTCATCCACAGCCAACCCAACCAGCTCGACTCACCACGTCTCGACTTGTTCTACGTATCGCACGCGAGGCAACAACGGGCACTGTTCATCCAGAGCCAGCCCAAACGGCTAGCTACGTCTTGCACGAGGGTTTGATCGGCTTCAATAAGAAGCAGTAGCGATCGATCGGGTTTAGTTAGCAACGGAGGAGTCGGTTGGGTTCAGTTAAGGCATCAATCGATCGGCTTCAGTACGTAGCAGCAGGCGATCGCTCGGGCTCAGTAAGTGGACGCCTCTTGCTCGGGTTCAGTTATAGCGACACGGCTCGCACCACGCACGCGTACGAGAGAAACGCGCAAACCACACTACATCGCTAGGCCCCGACCACCCACTGTAACCGGGAACTCTGCGAAAATTTCCTCGCCCTCACTTCTACCATGATTTTTTATGTCATGGACGGCCCAAAGAATGTCATGCAGGTGCGTCCCCGGCCCGCCCAGGACGAAAAGCCCATTTTCTATCATTATTTTTTGTCATAGAAGTAGGAGCCCACGACATCTAGGATGATACGTATTTTTTCACCATTATCGTCATAGAAGTGTCATAACCATGACACAAAAAAATTGTTCTGGCCAAAATGTCATGGATGTGTCTTTTTTTTGTAGTGCACTCTGTCGGTGAAGTTTGGCAGTGAGCTCAATTACAGGCAGAGAAGATTTTCTTCGATGTTGTCAAGATTCTGTTGCTGTACAATGGGATCCTTGGTCGCCCGGCACTGGCAAAGTTCATGGCGGCGTCGCATTATGCGTACAACACATTGGAGATGCCGGCGCTGATGTGCGTCACCACCATCCATTCTGATAAGAAGGATGCGCTGATTTGCATGGACCAGCTCTACCGGGAAGCAGTTGCAGCATCTTCTGCCAAGGCGAATGCTCCCACAAACAAAGCTCCTAGGGAGAAGAAGAGGAAGAAGATCGACAAGACCACGGGCAAGGACTCCGGCAAGTGCACCTCTTCGGAGTGCTGCGCTCCCGTCGAGGACGTGCCAGAGAGCTCTGCTGGCAAGAGCAAGAAGAACAAAGTTGCTCCACCAGAGACAAAGAAGGTGTCCTCCAAGGAGGACGGCATGAGAGGAACTTTCACTATAAGTTCCACCCTTGACGACAAATAGGAAAGCGCGGTCGTTGCTTTCCTGTGGGCAAATGTCGATGTTTGCATGGCAAGCATCTGACATCCCCGGTGTTCCCAGCAAAGTAATTGAGCACCACCTAGCTATCTTTCCCCATGTGTCGCACGTCAAGCAGAAGGTGCGGAAGCATGCTTTGGAGCAGTAACCGTTCATTACCGAAGATATAAAAAAGTTGGAAGCGGTAGGGTTAGTCAGAGCAGTGCTCCATCCAACGTGGTTAGCCAATCAAGTTGTAGTGTGCAAGGCTAATGGGAAATGGAGATTGTCTATTTATTACACTGACAGCAATAAAGCTTGTCCAAAAGATCCATTTCCCTTGCCGTGCATCGACCAAATTGTTCACTCCACTGCCGGATGTGATCTACTGTCATTTCTTGATGCCTACTCTGGGTATCACCAAATTTTCACGTCAAAGGAAGATGAAGAGAAGACCACATTTATCACTCCATGTGGCACGTATTGCTTTATACGAATGCCTTTTGGATTGAAAAGTGCTGGTTCAATATTTGCAAGAGTAGTCTAGATTGGTTTTGAGCCCCAATTGCATAGGAATGTGGAAGCATATATGGATGATATAGTGGTCAAAACCAAGGACAGAGCAACTCTCATTCAAGATCTAGAAGAGACATTTGCTAATCTATGCAAGATCAATCTGAAGCTCAAACCCGAGAAGTGTGTGTTTGGCGTCCTATCCAGCAAGCTTCTCGGGTTCTTTGTTTCTCAACATGGAATTGAAGCCAATCCCGACAAGATCAAAGCAATTGAACAGATTGAAGCACCAAAGCACGTCAAGGATGTACGATGCCTTGCCAGCTGCATTGCTGCATTGAGCAGTTTCATCTCCAAATCTGCTAAGCGCGCCTTGGCGTTTTTCAAAATTTTGAAAAAGGCAGGTCCAATGAAACGGACTCCGGAAGCATATGTCGCGCTGCAAGATTTGAAGAAGTACTTGTCCTCTGCACCAACACTAGTTTCCCCAAGACCGCAAGAGCCATTGTTGCTATACTTGGCAGCAACGAATCAAGTGGTCAGTGTTTTATTAGTGGCAGAAAGGGAAGCTGAAGAAGAAGAAGCAGCAGATGCAGGCCCATCAAGCGACAAGCTATAGTCTTCTGCAGCAAGTCTTGGTGCCGACAAGTCAAGTGTCGATCAAGCAGATGCAACAAAACAACAAGTCATGCAGAAAAAGAAGATGGTGCAGCTCCCAGTATATTTTGTTAACTCTCTTCTCCAAGGGGCTAGATCAAGATATTATGCTATGCAGAAATTGCTCATTGGTCCTCTCATGGCCTCAAGGAAGCTGCGCCACTACTTTCAAGCACACCAGATCACCGTTGTCACTCGCTTTCCAATGCAAAGGATTTTGAGAAATCCAGATGCAACTGGCAGGATTGTGGAGTGGGCGTTGGAATTATCAAGCTTCGAGATCAAGTTTGAAAGTACTTCAACAATTCAGAGTAGGGCCTTGGTGGAGTTCATTGAGAATGGATGCCAACACCAGACGAAGAGATTGAAGAGACAAGCTTCCCTGGCAAGGAAACAACTAAGGATTGGATTATGTACTTTGACGGGGCTTTTTCGCTGCAAGGCACCAGTGCTGAAGTGCTGCTTGTCGTGCCCACTGGAGAGCACCTAAAGTATGTAATTCAAATGCATTTCCCCAGGGAGCGAGCGATGAACATCAGTGCTGAGTATGAAGGACTGCTTGTCGGTCTCAGGTTCATGGCAGACCTTGGAATCAGAAAGCTTATCATCAGAGGCGACTCGTAGTTGGTTGTGAAGCAAGTAAACAAGGATTATCAGAGTCCGTTAATGGAAGCTTACGTAGATGAAGTGAGGAAATTGGAAGATCACTTTGACGGGTTGCAAACAGAGCACATTCCTCGTGCGGAGAACAACATAGCTGATGATGTGTCAAAGCATGCCGCACTCAAGCTACCTGTGGAACCAGGAACTTTTGTGCTCCATTTAACTCAGCCATCCGTAACACCATCAACAGGTTAGAACAAGAGAAGACAGTTGAACATCAACAAGTACCTTCCTGCCGATCTCCCAGAAGCTGCCGGCAAGGATGTTGTCAGGAACAATGATAAGCTTGCCGATGAGCAGCAAGCTCCGGCAGGAACTCAAGTCCCTGTCATTAAAGCTAGCGCACTCGTAGCTGAGGATATGCCTTCAGTCCTTCTCGTCGAGCCACAAGCTCCAACATGGGCACAACCAATCGTCCAGTTCCTTCAAACAGGAGAACTTCCCGAGGATCAAGAAGAAGATGAAAGAGTAGCCCGTCAGTCTGGTCTGTATCAGTTTGTCGGCAATGGTCTACACAGAAAGAGACCAAATGGGGTGAAATTGAAGTGTATTTATCGGGAAGATGGGCAGAAGCTGTTGGCAGAGATACATGGAGGCATATGTGGCTCCCATATAGGATCAAGAGCTCTTGTCAGCAAGTCATTCCGGCAAGTCTTCTATTAGCCCACTGCCCTCCAGGATGCAACTGAGCCAGTAACCAAGTGTGAAGGATGCCAGTTTCATTCAAAGCAATCAAATAAATCAACTCAAGCTCTGTAGGAAAGTACTTGCTGGTGTTCTACTTTCTTCTCTTGTTCTGCCTTGTTGATGGTGTCACAGATGGCTGAGTCAAATGGAGCACAAAAGTTCCTCGTTCCACAGGCAACTTGAGGGCGACACATTTTGACAGATCATCAGCTATGTTGTTTTCCACACGAGGAATGTGCTCTGTTTGCAATCCGTCAAAGTGCTCTTCTAGTTTTCTCACTTCATCAACATATGCTTCCATCAATGGGCTCTGATAATCTTTATTTACTTTCTTCAGAACCAACTACGAGTCGCCTCTGGCGATAAGCTTTTCGATTCCGAGGTTTACTGCGATCCTGAGACCGGCAAGCAGCCCTTCATACTCAGTAGTGTTGTTAGTTGCTTTCTCCCTGGGAAAGTCTATCTGAATTACATACTTGAGGTGCTCTTCGATGGGTGCGACAAGCAGCACTCCAGCATGGGTGCCTTGCAGCAAAAAAGCCCCATGAAAGTACATAATCCAATCTTTAGTTGTTTCCTTACCGGGGAGAGAAGTCTCTGGAATTTCTTCGTCTAGGGTTGGCGTCCATTCTGCAATGAACTCCGCCAAGGCCCTGGTCTGAAATGTTGAAGTGCTTTCAAACTTGAGACCAAATTTTGACAGTTCCAAAGCCCACTCCACAATTCTGCCTGTTGCATCTAGATTTCTCAAGATCCTTTTCGTCAGAAAGCGAGTGATGACGGTAATCTGATGTGCTTGGAAGTAGTGGCGCAGCTTCCTTGAGGCCATAAGATGACCAAAAAGCAATTTTTTCATGCCAGAATATCTTGACCTGGCCCCCTATAGAAGAGAACTGACAAAATAAATGGGTCACTGCAACAACTTCTTCTTTTGTACCACTTGTTGTTCTATCGCACTTGCTTGATCTACACTTGACTTGTCGACACCAGGACTTGCCGAAGAAGATTCTGGCTTGTCGTTTAAAGGGTCTGCATCTGCTATTCCTTCTTCTTCAGCTTCCCTCTCAGCCACTAGTGCGACACTGACCACTTGATTTGTTACCGCCAAGTATAGCAGCAACGGCTATTCTGGCCTTGGCTCTACCAGTGTTGGCGCGGAGGAGAGGTACTTGCTCAAGTCTTGGAGCGCGACCTCCGCTTTTGGAGTCCATTTTATTGGACTTGCTTTTTCAAAATTTTGAAATATGGTAGGGTGCGCTCAGCAGACATGGAGATGAACCTGCTTAATGCAGCAATGCAGCCGGCAAGGCGGCGCACATTCTTGACGCGCTTCGATGCTTCAATTTGCTCAATTCCTTTGATCTTGTCAGGATTCGCCTCGATTCCACGCTGATATACAGAGAACCAGAAAATCTTGCTGGATGGAATGCCAAACACACACTTCTTAGGATTGAGCTTCAAACTGATCTTGCGCAGATTTGGAAATGTCTCTTCTAGGTCTTGTATAAGTGTTGCTCTGTCCTTGGTTTTGACCACTATCTCATCCAAGTATGCTTCCACATTTGTTTGCAGCTGGGCCTCAAAACTGATCTAGACTGCTCTTCCAAAAGTAGAAACGGTACTTTTCAATCCGAAAGGCATACATATAAAGCAATACGTGCCACATGGAGTGATAAATGCGGTATTCTCTTCATCCTCATTGGACATGAAAATTTAGTGATACACAGAGTAGGCTTCTAGAAACGACAGTAAGTCACAACCGACAGTGGAGTCCACAATCTGGTCAATGCACGCCAAGGGAAAAGGTTCTTTTGGACAAGCTTTATTGATATCAGTATAGTCAATACAAAGCCTCCATTTCCCATTAGCCTTGCGCACTACAAATGGATTGGCCAACCACGTTGGATGGAGCACTCCTCTGACCAAGCATGCCACTTCCAACTTCTTGATTTCCACATTGGATGGAGCACTCCTCCGAAAGGCATACATATAAAGCTTTCTTCCTGACCTTCTGCTTGACGGGCCGCGAATGAGGGCAAACAACAAGGTGGTGCTCAAGTACCTCCCTGGGAACATCGAGGATGTCAGATGGTTGCCATGTAAACATACCAACAATCTCCTGCAGGAAGGCAATGAGCGCGCTCGCCTATTTGTTGTCAAGGGTGGTGAAACTTCCCCCCATGCCATCCTCCTTGGTGGGCACCTACTTGGTTGCTGGTGGAGCTGCTTTGGCTTTCTTTCTCTTGCCGGCAGAGCAGTCTTCTTCCTCTTGTTCCCCCCGGGAGCTTTGTTAGCAGGAGCAAGTGCCTTGGCAGCAGATGCTGCAATTGCATCTTGGTAGAGCTGGTCAGCGCAAATGATCGCACCTTTCTTATCAAAATGGATGGTGATGACACTCATCGGTCCTGGCATCTTTAGCGTGTTGTAAGAATAGTGAGATGCTGCCTTGAACTTTGCTAGTGCCGGGAAACCAAGTATTCCATTGTAAGGCAATGGTATCTTGACGATGTCGAGGACAATCTTCTCCGTCCTATAGTTGAGCTCACTGCCAAATGTCACCAGCAGCATGATCTTTCCCTTCGGCTGGCTCCTTCTTGGATTGATCCCTCAAAATGTGCCAGTCTTCTTAAGATCTTCATCAGAAATTTGCAGCCTCTTGATCACATAAAGTGAGATCAAGTTTACGCTTGCCCCACCGTCAACTAGCATTTTTGTCACTTTGAGGTTATGTATTGTTGGTGAAACCATGAACGGCAAACACCCGACCGCGGTTGTGCGTTCAGGGTGATCCTCAGTGTAAAAAATGATGGGCGTGTTGGACCATTTTAGCGGCTTCTGGGCATCAACTGCCGATTTTGCTGCATTGACCTCACGCACCCACTACTTGAGTTGGCGGTGAGAGGAGTGCAAAGATGCGCCTCCGTCAATACACATGGCATCCGTGGCCTTGTGGAACTCATGCTCACCGGACTCATCCTTGTCTTCGTCCTCATCATCATCCTGTTCCTTCTTGTCGCGACCCCTAGCAGGCTTCTCCTTCCGCTACTTGGCCTTGCCGCGACGACCACCATGGCCACCGCGCTTCTTGCCGGACCCTCCAGCACCATCTTGAACCTTCTCCTAGTCTCTCTTCTCATACTCAGGCTTCTGCTTCTCGGCATGCTGCTCCACTTGCCGACGGTCTTGGAGGTCGTGGATCATGGTATGGTGGATCTTGCAATACTGCTTGCCGGAGCCCCCAGTATGGTCGGCAGCTGCCAAGGCTTCACACGAGGCGCACCCGGCAACCTCCTTGCCGGGGCTATCAGCCTTGGCCTTCTTGGCGGTGTCAACATTGCCGGATCATTCAATAGCTAGCACTGTCTTGCCCTTGCGTTTTCTGTTGCGCTTGCGGCCTTTTTTTTGGGGGAGGTGGTTATCGTCTTCGTCGTCCTCAAAGTCGACCTCTGCGCCAGCATCCTCCCTGGAAGTCTTCTTCCCACTTCAGCACGTGCACACTTGTCAGCCAGAGCATAAAGCTCGGCGACGCCTCTCACATTATTCATTGCCAGCTCCTCCCGCATCTTGCGGTTACGCACATTCTGGTGAAATGCGCTAATGACAGTGGCAGGATGAACATCAGGGATATTGTGTTGTACACGGCTGAATCTCTGTATGTACTTGCGGAGAGATTCACCCTCTTTCTATGGTATGACATGCAAATCACTTTCCTGAACAGGGACTTTGTGGCCCCTTGTAAAGGTGATGACAAACTCGTGGCACAGATCCGCCCACGAGGAGATGGAATTCTCCGGCAAGTGCATCAACCATGATCTGACATTGGGCATGAGCACCAACAGAAACTAGCTGACAAGGATCTTGTCGTCTCGTCCCCCAGTAGCCTGCACTGTGATGGTGTAGATGCTGAGGAACCCTGACGGGTGAGTCTTGCCGTTGTACTTCTCCGACACTTCTGGCTTGAAGTTCCGGGAATTGGGCCACAGGACTTGCCTCAGCTCAAGAGTAAACGCCGGGAAGCCCACCTCGTAAGGTAGGCTGCCAGGGTACCCTAGCACTGGCCCATCTACAGTGGGCCCTGCGTGCCTATCAAATTGATGGCGCGCTTCCGGCCGCCATTTGATGGTAGTACTGGCATCTTGTCTGCGCCATTCTTGAAGAACTTGGCGCTGATGGCGGTGAGCTCGCGGATCAGACTACGCCATGGGTGCATCACCATGGGTGTCAAAGCGCTAACTTTGCCGCTGGTATTGTTGACGTGGAGGGGACTGCACCATAGCCGCACCACCTCTAGTTCTCTCGCCAGCAGCACGCACTGTGGCGGTGGGCTGCTGCTGCAGGGACTCGCCTGCTGCGGCTTTTTGTTATTGGCGAAGCTGAGGAGGCTCTGAATAGCAGCTCTCCACTCCTCCATCTTGTCCGCCACATGAGGGAAGTCAGCTAGCAACTGTGCTTGCGCCAAAGCTTCCGTCGGGGTGGATGGCATGGAATGATGCGAAGAATGAGAGGTGTTCTTACTTCTGACAAAAACAGAAGGAGCTCCATCTCGATCTTGCAACCATATACCACCTCTGTCAAGATGCTGACACGCATGCTGGCCCTATACATCCTGGGTTTGATGCACAGGGGCTTTGCCCTGGGGATGCCCGGAGCCAACGACACTGTTGCGCTGCTCATCGCACGCGACCTGAGATGGCCGTGGAGTGTGCATTGGTGTGGTTGTCTTGGATGGTGTCGTGCCGTCCATAGAGTTCGCCACGCCGCCTGTAGGCAGCACGGCTACGTCCTTGGACCTAGTGGCATGTAGGTTGTTGTTCCCATCGTGGATGATGCCGCTCGCCTGGCTCTGATCGCCAGAACATCACGGAAGCTGCTCGTGGCCTCCGCGCCCTCCACCGCTGCCCGTGCCATCGCCTGTCTGCGTAAGCATCAGCAACTTGGGCATAGACGGACTGACCGTCGTGGCGCCCTTCTTAGGAGCCATGACAATGAAGATGATGAAGCTGACACACTGACTACTAGATCAGGTGCGCGCAAGTGATCCCCCTGCCTGGCGTGCCAAAGATGTCATGCGTATGACGATCTATGGGACCAGTAAAGGCCCCTTTGCGGAGATCAACAAGCTCAAAGAGCAGATCCAGCAATCAACACAGTAGTTTTACCTAGGATCGGGGCATTGTGAAACGTAAAACCCTACTCTTGCTTTGTTGTATTGGATGTGTATATGAAATGTTACAAGGAGCGCAACTTACCGGCAAGGTGCACAGAAGTGCAACTACAAGTGAAATGGACAGGGTTTCCATCATTTGACCCAGGTTTGGGGCGCTCTAAAACGTAAAACCCTACTCTTGCTTTGTTGTATTGGATGTATATATGAAATGTTACAAGGAGCGCAACTTGTCGGCAAGGTGCAAGGAAGTGCAGCTACAAGTGCAAATGGACAGGGTTTTGATCTCTATAAAGGTAGCCATGGGCCTCCTTTTATGGGAAAATGAGTCACCATAGTGGCAAAATGGTAAATACACACAGTAAATAGTGGCTACAATGCCAAATACCTAACTCTGACGGGTTAGGACAAACACATTAAATGTGTTGTGAGGTGTCATGTTGATGGAGCTCCCTGGCAAGAATTGTCTCTCCTTCTGTGTCGTTCGCCCATCTACCTTGTATTCCTTTGACATGCTCCTGGGATGGGTGTCATTAAAGTTGTATATTCAGCGGCGAGCTGCCACGTGCCCAGACAAAGCTCACCTAACTACCTGCCCGCTCGACACCTATACGACAAGTGACAAGCTGATCACTAAGGTGGAGCGGTGGCAAGGTAGTGGGATCTTGTCGGGCCCGAAGCTTGCTAGGTCTTCACCTAGCTTACCGGCAACTCCAAGCTTGATATTCTATGCTTTTGATCATTGGCTTGGGTGTCTTCTTTACAAATTTGTCAATTAGTCTTGAGCATGTTCTTAGTTGTCCTCCAGCAATCCCTGCCGTCGAGAAGGCTGCCACTATCTGTGCACAAGTATAGGGTACTAGAGCACCCAAACTTTAGTACACCGACACAAAACAATTTTGTAAATCCTGAAAATTATTGTCGATGCTAACTAAATTATTTCAACGCCCCACAAAAAGTTCTATAATTATTTGATCTATGAAACCCTAAACCCTAAACCCTAGCATTTAGTAACTCCAATTCAAATAAATAGTGTGTTAATTCAAAGGCCGAATATGCGATGGAAATATGGGCACAATCTCTGGTTGATGTTTTCACCTTTTTCCATAAATCATGAACATTTTTGAAGGGTATTTTGGGTTCATTGAAAATACTTTTAGTTGAACATAATTGAATTAATTCTGTGCTAGGGTTAGATCATCCCCATTTCAAGTTTCTTTGAATTTAGACATGATGGATGGATGCAGATGCAACTATTTACAATCAATTCTTCTAGGGTTGTGACAACTCACCCCCACTAAACAAGAATCTCATCCCAAGATTCAAGACGTGAGGTAAGAGGAAGAGGGAACACAAAACTAACACAAACTTCTCGATCCCACTACTCCTTTCGAAGACGTTGATTCATTGCATCATCTTGATCTTGACATCTTTGGTTTTGAGATCTTCACCCAAATACGACAAAAAAAGAGAGAGAAACTCTACAGGATTCGATCTTGATGAAGATCAAGAATTCATGATCAACTTATGGAGTGAGACGTAAGAAGGTCAGAGTTGAGACACAAAACACACATCAGAAACATTGCAAAGAAACAGATGACGAGGGTTTTAATTTGGTAGGCAAAAATTCTAGCTCAAAAGGATGGTGCAGGGTTTTTTTAGAGTAGCAAGGAGTTAATTGCCCTTAATATCATAATGGGCCACCTTAGAGGAGGTTACTCATTGAATTATTGCCTAAGTCACGCAAAAAGAATTACTTTTGATACAGGGATTATTGAAACTCTTTGCACTAGACTGAGGCAAATTCAAAAATGATCATTGAAGGAGTTTGATAGAAATGGCATACTCGTATTGAAATGGAAACTAGGGTTACAGAACAATCGGCAATGGGGGCATATTCTAATTGATACTAGTGTATGAGCGTGCTTTCAAGAACTTGAGCATTTTCATATGCATCCGGGTTTTACCAACATCTATGCCAAGATCTTGGCAACTCTTCATACGACAATGACGAATAAAGATGGAGAATCCCACTGCAAAGGAGGACAACACTTTCTCAGATTTCACCTTAGTGATCCCAAGAAACAAAATCTGGATGATTTGTACTTGTAAACTTCCTTGGTATTTTCCTCGAAGAGGAGGGGTAAAGCAGTATAGTAGAGATAAGTATTTCCCTCAGTTAAAACCAAGGTTATCGAACCGATAGGAGAACCATGCAAATTCCCGTCTTTAGTACCTACACACACAAAAGCAAATACTAGCACCCAGAGCGGGCAAGAGGGTTGTCAATCCCCTTGAACTCGTTACTTGCAAGGATTAATTCTGATAGTG